>VWZU01018046.1:288385-303392 GCA_013397095.1 Sterrhoptilus dennistouni
GCAGGGGTGAGGGAAAAAGGATGAGAGTAAGGGGGTGTTGGGGATGAGAGGGTGGGGTGCCTGTGCTGGGGGAATCGTGGAGTGGTTTGTGTTGAGTTGGAAGGGACCTTAAAGCCCATCCAGCCCCTTCCCTGCCGTGTCAGGGACACCTTCCACTGTCCCAGGCTGCTCCAAGCCCCAGTGTCCAGCCTGGCCTTGGACACTGCCAGGGATCCAGGGGCAGCCACAGCTTCTCTGGGCACCCTGTGCCAGGGCCTGCCCACCCTCCCAGGGAACAATTCCTGCCCAAGATCCCATCTTCATTTGCTATCTCAGTTTGAAGCCATTCCCCCTTATTCTGCCACTGCATACCCTGGTACAGAGTCTCTCTCCAGCTCTCTTTAGGTACTGGAGGGTGCTCTGAGGTATCTCTGCAGCCTTCCCCTCTCCAAGCTGAGCAGCTCCAATGAAGGGGGTGCTGGTTGTGTACAGGGCACCACAGACTAGCTATTCCCTCCACTTCTGCCCCAGGACTCCCGAGGCCACCTCACAGCCTGGCACCAGCCACTGCTTGGTTTGGTGTGTCCACTGTCACTGAAATGTCTCAAAGCTGGCTCATACTTTAATTTTTATTTCTCATTTGGTGTCTTGCCCTCTCACGTTGTGACCAATTTGACAGCTCAGCAGATGCGTCCAGGGCAGACACATTCCCATCTCCAGAGGCAGTGGCACCATTGGCACTTCCAGCATGGATATTTTGATTCCCACCTCTGTGGCCACAGCCCCAGTCCACATTCCTGCAGGAGTCAACAGCTTGAGAGCTCACAGAGAACTCTTTCTCTTACCTCCTCCTTCTCACACGGCTGGTAAGGATATTGCTGCTCTTGCACACTGAAAAGTCAAGCACTGCTGAGGAAGAGCAGAGCGATGGTTTCTGGTCTGTCAGGAGGGTCAAAGTTTTACTATCACCAGGGATACAGTGTTGTTGCTACTGAAGGCTCAGCCAGTTTGGGGATGCTCAGTGCCTGGGCTTGTCCTGAGGCAGATGTGTTACTGCAATGTAGCAGGGGGTATAAACTGTAAATGGTCTTCAGGAAAGAATGCAAGTTTTGTATTTGACTATTTTGTTTTGTGGTTCAATGCAGCAACAAGACTATTTCCTGTAGCCCTTCCTTACAACCTTTCCTCTTGGTAGTTACTGTTCCAGAGAGGGCTTCCCATGTTTCTCAGAAATACACATCCACGAGTTTACATCGCGAACACTTGTTCATTTAAACATTGTTAAAGATCCAGCTTTAACCTGTAACAGCCAGGAAAATTTGAATTTTAACCAAGACAGAGTTTCTCAGGCAGTAGGGGTTCTCTTCCCACACAGTCTGTTCCTATCACTGCACTGCTATAGCACTATCTCTGTTTCTATGCACATACTCTTTTTATCAAGCAACACCACAGCTGTATCATCTCACTTGTTACATTTCAGAAGATCCTGGCTCTGAAAATCAGCATGTTGTGCTATTCCCTACATTTATTTTTGTTCTGTTGCTTCAGATAAAAAAAATACTGGTATCTATCTCCTCTGGCTTCTGTGAAGGGAAAAACTAGACTGTCATGGCAGAGAGACACCTTGGCCTTGCTGCCTGAAGAGGGTCTGTAAAAGGTTTGCACTCAGTCTTTTCTCCTTCCTCAGCTGCTCAGTCCAGATGACAAAAACTCAAATTATCAGTTTCTCACACTGTGGCTCCTTGATGCTAGAAGAAAAAGTCTGTAAACAGAATAGAACATTTTCCTATAAAACCCCCCAAACCCTTAACATACATTTTGCCTGCCTATGGCAGTAATTTGTAAATTTGTTTTCAGGTTTATGTTGTCACACTCAGGCATTCTCTAAGATAATGCTGTTCGTTGTTCTTCCATGGGCAGCTTTCTGCGCCTCTGTTAAGCACAGTCCCGATGATCAGGTGCCTGGCCTGTTATGGATCTCTTGTTTGCTGGGAAATGAGGAGCTACAAAGCCGCTGGAATCACAGGGGGGCAAAGTAAAATCGAAATCTACTCACGTGAAAAACCTGCAGTGAGTGTGCGGGGAGCATGTGCTTGGGGTGGGGGGAAAGAGAAGCAGCTGGAGCAAGGGAAAGCTGTGGTTTCAAAATCACACCTCTGATCTGCACGTAGCTCTTGGCCTTCAGGGAAGGATGTCATTCAGGGGGTGTCCTTTGGGGAGCAGGGATACAAATAAGCAGTGCCCATGGCAGACACACCTGGGCAGTGAGGCCAGGGAACTCTAAAATGAGCTTTCCCAAATGATTCTCTGCTTTCACAAGCTGCATTTCTTCTGCCCTCCAGCTACAGGAGATAGAAACTAAAGTAGTGTAAATGGACTGCGAAGGAACCACTGAGGCTGACTCCTGTAGCTTCTTACACAGTCTCCATTGGACTAAAACAGTGTTTTACAGCTTTTAGTGCTCAGGTAATACTTGCCAAGTCGGTACTGTTCTCCTTTCACTGCTGAAAAAGAAATAAAGCTGCTGGCCCCTGCTCAGAGAGGAGATCTGTGCTTTTCAGTACTTTCCCACTTGAAAATTACTTTCTGTAGCACAGCTACAGCAGCACCTGTGGCATCACTGAGGTAGCTGGACCTAAGGCAGCCTTTGTGGAAACAACTTTGTGCGTCTTTTCCAGTTAATAAACAACGAGCTCAGCCTTAGATGTGAATAAATCTTCTGTAAAGTAAAGCCATTAGAGTTAGCAAGAAGTATTCAAAAATGCAACATTTGGGGAACGTTTTAAATACAGATGTCAGCTACTGCAGTAAATCAACTGCAGTATGGAGCTGTGCATTTCTGCAGACAGCATACTTCTATGTTCTAGAAACAAATGTATTACTGCCTGAAGTTATAAATGTTTTATATGGGCTTCTTTTGTAATCTTAGTTATTTATGGAAAAAAGATGTTTGGTTGCAGGGGTTTTTTTTGGGACACAGCTTGTGAAAATACAACTACTTCTTGTAAAATGAAACTTTATTCTAAAATGTATCCAAAATTGCAAGACACAAGCACCATTAAACAGATAAATAGACATATATTTATGTACAGAGAGCATCAAAACACAAAACAATTGTTAATATAATTCTTATACCATTTTAATGAGTATCCATCAATAAAACTTTACAATTTAAAGGAGACTTTTCAGTTGCAAAACAGTTGTAAAATCATATGTATAAATTATGTTTACTACAATTCCAATAACAGAGGCAAAGTAAAATACAAAAATAATAATCAATACTGCAAATTCAAATACAAACCCCAAAAGTAATGCTGCACAGGTACATATGTACACTGGATGAATTCATGCAGCCAGGCAGTGCAACAAATTAACTGCTGAGTTTAACTTATCACAAAATGGAATCACCATGTCATCGGCAAACAGAAGAAAATATACTTTTGTAATAAATCATAGTGCATTTTGAAGTTAGACTTTATAAAATGATTGTTGAGTGATATACTTCTAATATTCCCCATGTGATCTGAGATCCCCCCAACTCCTTTTTTCACAAAATAAAATACAAATGACAAAAGCTAAAAACCCCACTGTAGAACAGAGTCTGATGTACTGGTACCATCTTGAACACATTTGTTTTAATTCTCGGTATCAGACTTGTTTGCAAGTGTCCATGTCCACAGGGACACACATTTTTCCTTGCTACCAGAAGTAAATCTTTCACGCTCCAATGCTATCTCCATAAACTGCATCTCACACGATGCTTAGACTGCATTGGTTTGAAGAGACACAGCTGAGCCTTGAAAAAAGAACCCTTAAATCCCTATGAAGCACAGAGAGAGTAAATGGAGGATAGAGAGACCTCATTATTCCTGAAGCTCCTATCCCTAATTGCTTTAATTACATAAACAGAGATTAACATAAGAGGCTTTTATGGCTTGGGTGAAATTTCTGCTAATTTGCTGGGCGAGTGCGAAGCCCGTGTCTCTCCACAGGGCTTTGCCTTTCACAGTGCAGAGGGCTACAGACTCTTTTGGTTGGTGAAAGGAAGCCTCAGGTAACTATATAGAAAAATACCTCTGCAGTGAAAATGTGGTAAAGAAACAAAAAATCAAAACAGAACCTCTGGAAAACTGTGACATCTTGTGTAACAAAAACATGGCTGTCACCTTTCAGGTCTGTGTTGGTTGGTATAGCATGAACACATAGATAAAACTGTTTAAGTGTCAAAATTATATGAGATACAATTACACAGTCTGACACTTTTTTCCTTAAAATCTTAAGTGATAAGCACGCTCAGTGTTTTCACTAGGAAATTACTGCTAAAATGCTACATTTCGTTGCTGAAAAGACATTTATAGCAGCCTGTAAACTACTGAAGAGTTGCTCCCTGCATCCTTTGTGCTTCCAAAACTCCCCTTTGAGCCATCACTAATTTCTGAGTTAATGGGAGTTTGGAGCAAAAAAGGGATGCAGAAAACCACCTGTATTGGGTAAATAATGTTGCAATTTATACAGCAGCTCTTCAGATTTTCCAACATGCAAACACGTGTAGAGAGAAGCTAAGAGACAGCATGCACTGCAGTGTAATGTCATTGTGCTTATGTCTGCTGAGGGCACTATGGCATTTTCACTCAGAAAAACAGAAATGTTAGCCCCAGAAGACTAAAAGAGCCAATATTAATGAAGCCATCAGCTACTGTTGTAGTAAAGAACACCCCAAAAGAGGGAGGAAGTTTGTCTGCTTGTAGCGTATATATACTGAAGCTGAAGAGAATTACAAAGGCACAATACAAGCCTATATTTCTGGTAAATTACATATATTCATAAATTTCTGCTCATACCACCCCAAGATAGTGAATGGTACAATAATAACTGAAGGTACAAATGCTAATTGAAAGTGAAGCTCTACAAATAAAGGACTGTTGGAAAACACAGCTCATTACTTGCTACATTTCTACTCTTCCCGGGTGGTGACCTTATCCACCTTTCCTCGACTGGCTGACAACAACATGGTGACCCAGTGAGAAAACTGGAACACTGTCAGATGACAGGCAGGCTTTTTGCATCTGAAAAGCTGTCAGTGAGTGGCTGCCACAACAATCTTTCCCACTGCTTTACCTTTGGCTCAGAATTCACAGAGAAACCAGGAACAGCAACTGGAAATTCATACCCATTTTCATGCAGAGCTGAGGCTGAGATAATCCATGAAGGTAGCATTTTGGTTAACTTCAGCACTCAAAAATATTGAACAGCAGAGCAGGAATTGTACCAGCTCATCATAAGAAACAAATCTCAATTTTCTATTCACAAGATCTGTGTCATTTCCAACAGCGAATGACTCACATCTTAGGAAATAAAGTGAAAGGATCAGCACTGCTCCTGTTAAACTCATAAAAAGTGACACTACTTTTGTGTGATGAAATTACAGGGCAGCTGTGGAAGTGACTGCTGTCCCAGCCCAGCTCTGAGAACGTGGATGCTTGATAAAGGTGAAAGGTGCAGCTACAACATTTGAGTTTTAACCTTGAGCTGTTCCTCAGCTTTTCACAACAACTGGCACAACTGCTGTTCAGGATTTCGTACCGGCAGGTTAATGGAGGAAGGTATCAAGGGGAACTAGAGGAGGAACCTGCTGGAAGCAGGCTCTGCTAACCCACAGTAATGCTGCCTGCAAATCTGCTCTATCTGACACGGGGTATTCCTTTATCTCCAAACCAGCACACCAAATCCCAACAAGTTTATCACAAGTTTCCCTGCAAAAAACCTATTATAAACTGCCATTACTACTTGTATTCTCACAATCCTCAATCAGGACCTCCTAAATTTATTCCTTAAAGCTCTCAGGAAAAGAATCTTTAGCCACACCTGGAAAGTATGAACATTAATACCTTAGTTATAAGCTCACAGCTGAACTTAAAAGCTGCATATGCTATTGCTGGTGTTGATTTAACTATGCAATGGTTTCTCCCTGTGTTGCTTCCAATAAAAATCAGTGCAGCTAGCAAGGAAGCCCACTTAACAAATAAAGGTAAGGATTCCTAGGCAGGGGTAATTCCTTTGGAAATGTTCCAACAAGTTGCAAGTTCAAGCTACAGCTGTTCATTAAAATCAAAGTAGAAATAAAGAAAATAGCACTAGAGGGCAGAAATCTCATGCTTGAGACTGAATTCACAAAGTCATCTGTAAGTCACTCGGATTCAGGTTCAAAGGAGCTGCGTTGTTTTTGCCCATTCCAAGGTCAAATAAATACACTTTTGTGTAGAGGTGTGAGAAGCCAATTGTACACACTTCGATTCATCCCACCTAATTTCAGCTGTTTATCAGTGGTGAGGGCAAATGATGCCATAATGCAAACTTCCAGAGGCATCTCCACTCGTGTCCCTCCTCTGATTTACACATGAGACCCAGGGTGGTAATTTCTGGCCAGCTGAAATTAGGGCAGGATGAATCAGGCCACAGCGTGGAGCGGAAACAAGTCTGATGTGGTGGCCCAGTATCACCGTGACAATCCGGTCAGTCACAGCCCTGTCTGGGGCTCCAAGCCGGACACACTTTGGGTCAGTGACCCATACCATCTGTCCCTTTGCAGCTCACAGTCTGGCAAGGAGCTTGTCACACATTAAACAGTGAGGCTTGAGTTCATGACGATCCCCCAAAGCAGGACCCAGAGCATCCCCGCTTGGGATGGGAGCGCTGCCAGGCAGCTCTGGGGCACAGGGACTGCAGCCCCCCCAGAGGCTGCCCTGGAGAGTTACACACAAGGTCTGGAGGGGTTTGCAGCTCATCCTAACAGAACATGCACACATGTCCATGTATCCATGGTGCTGTGGGAGTTCTGCATCCCCACGCCTTGGCTACGGCATGGGCTGGCTCTTTGCAGGAGCTGTCGGTAATGAGGATGAAGCGTACACTGAGGAGAAATACAGCGTTCTGAAACACACATTTGTGAGATCCCCAATAGTATCAATAGTAACAATTAAGGTCAGAGGCAGTATCAAGTTTTGCATGCACTTTCTACATTAATATTTATATAGACAAGTTTCATTCTTGCTGGTTTGCAAAATTACTGAGGTTTCCTTTACTTCCAGAGACTGGAACATTGAACATTAGTTTCATTTATGATGTTGAAAGTCATTCTTTGTCTAAAATACACCTACAAATACTTGGGATTATGGGACTGGGATTGCCCATTGTTGTTCTCTGCAAAGGGCTGAAGTAACTGTAGAAATATTTTTTGATCTTAGAAATACAGGGAATTTATCTACAAATTGGACGGTAAGCATGAAGAACACTTATTGCAAGTCCTCAAAGTCTTACATGAAAGGGTGAAGGTGCAAAGTCATTAAGACTGCCTTGATTCTAAAGATTAGCCTACTCATTTAATTAAACTATTAATAGAAACACAGAATTTAAAATAATCCAAGTAAGAATCCCCTTCAACTTTCCCTTCTTCACTTTTCCCATCATTGTCTTTTAGACTGGATGGGACTTGAAATTCTGATGTCAGAAACCAGCAAAGAACACACAGACATTTTCAGGTCTTTGTTGTATATCATAAAATACTGTAAAAAAGAACGTAGAGTCCCAGAATTCAGGTTATTTTTCTCTCTCGGTAACCAGACAGAGAGTTCAAATCTCCTTAAAACACCACCTCAGGTAAAGCCTGTGGTGGGTGGGAATGAGGACACAATGCAGAGGCAGCTCCGTGCCTCCCGTATGCCCTTAGAGATGGGCTTCTGTCTTGGCACTGCTGCAGCTTTTGGGGAATAAAAAAGACAGCACTCACACATCTGTGTAAGGCAGCAGCCTGCCCAGGTGCTGTGCCTGGGGCACCCCTTTGCCAGGGGACACTGCACAGGTGTGACACCTCTCAGGTGTGCAGGCACAGGCACCTGGGATGCCACAAAACCTGCAGCTGCCTGCTCAAATCCAACCCCAAGCTCTTGGAAAAGGATATGAACTGGGTTGAATTCTCTTACATTACATTTAATATTCCTGTAAATGGCTTATAGATCTGCTGTTTGAAATAAATTCTGAAACCACTAAGCGTGCTTAAGAGAGCTTCAACTCTATGTGGACAGCGAGTTCAGAGGACAGAACAAGGACTGCTGCAGTATATAATACACATGGCTGTACAGTCAAATGCCACCTCTTGCTTCAAAAGAAGAATTTACAGTAGCAAGCAGCGGTGGCAATATTTCTTACACAAAACCTACAGGAATTTACAGGATATGCATGGATCACCAAGGTTATAACACCAGCAGTAGACAATGTGGAGTATCTTGTGCAATGTGAACGAAGTTGACAGTAGTTTACCAATGCTGTAAGTAATTCACATAAATATGCTAACCCACCAGCTAACAAATCTTTCTCCTCTTCGCACCAGAAGTGTGTACAGTAATCCATAAAAAAAAAAAAAAAAAAGTGGTTTGTTTTTGTGGTTTTAGCCAAACATGCACAAAATAGATGCACTCCAAGGGGATACTTGTGAGAAAAAAAAAATTCCCTCAAAACTGGTGTCAAGCACACGCAGCAATTGGATTCACACTTCTCAAACAGCCACGACAGTGCCAAAGTTTATTGTATGAATGCTTTTTGTCCTGGAAAAATAATAATATAAAAATTCACTTGATTTTTAACTAACAGAAAACTCCAGCTTTACTCACACCACTCTTCCATGTTTCTAATTCCAGCCCTAATTCATTCCAGCCTTACTTTAGGAACTTGTGCTCTCTTCCTTATCCATAAATGCAAATGCAAATCAAATCAAAACTACAACATAATCAGAAAAAATAAAAGAGACTAGAAAAAATGAAAATGAAAGTAGCTTATACCTGCTTTTGGATGTTATGTTTATTTACAACAATTTAGTAGAGCCACTTTGCTTTCCCACTAAACCACTGGATGTGCTCCTTGCCTCTGTTACAGACAGCTTTAGTAAATTTCTATCTCAATTAAATATATCCTGTATGTGGGATTTTATTTTCCTCCAATCTGCATGACAAGAATCAACTTTTCTTTCAAGCTATTTTCTGTCATTGTTAGGAGCCCTCTTGTCTCATTTGTGAGGATATGGCATGCTAACTTTCCTGATCTCAACTAGTGAGAGCTCTCAGGATGTTGCAGTGCTACTCCTTATCGGGTGTTATACTCAATTTCTCTCTAATGAAATAAACTCTCTATAGCAGGGGTCTAGTTACAGATGTGAACAACTTCCTGCATGTTTGTTGGGCAAAATGCTCTTATTTTTGTGCAAAGATCTGGCACACTACATTTAATGGGGAAGTCCAAGTGAGAGAGGGTAAAGCATGAAGATTAAAACAACAGAAATAAAGCATAAAATATCCAGTTCATCCAGCTGACAATTTAACTCCTCACGGATCAGAGCAGTTGTTCCACAACAATAATTCTTCTCATCAAAAGCAACTACTGATGATTTCAGTATCTCTGTAATAGCCCAAACTCTTAGACTGTACAGTCTATTTCCTAGTTCACCCAGGCTATTGAGAACACACCACCTTTCAAAATCCCCACATTCTGTGCTGTTTCCCTATGAAAACTGATGCTAAAACTGCCAGAATTTTCTCTTAGCAAAATCCAGCCTCTTGTCTCACCATTGTAAAATCTTTAAAGGATCCCCAGAACCTAACGGCAAGAAGAGTTGTGCAAGTTCTCAAGAGAACAGCGAGGTAGTGAACGAACACCTTGTTTCTGGTGGATAATTGCCCAGTCCTGAGCCACCTGACCTGGGAACAAGCCTGCTCAACCACTCGGTCACTCTTCTGAGACCACAGAACCCTGAATCATCCATGAGACACACTGGAAACACTGACCAGGAAAATTAAACCACTATTTGTGAATTAGGCTTTGTACAAGGTCACGCAAATCAGATGTCAAGCAGAACACTTTTTGGGGATGTGGAAGAAGCTTTCAACATGAAGCCCACCTGTATTATTTATAGCAATTAGGCAGGAAATCTCTCTTTGATCTCATATCTCCAAAACCATATCTTTTCAGCAAATATTTACAATGCTGAACTAAAATAAAGAAAAGAAAAAAAAAAAGAGGTGATTTTCTTTTCCTCTCTCCATTTCTTTTGTGTACAAAACTGAAATAGTGGCTAGAAAGTGACCATTTCAAATTATAACCGAAAACTGCATTTATTAAATTCGAAAACATGTACCCAAGAAAACCTTTATACATTTTTATGGCAAGTTTTCCTATTACATGAGAGGCTTTCTTACACATTTTAAGCTTAAATGACGAACAGCAACCAAACAGAAGTTTGGACTAAAACTGCAAAGCTGTTGGCTGTGTTGAGGGAAACTATGGCTGCACAACTGAAAACAAGATGGAAGAACAAATTCACAGAAATAGTTCATGTAATAGCGAACAAAGCTCTAATAAAGTAAGAAACAGAAGAAAGCCAAACCTGCTATGCATGTCAGTACTATCAATACCTAAACATGCTCCTGCACTGGTAAAATCTATAAAATTATGTCTGCTTAGGATAGACTTAATTTGAGCTCTAGACAGTCCATGTTCAAGCATGGGTTTAGATTATTACAGTCCTACTTTTTTAATTTTCTGAAGGATACTACCTATGTCCTTAGATCTGTTTAAAATTAGCTATGTGCAGGCTGTTTCAAATAAAGGTGAAGCCATTGGCAGGATCAGAATTTTTATGTGCTGAGTAGATGATCCATCTATTTTTCCTAGATTTGGTACTGTAATTTGTTTCCAACATGTAGACACTATACAAGAGTGCATTCAAAGCATTATCTTAGACTCTCTTTTCTCATTTTTCAGGTTAAAAAATAATTTTGGTAATTTCAACAGACCCTCTGCATTTTGCTCTATGTACTCGGTTTTTGCGTCTGCCAAATAATGTTACACCACAGGTAAGTCACATATTTGACCCAGAAATCCTACCCACAAAATGGCCTTATGTGGATGGTTTCATCAAAGTTTCAGCAGAACTGACACGAGCAGCAGTTTATAGAACTGTGCCAATAATACCTGAAAAGCAGAAAGAGCTACATACAGTAAAATTTAAACCTAACTAATTTATTTCTGAATTTTGACAGTTGTTTTGAATCACTAAATCATGAATTGGATCCTCAGTGTGAGGTAACAGTATTGAAATAATTTACAGAGGTTTATTTGAAAGATGTGCTTTGTCAGGATTCCCATCCTTAAGGCCTGAGCAAACCCAAGCATGTCTGTGACAGCACCCACAGTTATATCACCACTTATAGCAAATAAAAAAAAATAAATTTACCTGTAGTTTTTACATCATTAAGGTATATTTTACATTTTTGAAATGCAAATGTGTAGGGTCAAATACTGAAGAATTCAGTCCATACCTAGCCACAACAACAAAAACAACGGATCAGAGCTAGGAACAGGGGAAAACACTTAATAATTAACTGATACAGAAATAGAAACCTGCACAACATGTATCAGCTGAAAAGTCATTTTGAATAAAGGGATCAACACTAAATATTGTAACAGCTGGTCCCTCATTAAATCTAATTCCAAATCATTTGCACATGGAGCATTTCATTTGCTAGATACAGAACAGAGGAAAATTCAATTGGTTTTAGGCAGTTCAAGAAGCTGTTTTTGATGCATCCTTAAAGAAGCAAACGTCTATTCACTTCTTCCCAAGTGATATTATTTAAACTAATGATTAGCCTATATATTTCTCATTGAGTATTCCTATTGGAAGGGAATGGAACAGCTGGATGTCCTGTGACAAAGAACATTTAATCCTACATTATGGGGAACAGGCTGAAAGCCTAGAAGTTGTTGCTGCCTCTGAACACGTGACATGTTGGCTGGCCAGAACACTGCAAGCAGAGGGCAAATAAAACCCAGAATTCCAAATAAAACCCAGAATTTCTGGGGGGTGGGATTGCAACTGCAGTTCTTCCCCATTCTCAAGTAGTTAAGAAAATAATTTAATTCCTACATGCAAATATCCAGGTATTTTGTTAATGCACGTCAGGCCACGTGCTTTACCTGTGATTCAGACAGCTTCTTCCTTGCCTTAAACCCTGTTCTTGCCTACACAAGACTTAGACATGGCAATAAAATCTGGGTGACATGGAGGATACATCTGGATGTGAATGCTCCTTTCCATAGGTTTAAGCAGCAGGTAAGACCCTGGTTTCACTGTGACGTTCCCATGTGAATCCAGTTTCGGCTGATTTCTACAAAGCTGGAATATTTGCAAGAGTTCTCACAGCATAAGAGATCCCTTACTCTCAATTTCTGCTACCCTAAGATCTAATCACTTCTGTTTTTAAAAAGGCTTACTCCAGCTTTTCCTGAAAGATCCATTTACAGAATTACCTTCTATTTATTTCTGTACTAAAGAGCAAGATCTATCTAAAAACCCAGCATGAGAAGATCAACCGTGCACTACTTAAAATAAAATTCCTACCAGAGCTGGACAAGTTCTGACATTATCAACAATGCTGTTGCATAAGGACAGAACCAAACAGTAGTTATATTGCTCCTGGTATCTGGAGCATAAAAAATGTAAGTGGGAGCAAAAACTGAGAGCTTGGGAATAGTCTTTCTTTCCATATTGATACTGCAGATACCATGAAAAACCTACAAGGATTTGTAAGCAAAAGAACAATGAACAAGCAAAAAGCCCTGTGCATATTAAGAAAAAAATAATCCAAAGCTGTAATTTTGAAGTGAAGTAATTAGCATGTAAGATTCAGCTGCAGAACCTGGCCTCTCCAGGAGTCTGGCTGAGGCTGGGTAAAGTCTTGGACAATGTGTTAGTGACATGAGCTGCTGACCGTGGGGCTATGTGGGTATGAGAAATGCAGGACACAGTGACCAAATTATGTGCTGAAAGCATGTTATGCTCTTGTATAAAAGTGAGGATAATGCGTTTTAATAATGATATCCAATCTGTGTCATCACTTCCATGCACAGGTTTAAAGGTCAGACTTCCATCCTTCCAAGGTGCCTAACAACTCCCTGACCTAGGAATGGGCTTTGGCACTTGATGCACTGTTCCCATCTATCTTAGTCCATCACCAGTGACATCATCTGACTGAAACGGGGCCAGAAAGACTCCTCAGTTCCCTAGAAGGCTACCACAGATAATACAGGTGGCAAACACAGGCTGCAAGAACACCTGGACTCTGGGTGTAATGAGGACACATCAGTGGTGTTAGTGACAACAGCAAAGGGTCTGAGGAAATTACAACTGATTTTGTTTTTGTGACTCAAGCCAATAGCAGGGTCTTCCAGCATCTTTGGAGACAGCAACAAAGTGTTTTCCAAAGAGAAGCAAATGAATATGACCTTCATAGTCAATAAGAATACAGTCTACAAAACCATATAATGACTATCTAGGTCATGTTTACATCTAATCAAGTAGCTAATACTAAAAAAGTAATGGTACCAAAATCTTTGATACTTCAACAGAATTTTAATCCTCTGAGACTTTAATTTTTGAACAGCACTAACAGGAGGGTAAAGTGTTAAATCTTTTCATTTCCATATATTATATACATATAATATATGGAAACAAAAATGAGTTAGGAGATTGTAGTATTTCTTACACATCCTGTTACGTTCAGCTACTATCACAAGCCCAGCACATATGCTCCTTTATCACAAGTTCATGAAAGAAAATCCCCTTGCATATGGACATACAACATCCCAGAACTGCTCCTCCTCTGCAAGTGGCTTTTCTGGATTTAAGTCCAAGGAGAGGAATTTGCTGTTTGTCTGTGGCAAGAATTTCTGCTGAGCCACTTTGTGCCTGCATTGCTGATCATCAGCCTTTCTATCACTACAAGCTGAAAACCTGTTTTCTTGGGGGAGCTGAAAATCATCATGAACTAAGTAAATGTACCATAATCTTTGTTTCAGAGCTCTACCTGAAGATAAATGGGAATGCTTCCAGAAGCAATTCCTTCAGTCCTTTATCTGCATTCTGTCCCCAGCTTTCACACCTAACTGTATTGTCCTCCTTATAAAAGGGCCCAGACCTTTGTTCCTCTTCTGTTCATGGCAAAAGGTAACACCCTCACAACAAGGCTAGTAGTCATAAAAAGTTTACTGTGGCATTTTGGCTCAAAAAAAGAAGAAGAAAGAAAGAAAAAAAAAGGCTGCTGACTGGAAAGTTTTGTGGGAATTAATTCTGGCAGATATGGCAGAAAACACACACCCAAGCAGCAGGGTGACCTGATTTTCTAAATGGGCTTGGGAAATACTGTTTATAATTAGGAACACAGATTGCTCATATTTGTTTGAGAATCACTGAAAATGGGAAACATAATTGTAAGTTGTTACAAAATGTTTTGGTGATAAGGACTCCACTGTATTTCCACTACCTTCCACCCCCACAGAAGACCATGCTAAACAGAAAACTCAATTCCAAGGGCAAGCGAAGCCCTGACACTTTATTGCTAGATTCTATAGCAATTGGAGCTCACTTACAGTAACCTTATAGTACTCTATATAAACTGAGAAGCTTGTATCAAATTCAGGCTTCCATTTAAAATAGATATTGCAGATATTAGGCTTCAATTAAAGAAGAAAAATAACCTTCAGTGCTTTTTTTCTCTTAAAGGCAAAGTATCAAAAAAAATCCCCAAACTAGGTGGAAGTTATTACATTTCTCCAAAAAATTAAGTTGAGCTTTCTTCTATTTCTTGAGATAGTACAATTTTTTGATTCACAGGGTAGCTGGTATCAAACACAAGGTAATGAAAGCTCGTATAAGCAATTTTATTCCTATCCATAATGGCAGACACTAACAAAATCAAAAGAATTTATCCTTTGAGTTCAACTTAAAAAATAACTTATAAAGCAGTGATATATGCAACATAAAACAGTTCAGGAGGGGAGAGGGAAAGCAAATTTTAATAATTAAAATGTAAACGTGAAAGAAAAAAAAAAAAAGAAATGGAATAAAAGTCCCTACTTCTGATTTCTACGTAAGATGTCATGTGATCCTATTTTACAGTGTCCTGGGGTCTGTGTGTGTGTG
>VWZU01018046.1:303400-331430 GCA_013397095.1 Sterrhoptilus dennistouni
TAATTAAAATGTAAACGGGAAAGAAAAAAAAAAAAAGAAATGGAATAAAAGTCCCTACATCTGATTTCTACGTAAGATGTCATGTGATCCTATTTTACAGTGTCCTGGGGTCTGTGTGTGTGTGTGTGTTTGGTGTGTCACACACACACACCCCACGCTGACCCACACATGTACACACACAGACAGGCGCTTGCAGCTCCACCTTGGGCACTTCTCTCATGTCACTCCTTACAGTTGTCTCAAGCATGTTTGGGACCCACTTTCTTGACAAAACGGGGGAGATGGTAGGGAAAAAAAAATAAAACCAAACAGGTGGGTCTGATTGTGTCTGAGATCCTTTAGTTAAACTGTACACTGGGACGAATAATTTTCTTCTGCAGTAGCTCTCTGGAGAGGGCCAACTCACTGTGGTCTTCATGGCGACACTTGTGAACGGGTCACACACTCATTGTCATGCTAGGGGAGTACTGGAAAAGAAGAATCCACATTTTAACAAATATTTATGCCCCCCACCCCCAGGTTGCTACATCCACATGTGGACTGCAGCAGTGGGTTCAGAGCTCCTTGAGCTCCCTCCTGAATTTGTGCTGCAGCCTCTTTCGGGGCTGTAGTTCAGTTTGTGTCCCCAGAACTTCTCTTGTGCTTCTCTCATGAAAAATACAGCCACTGCTGCAACTCCCCTTAGAACTGTTCTGGTGTTTTCTGGGTGCTGTGATGAACCAACATCTCACTGAGGCTTTCCACACCCCTTCCTGCCCAGTGCTGGCTACTGGGGAATTTACCTGGACAGGTGCCCAGTCAGAGGTAGACTGGCTGCATTCAAGGGTAGCTGAACCACACAAGATTTGGGGGAGTTTTTGATTACTTTACAGGAGGAAGGGAACAAAGGTATGTGTGACTGTGATTAAATTAGTGTTTTGGTCTGTATTATTTTGTGATACTTCACAATTTTAGGAGGCAAGCTGAATCAGGGACCAGTGGTCATTCTCCTTTATGTGAACCAAAATCCAATCAACACATTACGCTATTGTAGTGATACAAACTGAACTGCAGCTCTTACCCAAGCTACAGCTACCCTCAGGTTAGCAGTTAGCAGAGTGAAGTAATCAATGGGACACCACAGTGCCTAGGAGAAATGCACATCCATACACCTAATTTGGTTTTAAATTGAAAACTATGGACTGCAAAAACACTTAATTTGCTCTAACATCCACTAAGTAGAGGAAAATGTTCAAATGCAAGAAGATCAGCACTTTGAAAATTGACAGAAGAAAAAGGAAAGATAAATTTGCTTGTGCAAAACCACATGTGCCCTAAATATCCTGCCAAGTCTTGAGTTCCAAGCTGGCCATTTCCCAGTGTCCAAGCATATAGAAAAAGTATTTTAGATGGGTCTTCCCATCATGTAAATTACATAGGTCTGACTGCTAACTCTGAAGCTTAAAGCAAAGCACCTGCTCAAATAATTTCTTGTATCTGAGCCAAGGTATCTGGGGAATCACTTTGGGAAAGGAATCAATGCATAGTCTCAAGGTGTTTAGGATTTTCAACTTGTTATTAAGCCCTGCATTGCTACCTACCCCTAACCAAAATTCCTGGTGAACTGAACAGCAAATCTCCCTGAGAAAGGACTCCATGATAATTCTGAGCAGCCAAGTAGCAAAACATGGATCAGAAAGCAAAGCAGTTCCCAAGGACGACAGAACCACCCATGTTACAGAGGCAGCAGTCCTTGGGAGCAGACAGGGACACCCCTGGCCTGTGTCACTCCTGCCTTGCAGGCACACATCTCAACAAAACCTTGAGAAACCCAAGTCCCTGGCTCTTCCAGGCAGGACAACAATACCCAGAACCCAGGAAGTGTCTGAGAACACTGATTTTCTCCAGAGTACCATAGATGTCCTCTTGTTCCCACGGCCCTGTTTCAGTGACCCTGCCTGCCCTCAGCCCAGCAGGGTGTGCCAGACTGGGAGCCAAGGGCTGCCAGGAACAGGGACCACATTTCATGAAGGTTCTGTGCTTATTGCCATTTTGGCAGATATTAAACACTGCTCTTTTTAGGTTGTGTATGACAGTTTTCTTCAACACTCCACACAACCTGAATGTGTGCCCACCAACAGCTAACTGGCGGAAACTCCTCCTTTTCACTAGCTAAAAAAGAAAACCTCATGAAACCCCTCAAAATCTGATTCCCAGGAAATTTTCCATGGAACTCAACTATGCTGCAATCTAACAGAAGCTGTTTACTGAGCTGCAGGTCACTGCTGGCACAGGTAATGATGTTACACTCCTATTTAGGGACCTAGACATGGATTTAGAAACCCAGCTTCAGGCACATGAGTATGACAATACCATAGTCTTATTCTGTATTTTCCCCTCAATGAACCTAGTGGGAACCTCTGCCTTTTATGGGTGTAACAGCACACTGCACCTTTGCAACATGCAATCTACTGGTGCTCTCATCACATACCTTAGGGTAAACCCTGCTCTTTCATTGCCCTCGTGGCCCAGAGAGTTTCTGCAGTTAATCGATGCCTCCCACTTATTCCAGTTTCAGCTCTCTTTTGCACAGCAATTTTTATTAAAACCAATCCTGTACTTTCAGAAACTATTTAAAAACATGCAAGACACAGTGCTGCACTACAAGCACACTACAAAATTTGTAAATTTTCTTTTTCTAAACAAAAGGCCAGACACAGGTTCACCTTTTGCAATCCAACAACCCAGGTAATGAAATACTTACACTCTCACTCTGGAAAGGGTTTAGGAAGTTTCCACCCATCTCACTGTCATCCCTGGGAGTGCCAGGCTGGTTGCTCATGCTCATGTTACTGGGAGAGTTCTGTTAAATAAGATTGCAAAACACAGATTCAGTGCTGAAGGTTTCGGTTCATTTCCCAGCCTCACCAGCTGTGCCCAGGGCCTGCTCCACACAAAACTTGATGCACTCAGGTGCACTGTGCAGTGCAGTGGGCCTCTCAAGTATGAAAAATCAACCTCAGCAGGGTTCTGCATGATTCAGTTACTAATTTTAGTCTGTTAAGTAATGTTCTATTCCCTGAAGCAAGGATTATTTACCTGTGCCTCATTTTCAGGCTATACCCAGCATCTGCTTCTGCTGAAGTCAAGAAAAGCTAGAAAAGGCTGCAGCAGGGATATGGGGAAGCTCTATCACCACATTAAATCCTGTGGTTGAATGCAGTCATATCTGTGAACCTTGACATATACGAGTTATGAGTATGTATTTAAAGATAGACAAAAGATGTACTTAAAGGCAGGATGGATCAGGTCTGAAAAGATCTTTGCATAGGCCTGTGTCCGAGGGCTGCTCCTCATTATCACGATTTACTGAAATAGTAACAACATAAAGCCTTCCAAAAATTAATTGTTACTCTTTTTCTTACAGAAATGCACAGCGACCTCTGACACTTCAGAAGGAGAATGAGTGAAACAAGGCAATTGCCATAGAAATTATTGTGCATCGTGGTTATTGTAGACACTACCATTAGTCAGGTGCTCTTACAAAGCTACTTTGCAGTACCCTGCCCTGCCTGGACCATGGGCAATCCCTTTCCACCATTGTTACATCTCCTATTCAGAACACTCATGGTGGAAAAGGAGTAGTCAGGGAAAGGGAGGAGTGAAACCTCATAACAAAATCCTTACATCTATCACAGTTCCTTCCTTGGCTTTTTTTTTTTTTAACCCAGAAAAATGTAATGCATTATAAATATAAATACCAAACTAATTACATACATGACATGAAAGCAGAAATTCTTTACTAGCATCTGAAATGCAGCTCAGAGAGTTGGGCCAAAAGTCCTGCCTTAGCCCTTCTGCTTTCCTCAGTCTGTTTCACTACTTCCAAAACTGTGATCCTCAGAGCCACTGGACAACACGTCCATCAAAGACAACTAAAAGCTTAACAAAGTTACTGACATCAGTTAATCAAGTTTGCTCTCCAGTGAAGCCAGTGCACCAGATATTTGGGGACCCACAGCTCAGTTGTTGAACCTGTTGCCTTGGCTCTGCCACTGCTGTACCTTCAGCAGGCACTAATTCAGGGCAGCCCATTGCCTGTGAAACACAGGAGGTCAGGCTGCACAATCACTCCCTCTGGCCTTAACATTCAGGAATATAAAGATCTTGTCACATTTATGTTTTATGATGCTCCTGCACTTTTGCTCATTCCTGGGGGATTTCCCCTATTTTATGTTGCTCTGTGTGGAACTAAGCTTTGACATTCTGGCACTGCTGCAGCACGCCAGCCCCAAAGGGCCAAATTCCTGAAAGAATCCCATTTTAGTGGCTCACCCCCAGGCTGATTTGTGATCCCTTGGGGTCCAGCACTATAGCTCCAACTGGGATTTTCGAAAGCATGAGTGCCCCTGATGCCTGCACAAATTCCATGGGCATTGCAATAAATGCAGGTTATTAATGTTTATTTAACATGCGTAATTTCAGTTCATTTTCTGCCCCCATCTGAACCTACTTCATAAAAAACTTTATGTTCTGCCATTCAGCCCATTTAGTCAAAATCTCCTCTAGAAAGCTACGAATTCTGTGAGCTGTACTGATTCTGCCAGGACTTGATCCATTTTCTATGGACAGCAGTCTTACAGGCAAAATTAACAGCATTTTTCTTCTACTTATTTAAAAAACACTTAGATCAAATATGATTTCCATGAGTTATTCATGCAGGTTAACATATTACAAGACTTCCAGGTAAACTGTTTAGGACCCAAGTTTTCAGAGCTGCTGATATCTGTACCAGCGCAAACTGAACAACTGTAAGTGGAATACTGGCTTTAAAAATTAGTCCATGGGAATGGAAATGGTTTTGCTTTTTTCCCTTAAAAAATGCTGCAGTTTGCAGAAAATACTGAAGAAAAAACATAGACTTTGATTAAAAATGTGCTGTATACTGGTCATCTCACAGGAGGGCTTTATTGAATGCCTCACTGCACACTCATCACAGCACAACTGAGGTAACGTGGTCTTTTCCATCCATCACTTTATGTCATGCAGAGTCTGTAAATGTTACAAAACTTAAGAAAACAGAGTCCTCTTTATTTTTGCCCCTTTAGCAATACCACATCAACTCACTAATTCCTAATTAATGGTGATCACACCCATCACACTTTATTTTTACAGAAGTGATGCATTCAACTATTATTTTTGTAGATGCAAAATCCCTGCAGATTGAACTCACATCCTTTTCCAGCTATTTAATGGTTATGATATCAAAACAGTGCTTCTTCTGAAACTACTTCTTAGCTAGTTTTGGAAATTTATCCGGAGGATTAAGATATTAACATTACCTTAGATAGCTGACAAACCCAGTCCTGCAACAGCCTGAGGAGGTTGTCCCAAATTTACATTTGACTAGAATTGATTATTAGAACTGCTTTCATTTATTTCAAGAGTTTCAAAGACTACAACATGATCAATTAGATTATGTACTGGAGGTAATTATATATAATATAGATAATATATAATAAAGGTGCATAACAAAAGGATTCATAACATTGACAAAGGAAATGAGTTTAGAGTGCAGCATTAAAAATTCCAAATATTTGATTAGATACTCACTTTGGAAATACTGTCCATGTCTCCTGAGCCTGAAATTAAAATAGACAATTGCTCAGTTGGTTTTGAGCTGAAGCTAATCCAATAATTTTTTCACAGAAAATACATAGTGTATTTTAAAATAACCAATTTAAAAAAAAACCAACTTAGTAAAAGTTTACAGTAGGTACAGATGATCCACTCAATCAATCCGCGGCTCCATCAACTTTTGCTGCACTACATGTACTGAGTATCTCATAGAAGAAAACAGATAATCCTGATGAGCTGAGTAATGGAAACCAAATAAAATTAAATATTGTGAGTGCAAGGCTATTGAAAACTAAATGAGGAGTTTTTTTCCACATGCTGTAGCTCTTACCTCAGGTAAAGCAGAGGGTAAACAAAATGCAATTTTAGGGATGGGTGAATGAAGAAAAGCTTTTTTTTAGCAGCAAAAGACACATATTTTCAGGAAAGAAAAGTTTTGGAAGAGTACTGAGTACAAAACTAGAAGAGTATCACAGCAAAACAATCAGAAATGGGAGAAAACTGAAACAGCTGTTTCATACAGCTAGGCAAATTAGGGCTGAGAAGGAATATGATTTCTCTAAAAACATCAGATCCATGTTATCAGGAGTTATTTTGTCATGGCCCAAAAGGATAAATTACGTGCTAGGTACATGTAAAATCCTCCCATAATGGTTGCAATTTAATTTTTTTGTTTTAGCTAAGGAGAAAAAATTCTCAGGGTGTAGAAAGCGACAGGAAAAGGTGTGGCTGCCTCTCACACAGATTTTCACTGATTTGGATGCAATGTGCATCATTAATAGTTAAACCAACTATCCATTTTAGGATTGCAATAGGTAAAGAAAGGCTGTAAAAGCATCCCTATAAAAAGTAATCTAAAATGTCAGTAATCTAAAATTTTCATGCTTTCCTAAAAAAAAAAAAAGTAATTATCTTTAGGAGATAGATGCTTATGCTGAATTGTCATTGTTCACA
This sequence comes from Sterrhoptilus dennistouni, assembly GCA_013397095.1. Lineage (NCBI taxonomy): Eukaryota > Metazoa > Chordata > Aves > Passeriformes > Zosteropidae > Sterrhoptilus > Sterrhoptilus dennistouni. Next base: position 309,971 of record VWZU01018046.1, read on the forward strand.
ATAAATCTGCTCATTGAGCTTCAATAACTTTTTTTTTCATTGCCACAGCCTCTTCAAATCATTCCCCTTCATCTTACTGTTGTATATACAATTTTTCCATACATTTTGACAAACTGTCATCCACAGAACTCCAAGAATTAGTGACAGAAAATAGCACTGCTGCTGAAAATTCACCACATTGGCAATATTTGCGGTTACCTAATGATCCATTCATATGATGTGAGTCCATTCCACCCAGTCCGCTCATGGGTCCATCTGAGCCTGGCCCCAGTGGAAACTACAAAAGGAGCAGGCATTAAAAAATGTACAGTTATTTTTCACTCAACCTAATAAAGAGAAAATATTCCTCAGGAGAAGGGGAAAAAAGTAAGGACAAATCCTCAGCTCTGAATGAGAAGATACTCTCAAGTCCCATTCAGACCTTTAAGAGAAGGGGTCTTGTAAAGACTGAAAGACACATTTTTTTTGGTCAATTTCATGATTTGTTGAGACTGTAATCTCTGTAGGCTAGAATCCAACACAATAATAATTTATTATTTACTTCAATGCTTTTTGTATGACTTTTCAGACTGCTGCTGGCAACTCAGCCCTATCCCCACTGAAGTTATAGGCAACTTTGATAACTCTCTTAAATCCATCAGCGATTAATTAACAGCTTTCAAACCCCACCTGACCTATCCTAAGTCAGAAAGCTCCTCATCGCCTTCACAACTTGAGCAGTTTCTGTCCAAATACATAATTAACCTTAAATTTAGCTCTTCACACATTCAAAAGACATTACATTATAGCCAAACAATCTGCAATTTACTGCATAATGATTTAGCATATTTACTTTTTTTTTTCAAGTTCTACTGGTGTTTTTTTTCCAAGAGGCCCATAACTGAAGAGCCACCTATAAAAATGGAAAGCTTAGCAATAATGATAGCTGCTGGAAAGGCACTATTTGGATAAACAAAAGGCTGCACTACTCAAAGAAAGATGTAAATAGATTCATATTTACATTAGGTCTGTTGGGCCCAGGTGGCACAGCGTTCATTAAAGTGTACATGTTGTCTCCAGAGTTGGTTGAATCTGTAATAAGAGATTATTTTAAGTGCTAAAATACACTTTTCAATAACATTACTCACCTCATACATTTCCTGTCGTTTTGTTCATATTATTACTGTGCCTCAATACCATACACAGTGGCAATATAATGGCAGATTTTATTCCCTTTCCATCCATTGCTGCCACACAACAGGGCTATGAAAGGAAATAATTGCCATGGCCCCCAAGTGACTATTCCTGGGCTCTAGTTTTATGCATGACTGTTAAAAGGTTTATAAATCACCAAGAATCTGTAACTATTAAATTCCTAAAACCCTGTTTCCTGGAGTTCTAAATTTCTTCACTCATCCTCAATATTATCCATAGAACAGGAGTTTGTTTCTTCTTCAATACTTCCTGTAATTTATTTTCCAGTTGTAATAAATGATAAAAAGCTTCTCCTTACACAGATTGAGAGTTAGTTTTTTACTCTCATCCCTGTCAAGTAAATATTATTTGGGATCTAAGTCTTCAGTGGAACACTGTGCAAAGATCCTGCACTGCTGAGGGAGGCTTTAGCTGACATATCTTCATGGTACAGCCTGGTGCAATGCTTGCAAAAAAATCCCAAAATGACAAAAACTTAAAGGAGAATGACCTGACAAAAGTCTGTACACATCCCTAAGGGGATAATGTGATTTAAAGAAAATATTGTCAACTCTGGAAAATCAGTACCTGCACAGAAAATAAAAAGAGCTCAGCATTCTGTACCCAGACCCTCCACAAGCCCATTCCACAGCCAATGGTCTTCTATGTACAACAGGAACATAAATCAAGGGCTTTGTCTACTAATTAATATTTTCAAGATGATTTTCTAAGCATTAATCCAAGCAAATAATTCCATTATATACAGAGCACTGTGTATCACTAGGACATTCAAAGATGGTGTCTGAGGAAAAGGGGGAACAGAAAACTTCTGGCCTAAAGTAAAATCGGTTTATAAAGTTATTTTTAATATTCAATGAGGCAGGCAAAAATTTCTTTATCCACCAGATCCTTTTGTAACACACATTTCTGGCTATCCCCAAGTTCTGCTGGCTCATGTCAGAACACATAGGGGATGGTTGGGCTGTGAAATCTTTGAGCTGTTGGTCTCAGAGGTGAATACATACCTTGGCAAAACTCACAGGTGCCCAATTTCTAAGTGTTTTCATGCTTTGGAAAACAGAAGTTCAAAATACCTTTACCTTTGCTTGCCTTTTCTTGTTTGTTCATTTTTGAGAGGCTTTATTTGTTTTGGTTTTTATTTTTATTTATTTAAATGCCGGAAATTGTATTCAATGAGGCTATTATAATGGTCCAGTAAGTTTTTAAGGCCAGTTAGGAAATTTCCCTGCCCTCCTGGTAGAAGCTGGAGAGGTCAGCAAGCAGGGAAAATAAACCTGATATAAAAAATATAGACCAAATAATTTAGTTATCTGATTCTTTATTAAAAAAATAATCTGTGTACCTCCTAAAATCCCTGATAGTTTTTTTATTTTCAAGTATATTTCAGTACCTGCAGGACTAGGCATGATGGGTGTTCCTGGTGGCCCTCCACCTCCTGGAGGACCCTGGGGAGAGTAAAAATTGTCAGTTAGCATGAATTAAAAGGTTAGAAAAAACCTAAAACCAACATACAAAACAACCCCCCACATCAAGGAACATATATTTTTTAAGTTTGGGGTATTTCCATGTCACAAATCTGATCAAGACTAAGAAACACAAAATGGTTTGGCTGTTAAACAAGAGTTTTAGGATTCTTTAGGATTTCTGCAGGAATTTTATTCTAATCACCCAAATCATTTACTAAGAACAGAAACATAGCATCTTGCTTCCTATGTTTGTTGAACCTCTTCAGGTAACATGAAAAACTACCAACTTCCACTTTGGTAAAAATGCCTACATCAATTAAAGTCAATAAATATTGACTTTCCATAATAAAACATACATAGACTCCTAGTAATAACAATTACTATTTTTTTTCATTGCCTTATGACTATTACTGTACTTTATCTCTTTTTTATCATTTAAAATAGCAGATATTCTGTTTCAGTCAGGGACATCTCAGTGGCAGTGATTACAAGGGTCTGATGCTTCTTCCTGCTTACAGGATATCTATCCATATACCTTTTACCTATAAACTTTTATCTATAAATTTATATCCACATTTTATTCATACCCATATCACTCCCTAGGCATCACAGGCTCTCCATATACCTGTATACTTGATTTTTAAAGGGCTCTCTCTGCATATTTTTCAACATCACATAAAGAGGTGTAGGAACAACTAATGAAGCATTTATGAGAAAAGTTGCCTGTCTTCATTAACATTTGCATCTTGCTTTAAATTTTACTCTAATTGTTTGTGTTTTTTCCTCTCTTAGAGAGTTTCTTGGTATCAACTATTTCTTGGTATCAACTATTTTCACTCTGAGAATATAATTTTATTTATATATGAAGAGTATATATTTGTATATTTATACACATTATATATACATATATATTAGTATATATTAATATGCTATATGTAGATTAATCGTATTAAGTTCTCAAAGCAAATAATTCCAGATTACAAATATTTTCACTAAAAACTTCTTTTAGGAGCTCTCCAGCCCATCCCTCATCCTCAAACATTTGCTGTCTATGAAGTAAAATATTCCCAAAATGTCTTTGAATTCTTCAACAATAGAATAAGGCAAACCCACAATACCTCCTCGAAACAGAGAGAGTTCTGTGAAATTCTGCATTGAAAGAACTGATTTGGAGACAGTAAATCTTGGCTGTTTTCACTAAGTTGTGACAAAATAAGGCCTAAAGTTATAGACACTTGCAAGAATCACAATGTTTTCCACAGCTAGTTGTCTAAATAAAAGACAAAATAAATTTCTTTTAATCATATAATACTTCCTTATCACCCTATGACAACAGCCCTCTGCATATGATAAAAACAGACTGAACAATCTGACTTAGATACACAAATAACCTCAGCGCAACAGCAACAACAATAAAATAAACAAAGTTAATCTCTACTGACAGAGATAAAATCCAGCACTACACATAAACACCTTTTTCCTGCAGAAATTCAGAAATTCTCACACAACATTGTTTTTCTGAGAATGCCAAGGGGCTTTTTGTCCTTCATTATGGTAGACATTACATTGTATTAGGTAGAGAAATGTTTTCTGAAGTGAAGCAGCACTAAGGGCAATTTGGAGCAGGCTGACAATGATGCTGGTGATGAACACCCACATCTGCACCAGAGGTGGTTGGGAAACCTCAGTGCAGGCCAGATGTTCAGCCAGCACATGGGGGCTTCCCTGAACATCTGAGCTGCTGTTTCTCTGCCTAAATGAGATGTGATGGCCAATAAACACACACAAAGGCACTCACCACGTAGTTCCCAGGAGAGGCTGAAGAATAAGGTATCTGTAACATCAACAGAAAAAACAGTGATTTCCTCTGTGCTGGGATGGGCTCCAGGCAGCTGCAGGTGATTGCTCATTCAATTAGAATAACTAAAGACACAGTTAAAATCATGGGGGGAAAATGCCTCTGCTGTGAAAATTAATACCGCTTTTTAGCAATTTTAAAATATTGACTATAAAAATAACAAAGTATTAAAATGTTAAGGTATAAGATTATTAAGGCAATGTAGTTTATAAGAATAATAAACTCAGGCAGCACATACTTGCATTTCAGACAGCAGGACTTCAGAGTCAGCCAAGTATGAACTGATTTTGTATTTTCTTAGAGATACCTACTTTTGATTACAATCTTGACCAAAACAGGAAAAGAACATACCACATCTTTCACCTTAGAAGATTCTGATATTTATTTCCACTTTTTCTTTATTTTTTTTTTTTTAAGGGCAGTGTCCTGGAGAAATCCTGTGAATAATCTGTTTTCATTTTCTGTTACTGCCTTTGCTGTTATTCTCTCCAAAGGAATACAGGCCAGTGCTGTTGTGGGAGCAGCAACTGTACTGAGAACCTCAAATTTCTCTACAGACAACTTGTCAGCCAAATGATTGTTACAAATAAATATATTATTGAACCTGCCAGTTGATTTCAGGGACTGCAAAAACTTTAACTATCAGTTTTAAAATATCCATTTTATTCGACTCTATGCAACAGAAAATTGAAGAATTTCACTAACAAAATTAAAAAGCCAAAAGTGAGAAAACCAAGAAGAACTGCTTAGCAGGGCAAGCCAGACCCACCATATCCATTTGCAAGTGCCAAAATCGGACATTTTTAAACTAATGATATATGATCCTGAATGAACATGAAGAGTTTCTGCCTTCTGGAGAAATATCAGACACTGGTGTTCATGTAGGATCCCAGGACAACCATTATGCTATGGCAGTGACCGGCCTGGCATGAAGATACTCCCCTAAAGATGTCAAATGTATTTGTAATATTTACAAATATTGTAATATTTACTTACAGAATTGGCATTGGTTGGGTTTGGCCAAGGTCTACCACCCCCAGGACCCCTGAAACAGAAGAGGAATGATGAGACACAGAACCATCCCCATCCTCTAAACACCTCTGAGCAAAAAAAATCTGAATAACCTGTTCCAGAGGATGGAAATGGCTTTTTTCAATCTAAACTGTGTTTACAAACCATAATGACATCAAGTTAAAATGCAAGAGCAGAATTTTTGTTGTTGCACTACTATTCAGTCACTTGATGAGTTGATTAATTTATTTATTACTCAGAAAATAAATTTAAGTAATAAAATAAATAAATGTTCAGTCATAAAACCAGTAATCTTGCTCACATAATTAAGCACATGCCTTAAGTACTGAGGATGCATTCATTTACTCTGGATCTAGAACACTGCAGTAGAGTTAGGTTTCATTAGTAAAACTTGTGAAATTAGCTAATAAATGTTATGGGAACACCTAATTTATAGAAGAATAAGCCATACAAAATATGTTGCAATGATCCCTATAAGGCGATGAGGATGATGACCAGAATGATAACAGCCATGATAATAAATTTCATGTATTAAGCCCAGAAAACACTCAGAGGGCTTTTCTCACAACTTTTGCTGTTATTTTAGGTTTCTCACTCTCAGCTAAACCCAGAAAAATAGTTTGGGGGTGAGGCTTCATCTGTTAACAATCCAGAGGGAACTCAGACACACCAGAGGTAAAATCTCCATGTTTACAATGTCTCAAACCCATAATTATTTCTGGGAGCATCAAGAACTCCAGCTTGTTTATAAACAAGACCGAATCACTTTTTGAAGGCCCTGACAATAGAGAGGCAGAGCAGATGACAAAACTTTCACATTTTCAATGGAATTTTGGCCTCATTAGCTGTAGAAAAGCAACATAAACCACTGAGCTCACCAGGCATGGGAGAGAGACCTAAACAGAGAAAGAATCGCCCTTTATTAATGAGTTCTGAAAGTTTTCTACGTCTTGCAGAAATAAAAACTACTAAGTGCATACATTGCCTGAGGGATTTAATATTGAATCTTACTTTTTATTACATTGTTGATGAAACTACAAAGGAAGTCTCTCTCAAAAAAAAAATCAACAGAAAATTTATTTATTTCCACTGCCTTTATTGTTGGAATGCTGGAAATTAAGAATGTTGGTATGGTTTTTTCTGCTTCATTCAATGAAAGACTGAGCAAGGAAATATTCCTCAGGTCAAATACTTGCAATTTCTCCTCTGCTGATGAACATATGGTAAAATATTAACTGGTTTGGGGTTTTTTTCCTCTTGTTGTTATTTTTCTTATTCTTCACTGGTTTATTGGATAATCTTTTTCAGAAAAACCAGGAATATTTGTAATAACATTTAAAAGTCTGTTTTCATCCCAAACCCTTGCAGCTCATTTCTGTGACATGTACTGGCTCAGAGACACAACTGGATTAAGCCACAGGAATATGGAAACTCAGAAATTTACACTGAGACATGGGAACTCACCTTTCATCTAAAAAGCTGTTGAAATTTTCAGATTTATTGGACAGCTTTCAGTATAAACTTAGAAATCACTGCAGCAGATTCTGCTGGAAAGCCACATAGATTTTGTGGAGCCAAATGCTTATAAAACACACATTAAAATCCCCAAAGTTAATTTTTTTTTTCCAATTTCATGCAAGCAGGTCTTTTGTCTTTTACTAAATGTTTATTTTGGAAGCACCAACAAGGTCATAAAACATAGCCATACAAGTACCTATTCCAAAATACTTCATGAAGTATCTGTTGCTTTGACCAATTTTTTTTTTAGCTGCAACTTTTTAGAGTTTGTCCTGTAAGTGTCAATTCTGGCTTGAAAAAAATAAAAGTCTGAAATTTTAGTTTTCCAAGTGGGAAATATATTCCATCAGAAAATGAAACATCTAGACTCAAGTTTGTGAATTGAAGTTAAAAGACAAAATCACACCTTTTTCTTTTTTTTATATAAATCTGAGGCATGACTGAGATATTCTTAGTGCTTGAGACAGCACTGCAGGTCACACGGGGTGTTAAAAATCACCAGTGAAATGTAACACTGCTCCCTGAAATCTGCCTTTTTGTTCCAAAAAACTGGCAGAGACATGAAATCTTCCTAAAAATGGCTATGTCAAGTTCCAACTGAAAAACTTACAGCTAAAATGAAGTTATTCTTTTGAAGAACATGAGTTGGGCATCAGTGTCTAACAGAAATCTGATGGTGTTATTGATGACAAAGCCAGGAATTACCCAGCAGTGCTGTATTTGTGGATTGCATGCACTGAAATGCTGCCTTATGAGCCCCCAGGCTACCATTTCTGACCACAAAAAACACTTTCTCACCCAGAAAAATTTTAACATTTTATTTGGCAGATAGTCTACTCTTAACCAAAGCAGCTTCCCTTCGCACCTTCCAAGGAGGAAAAGCTGGATTTTAAATGGCAGCTGTTTCTGTGGAGCACTCATTTTTGTACTTGACACTGCCAAAAATCCAAGAAAAAGAAGAACAGAACACTGGAAAATTGTAATGTAAAGAAAACACTCAGGTATGAAGGGACATCCTTATGTACAGCTGAAATGTGATTTCCCCAGCTGCCCCACAGTGCTGCTTCCTGCACTGGGATAAAGGGTGAGGGGAACACAGGGAGCATATTTGGGTCCATCCTCTCCCTCTGCCCCCAGGCCAGCCCTGATCCTGAGCCTTCACTACAATTTCAGAGACAGCAGTAAATTCACAGTAGGAAAATACCCTCGTGTCCTGAATATACAATTCAAAGAACCCCAACTCAGACCAACCCTTTGATAAAATGTGTTTATAAAAAGCAGCAATATTAGTATTTTCATCCATCTTCTCTCTTTCTGGTAGCACAGGAAAACTTTTTGTCATCCAGGAAACTATTTTCTTATTTTTCCTGTGCAAACTCTCATTTATGTGAATAAATACTTTCAAAATATCTATCCCTCAATTTTACTTCTGAAAAATTAATTTTCTTTTTTTTTATAATTTAGTCTTCTGCTGAGGAAAACCTCTGCAGTGCTTATACTTGACTCACACTGAATTTCAAATGTCTAAATACTTTTTCCATATCCATTTAATTGAAAAATATAAATGCCTACCATCAGGAAGGCTCCTAGAATTGTCTTAAATCCCCACATGTGATGTCTATGATAGAGCAACACACAACTTCAGATTTCAATTTATTTGCTTCAAGAATTCCATGTGTATCTGGAAATCCAAACCAATGACAGGTATGTTGGATTTTTAAAATTACATTATCTATTTCTGTACCTCTTTGACTTCTTCAGGGTGGTAACATTTTACTTGAAATGAAAATTATCATTTTTTATTTATGTTTTCTACAAAAACTGGAGTAAAAATGGGTATCTATGATATAATGAGAAAAGCATATAAAGAAATCTTTATTGCTTTCTTAATCTTACAGCTGAGGTATTTCTACACACTTAAAAGGGGGGTTTGTCTTCAGGGATACAAAGTGCAACACCCTGCCACAGCTAAATCTATGACTGGACATATAAATCTCAACTCAGATTATATCCAGTTTTACCAGACGATTTCCCAGACCCAGAAATACACAGAAACACTGACAAAAATACTCTCATATCTGTAAAGCTGCTCTATCTGTTTAGACTGGAAATAAATGTAGTTAAGGAAATAAGAACTGCAGTTGAGGAAGACTTTCAAATCAATTGTGTCTTTCTTTTTCTTACAAATAGTTCTAGACAAAGGCTATTTTGCTACAACTAAGCAGTGATTTATTTTGCAGAGAAGAAACATTCCTCATAAGACATTTAGTAAGTAGAAATATAAATAGTGTCATTTTTTAAAATGCATACAAGGATATATCAGTGATTATATTAACAAAATATTCCCAGTATTTGAAGGTTGATCTGTGAAAGAAACTGAGCATTTGGACAGACTTGTTAGGACAGCCAAGGCTCCTGTAAGACTGTGGGTTCACTCCTTAAAATTGCATTTATTGGTCATGAAAGCATGTTCTCTTTGACTTATCTATCCCAATTGCTCCTTCTGCAATGCAATAATGGCATATTCTAGGTACAGTAGGATTTATGTTGAGCTTACATGTTCATCCCAGGCATCCCCGGGCCACCTAAAGCGTTCAGAGGGGGTCTCATGGCACCTCCATAGTTCTGCAACGACAACCAAGGGTCAGACTACCACAAAACAAAAAAACAAAACCAAAGAGGAGGGGGAAAGAAAGGACAGCAGGTTAATGACATTCCTGTGCAACTGCTGCCAGGACAGGCCATGCCATTCATGCTTTCAGGATTCCCTGACTGTTGACTAAAAAAATGGGAACATTAACCCCAAGGAAGAACAATACAAACAACAGAAATTGGCTACGAATGGTTACATGGTTACAGGGGAATTATATTATTTACACATATTGAGCTCAAATTAATGGCCAGCAAGGGTCAGGTTTTATAATGAATTCAACTTCTAAACCAAAGCAATTCATAATCAGAACCTCCTATTAAGATTCTGATATGAAATGGTATTATTTCTACCTACATTTCATTATATTTGTATAAAATTAAACCATATGATATAACTTTTCTAATGTACCATTATATTTCTCTTTCCATTATTCAATTGTAATAAATCACAGAATCTCAGGATGGGACCTTAAAGCCCATCCAGTGTCGCCTCTACCCTGGGCAGAGACACTTTCCCAGGTCTGTGATAATCAAAATGAAGCATATTTAATATGCTAATTAATGTCCTAGCAATGCTAACAAATTAAATTCCCAATGCCCATAAAATCTGAGTTTATGCCTTGATATCATGACCAAAGGTTTGACTGCACTATTTACACAAAAAAATAAATTACATCTATTTTTATTCAGTGGAATAGTAGAACAATCTGTCTCACCTGACAATGTAACTTCTGTAATTACTAACTGTAATTACTGCTAATCCTAGGCAGATGTACTTCTTTGCCCTAAATAACAGCACTGCCATTAGGGCCACCCATACATGTGTCCTTTCAGAGCAATGATGCTCTATGCAGAGCCTGGTGGCCCAGGTATTCAGTGATTCAATTATGGAATCATTTGTGAACTTAAATTTTGTGGACTTTTTTGTGTAAATAAGGATGTTGAGCACAAACAAAAAGAAGCTAACAAAACCACTGGATCTTAAATGACAAAAATGCAAGAAATAGCAAAAATGGAAAAATTTTCCTCATAAAAAGAGGCATGAGATCTGTCTGCTGTATGATGCTGATGCTGCATAAAGGATCAGCTCAATCTCGTATGGCAGCACAGCAGAGCTGCTCTTTCTACCTCCAAAAACGGTAAGTACATTTCAGGACCACATTAAAAAACAGCAAATATATTTAATAATGTTTTGTTGGTCACTCAGCGGAGGCTGTGAAGAACTGCACAACTGGTTTCTGGCAGAAAGACCCAAAAATATACAGAAAGTTGTGAACAGACTTGGAAGGGAAAGCTATTCAATCATTTAGAATTTAGTTGTTATTCAAACAAGAAGCCACCAGAGAGATTATCTGAAACAGGGGAGCAAAAATGCACAGTGTGGGTACAACAAGCACACTGTGAAACAAAACACTGGCAGCACCAGGGAGGAACACCACCACCCACGTGCTGCTCACTGGCAGTGCTGACAAAACAGAGAGGAGTCTCCTGGATCTGTGTTCCAGGGATTCACCAGGACTGTTTGTCCCCTGATTTGGAGCTCTGCTGGGACAGAGCCACAGAGATACTCGAGGTGGACATAGGGACAAATGGCAACATGGACATCTCACTTCATATCAAAATCTCTGCTCCATATGCCAAAATTTAGATCAACAGTGGATGAAAGAGAAACTTTACAGAATTTGGAGAGGTGTTTTTGGCAAAGTTAGAGGGTATTAATCTTTTTCTCTTAAACAGCATAATCAGTGAGGAGGAGGAGGAGGAAACACCTACTCCACTCCTGGTCTCTCTTGCCAGTGTGTCTTTGATTACAACATACAGTTTTCTAAAGAAAGCAAGTGAAGGGATTCCTCTTTTCATTCCAAATATTAATGAAAATAACAGATTTTTCATTTTGATTTTGTACAGCTGCAACTCAGAATGGATTTCTTTTTTGATAAACAGGAGGTTTGTTTCAAAGGGGGATTATGAAACAAGTCCTGGGTGTGTCTTCAAGCTACACAAAGACAGAATATAGGCCTGTCACTAAGGATAATCCATCTGTAAAAAATACCTGTGGTCCTAATGGCACCATTCCCCTTGGAGGAGTCATCCTCTGCATTGGCCCACCCATGTTTGGATGACCTGCAAATAAAATATAAAATACATTATATTTATATATGCAATATACAACTGATTTAACTATGCAAGACATGAGCACCTTCTACAGCTACTTTAAATGAACCATCTTTTTCTAATTAACAGAAAAGCCTAAGGATTTGCAGAAAGGTGCCAGTTTGTGAGGACAGCACTGTGGAGAGGTCCCACACTCACCCTGCTGCCGTGTGGGGTCCATCCCGCTGGGCAGGAGGGGCTGACTCCCCGGGACACCTCCAAGGGCCTGAGACAGGGAAAACACAGCATAAAACCACGGAATGCCTTGAAATTCATGTTAAAGACACAACACACACTTTTCATTCCTAATTCCTGGATGTTTCCTCTGAGTCAAGAGCTAATGTGCTTTTAAATCTCCACATTAATCTGCCCTCTGGGATTACTGAATTAGGTTTAAAGCTCATTTTTACAGGATTTTACCTGTAGCTAGGTCAAGTAGAAAAACACTTTTATGAATGGATCTTTGTAGCTGATCCATGAGGTGCTATTTAGCATTTCAAAGCACCATCACATTTTCAGTAAAAATGTATCCTGAGCAAGCAGAATCTCAGAATGATTTGGGTGGGAAGGGACCTTAAAGCCCATCTCCTTCCAACCCCACTGCCATGGGCAGGGACCCCTTCCACAGTTCCAGGACCAAACTACCACCTAATGAAAATTTGGACCTTAAAGCACCTCAATAGTTTATTGCTTCCACAGCCTGCCCATCCATGCTGTACCTTGAGTAATGTCAGTGCTGCCAAAGCAGCAATTTGTGAACTTGGCGTAATGTGAATGTAGCAAGAACTGCAGTTCACTGAGATTGTGTGATTAACTTCCACTCTGGACTGAAAATGTGCAGACCAAAACACTCCTGAAGCCACACCTGCATGTTGGCAGTGCTTCCAGCCACCACATCCCACCTGCCAGGATTCACTGAGCTCAGGCTCAGAGGGTGTGAAATACAAACACTTGGCTCAGGGGCTCAGACAGCTCTGGCTAAGAGAGTATTGGGAAGTACAAAACTCAGGAATGCACTGAGTAACAGCAGTAAAATGTTATCAAATATTAAGTGAAGTACTAATGGCACTGCAGAGATGATCACTTCATTAAGGTTAATGAAGTCCCCCACTGCCCTGGTGAGAAAGTAGCCCTGGTACAGGTAACTTAAGCTGATCCCAAACATCATCAGGTAAAGCAACACCTGGAGAAGTCTTGCCACCTGACACATCCAGCTCACTGAAATTTAGGTTTCATTTATTCTGGTGATAGTATGTCAAAAGTAAGGGCAAGTTTGTTGAAACTGAAATTAGGCTAGGATATAGTGTGACAATAGAAAGGCAGTCCTGGAAGCTAAAGCAGAACCAAACTACCTATTCCATTTATAATTTCTACCTTTCCCAATATTGTAAATGACCTAGTTTTCATCTCAGAGCTCCACTGATGTTTTTCTGTCTGCTTGTCTTTAACTTTTCATCTGCTGACAACTCTTTCTCCTCCTCTATCTGCACTATAGAGAACTTAAAACCACAAATGTTCTTTACTTCCAGAACCTTCTTCTCACAGGCCAAAAAAGTTCCCTGCTGACGAACAGCAGCTCATTACTCATCCTTGTCTTGCTGGCATTGCACATCCTTTGATGGAGATGAGACAAAATTGGGAATTCAGTGCTTTTAGAAAGTCCTCGGAGTGTCTGTAGGAGCCACAGAGCACTTCATGAGACCTGTTTCTCACCAATAATCTCCACATTTATTATGAAATATAGTTTGTATGTCCAACAGGGATGGGCAGGGACTGATGCATTTGACACAGAACTGAGAAACACAGGGACAGAACCCTCACCCTGGGCCAGCAGAGCATCAGAGATCAAGCCTTACCTGGTTGGGTATTCTGAGAGGTGGCCTTGGACCTCCAGGGTACCGGGGGGACATGAAAGGCTGCAGGGAGAAAAAGAAACACTGCTGAATAATCCCACTCATCTTGTAAATGCCACCCTGTGTCACTGCCACACTCAGCCATCCAGCCTGAACACTCCCACAAAGAGCTTTGGACACTGTTCCACAATGTTTAGCAGTATTACATAAATTCAGAGATTTGCAGCCAATCCATCTATCAGGATAAATTATTTAACAATTTGTTTCAGCACTTGTAAGTGCAGAATATAAAAAACTTGGCATTAATAGTGAAGAATAAATCATAATCAGACATCTGTATTTTCCACTGGAGAAGGGAAAAAGATGGGAACCTTGGAATAGAAAACAAAAGTGCTCCCGGGAGAGTTCAGAGGCAAAGAAGATCAAAATAATTCACAAATACTTTTCCTCCACTTTTTCATAATACACTAAAAAGCAACACAAAATTTAACCTGTGGGGTCACAGATTCCCAATTCATGATGCAAATATTTAAATTTTTGCTGGTTTCAGTCACCATGTCAATTGAGTGCTGCACTTCTGCCATCCCTTCCCACTGACGCTTGGATCTCCTCTTTCATATCTCAATTTATACCCAAATCTGGCACCTCAACCACACCTTGAGAGGTTCTGGTGGCTCTTGGCTACCCCTGAGCTACCTCACAGCCCACAAACAAGCCTAGGCCCCCAGATAATAGAGTGATACTGGTACTGGCAGCAAAAACATTTAACTTCTCTGCTCATTCCACTCCAAAGTGTGGCAATAGCCTAGATATCTAAAAAGATGAGTGGCAGATCTACAGGAAAAAGGCACAAATATCTGACTAAACAGAAGATGAAGAGGATGGCTTTGGCAAGCAGGAGTACCTAGAGCTCCAGGAGAAAACGAAGAGATAAAAGTATGCTGTGACTGAACACAGGGATGAAAAGACTGATTTAGACTAGCAACAGCTAGCACAGAAACTGAAATTATTTTACCAATAATTACTACTGGAATTTTTTCTATGATCTTACATCAATAAATTAATGAAACCTTTCACATCCTGGAATCAGATGAAAGCTGAAGTAATGTAACCTACATAAACACACACTCAAAGTAGTGCTAGAAAGCAATTTAAAGTACAGAGGGTTTACAAACTGGAGAAGAAAGTTCAATAACAATTGTGAATAGATTAATAAAAAGATACTTGAAATTATGTGCTGTAGAAGAGGGAGGCTCCTTTGTGCTCTCTGATGGTGAGAAACTCTGATAAGAGAAAGGGCTGTGCATCTGGCAAGGCCCTTGTGAAACAGCAGAAGTGTCAGGAAATTAGAATTTCAACCATTTCCACAAAGGTCAACTGAGTGCAGCCACTCCAGTGAGGACCCTGGGTTCAACTTGTCTCCTCCAGCAAATGAAACTCAACTTTGTTTACAGCTGTGCAGCTCAAAAAAAAAGGGGGAATCTGAAGTGTCTCTCAATTCAGCCATGTCTTAAGAGCAGAACCAGTCTACTAATATGATGTAATAATATAAAAAAGTAATTAAAACCTGCTCCTTCCAAGCTTATAAGGAATATTGTAAATATTCATGTATCTATGTATTTCCCTCACATCCAGGTGGAACTATAGTCAGTGACAAGCAGATTTCAAGTAGTTCCTATGGTTTGACTTACCACCAAAATTTTACCATTACAAAGTTAAATATTCTCATTTTTGTGTCAGTGACTGAACCTCTCCCTCTCCACTACCAATATATTATTTGACCACAAAAAGGTTCCACCAAGATGTTGCAAGACAACAAAAAAATTATGTCCAAACATTTTAATGAAAATATATTAAATACTCCCAGCTTTTCATGACAGTGGAAGTAGTTTTAAAGTCCCCACACACATTATTGAGCACCAGATTCTGGAAGACACAAACTCAAGCAGCAGAAACTTTGTGCCACATGCTTATTCACCACTTCCCTTGTCATTTCCAGAACATCCGACATTTAATCTCTGAACTACTTTCACTTTAATTTTCTACTCTTTTTTTTTTTTTTTTTTTTTTTTTTTTTTTAAATAGGAGATGCTGCAATGTCCATTAGGGAGGAACCACTGTGGGATTTCATTTCTTACAGCAGGTATCCCTCTCTCCTCGACTTCTTGACAATTTCTTCTTCCCCTTCTCTTGCAGCACAAACACCCCTGAACTTGCTGGGCTCAGAACACTAGTACTAAATTTAAACCAGTGCCCACAGACCTTGAACTGGTCATTCAGATCTTGTTTCTGAAGGTGAAAATAAAATGTTTGCATGCTGAAGACTTGGACGTTTCTGCCTGCTGCTTCAGCCTTGTGTAACTCAAAATTCAGCATTTTAAATACACCCTAAATGGATGCTCACACTGAATTGTCAGGAAGACAGACTCCTTATTTGTCTTGGAAAAATACCCAATAATGCAGCAGGCAACTTTAGCTGTGGGATAGGAAGAAGACAGAGGGGCTTAAATCAGCTTCTCCAATGGAGTTCAATAACTGGCAGATATGATAAGATGTTAGGAAAAGGACAAAAAAACACTCCAAAACAAACAAACCAACAAACCCCCCCAACAACAATAACAACAAACAAACTAAACCCAAACCAAATCAAAGGACACATAAAAGACCCAACCCAATTAAAAAAAATACCCACACAAAGCCAAACGTCTTCCAAAATCCCTCAAAACTAAAACCAAAAAACAAGTCAAAACCAAAAAAGTGACTACGAAAAAAGTGGAAAAACCCCAAACTCTATGCAAATCCCAATCAAACCCAACCAACCAACCAAAAAAGAAAACAAACAAACAAAAAACACCCTAACAAAACATAGCAAACAAAACCCCACAACACAAAAAGCCACAAAACCCCACAAAAATTCACATCTGAAATTGAATAAAACAAAATAACAGGCAAGCAAGCCAGAACTAAGCCACTGCTGAATGGAGATGCCACCAACACCTGTTGATCAATATATTGTAATTCCTACAGGTAAGAAATTCACTTATTTGGCATCACAAAAAGTATTCTGAGGGCTGCCATCCTGCAGCTGAGAGCAAAGGAAGAAGAACCTTCTACTAAACTGGGTGAAAAAGAAGCCAGAAAGAAAAAACCTTTTGTGTAGTTACTGCAGAATATTTGCATTTAACAACTTACAGTGAAGGTTAAAAAAAAAAAAAGCCCAAAAACATAAAAGGAGGAAAGTAATAGAATACAAAAATAATAGCAATTGCACAAAATAATATCAAGATGTGAAATGTTAAATTTAATAAGCCTTCTGCTCTTACAGGAACATTACATGTTGAATTGTTAGAAGTACTTTAAAGAAAGGCAAGTTCAAGAACTTGAATGATGGTGCCAGAAGTTGTAGCACTTTTTTGTTATCTCTCTGCTCAAGAATAATCCAGCTGGGTACAGGGAGAGCAAAGGGTATCTCATAACCTGTGCATTTAATGCAGGTCTGAGAGGTGTATGTGCTGTGCAACATCAAAATCTTGTACAATCCCGTTTTTCTTAGCTCTCAACACAACAGAAAATAAGTTTCTCAGTGGGAAAGTCTCTGAGAGAGCAATTTTGAAGCATAACAGCCTCACTGCCCAGAAAACGTGATTTTACAGAAAGGATCCACCAGGAAGCTGATGCCAAAAAGACACAGAGACTGGGATGTTTCTCTGCCAGTCATGCAGTTCTTACTCTCTTTTTTACTTGTACAAGAGACTCTAAAATATTATGTGTTTTAGTTTTCACTTCCACCTAATAGTGGCAAAATAAGGAAATCAGAGGGTGGTGTTCTACTAAGCACGACATACTTTAATAAATCTATTGTTTCTTTAATTTGCTTCCCTTCCAGAAGCTGGGAGTGTAATTTACTTCCTTCCACATAAAGGTTCCTTGCACTGACATTTTAATCCATTTTTTCCTCATACCTTTACATTTATCAATCACATTTTGTCTCACATAAATTTGCGAAATTTACAATAATCCAAACCCACAAAAGTAATCCTGAATATTTTAATTCCTATTCAGACTTAATTGACCATAAATATATATCGCAAATTAAAAAATCACACGATGAGACACAGCTTCACACTTGGTGTGGAGAAGGACTCAAATGGCAATAATTGATTTTTATAACTCAGCCACCTACGGCACAAACATAAACACCACTTATCCTAGCAGCTGAAAATGGAACCACAGACCTTATTTGTACACACTACAAGTGATGTTAAATTAATTGTGCTGCTACTTCAGGTGTAAGTACTAGAGAACAGTTCAAGCTGCAAGAGACAAGGTCACATTTCCTCTGGTAATTCTGAAAATGGCCCAATCTTTCCTTCCGTCCATTTAAAAGTTCTAAATGATCACAAGTGAAACAAACCGAAAATCTTTGTTCTTCTCTCTGTTTAAAAATCAGTTGCCAAGTTACACATTCTGTGTAAAATCTAATTCATCATCTTTTTTGTTTTCACACTCTACTCTGGGCTAAAAGGTTTGGCATCACTTACTGTTATGATTACTAGTATTAGTATTAGTATCCAAGTGATAAAAAATAAGACTGCTGGCCATTTTCATTTCATTTTACTATAAGAGTAAATAATATTTTAATATATATCTTTAAGGCTCCTGTGTTTAAGAAAATGCTCTAGAGGTGTTTTACACCTACATTTTCCATTCCCAAACCAAAGCAGGTTTGCCCTCCTATGAGGACCATGGGTAATCATTAAGTATGTGTGAATTGAATTTATCCCAGTTACCCTGAAATTCATTATTCATTGCTTTTCATTTTTAAATTTCCTCTGTGATTTTTTTTCTGGCATCTCCCTCAGCAGTAACAAATCACCCAAGTTTCAGGACACTCTATATTAACACATTTTAGTTTTAACCAGGACTAAACCCAAAATGATTTTTTGTTAAAAGTATTTCAGAGATGAAATTTGTTGTTCACTGTACGTCTTGCAGTCCACCAGTGCAAACCAAACCAGCTGATTTTATCTATCTTATTTTACATAAAAACGTGTTGTTCTCAGCACTGAGAGACAAATTCTCTCTACATTGGCCTTTCCTGATGACCAAACCCATTTCCATGAGCAAGTTCTTCTCTGTGCTTCAGAAAAAGATCTCTAAAAAATAATTCCTGTATTTATGGTTTTCTAAGAGCAGACTGACAACTTATAAATAGCAACAGTAAGAGATCTGATTTAATTCAGAATACAGAGCAAAAATTTTTTCCTAAATTGAAGAGCTCCTTCCACATCCAGAATTCCAAGTTACAGCAATACCAGCTTTTAAAATATTTTAAATGTTTTATCCCTGTCCCAAGGAACACCATATGGAATGACACTACAACACAGACCTTGTTTGGTGTAGAAAAATGAAAAAACATTTCTGTGCTTAAAAGAAAGAAAGAAACAAACTGAAGCAACCAGAAAAGCCCTAAACAAAACCTTTGGTCCCCAGCTAAATATTTGTCTGAAAGCGAGGTCTGCTTTTAGATGATCTGTAGGAATTGCACTGTTATTATTTCTGTGTAAATTAGTGGGGAACATCATTATCTCAAGTTGCTCAAGTTGCTAAGTTCTGCACATGATACTTAAAGGAATTTTTGAAAGATAATCAAATTTTGTAAGAAGTTTTAATTATATTAATTTTAAACCAGGTGAATAGCTTTTATATTAATTTTATTAAATGAAAATGGATGGGAAAACTGAGTATTTCCAACATGACAAGCAAAAACCAAGATGTATCACCTTAAAACCCCTCAAAAATAAAAATCGCTGCATATTTAGAATTCAGACATCATCTAGACATATGACTGAAAGCATTTTCCCCAGACTGATAAACCTGATTATGATACATGGCTGATTCTTTGGAACAGCTGATTAACTCTTCAAGCTGAGCAGTTTTAGTTTGTTCCAACAACTATGAACAGTAAAAGCATTGCCATAACTGCAGGGTGGGATTACTGAGACCAGCAGATCCTGGATAACTTTACATTTTAGAAGTTGACTTTATTGCTAGTATTTAGGGAAAGGAACCCAAACAGGAGAAAAACATAAAGTACTTATAGATCTTTCTAGATGATAATACCCTCTCACATAGTGAGTCAAATAATTAAAATAATTTTTTAAAATGAAATATTTAAAAATGCAGTGTGATGCTGCTGAGGACAAAAATGCACATATGCCAATTCTGCAAAGAGTTAGACTATAATTTTATGAATTTGAGTATTCCCAGACTGCTCTACTGGGGTGGGTGCATTGACAAACCATGGAGATTCCAAAATTACAATAAAGTTCTTCCTACTAACACAAATTATATGAACTCAGAGAGAAGAAAATTCCCCTTTAAAATCTTATTTTCAAAGCTTCTCAAGGCTACCAAAGCTGCTATCTTTGCTCACAAGCTGCATGTTCAGCTCTGGTAACATTTCATTTTTCCATCACCATGTTCTCACAATCCAGGTGGTTCTCAAACTTCTGGCAGTTCCCTGTGTCTGCCCTGCTCAGATTCTTTAACTTTTCACTCCTTCACCTGCAACTGCCCCACGTGCTGCACTGGAATTGGGGCTGGGTGTGAACATGTGCCAAATCCAACTAATTTTGCCATTCTATCACATTTTGTAACTATCTCAGTTTTACAGACAAGTTAATGCTGCAAAAGGGGGAGCACAGGAGGAGAGTGATGGATCCTGGGACAGATAATGAGGTGTGGCTGGTGGAAGGGGGAAGATAAAATACGAAGAAAACTCTGGAAAACCAGGCGTTTGTGTGAGACTGTGTGAGCTTTAAGGGAAGAGCTGAAAGAGTTCAAAGGGGTTTATAAAGAAACAAAATGTTTTTAGACTGACAGAAATACAGGTGCTGGTTCTGCACAGACCAGGCTGAGCCACAGCACATCCTGAGGCTCCAGCTGTGCCATTCCACAGCTGGGACTGGGATTCCTCATTCCCTGCACAAATAACAACCCCCAGTGGACAATTCACTCCAAAATGGCTTTAAAGAGGTGCTGGAGGATTCCTCCCTCCTCATCTTCCTTCCTTTAACTGCTTTAACCAAATGCTGCATTTACTGGGTCTCAGATATAAACTCTATTTTTTAACAATGTGTCATGCCATGACTTTACTGTAAATACAGTCAATATTAACTATGAACTAAAATAGTACAGAGATATTTTATAGCCTTACACTGCACCTTACAAATCCATTTTCTTTTCATGTGTAAGTAGTTCACCATTTCTGCTTCAAAATGCAGGAGATGCAGGTTACTAATTTTTAATTTGTTGACTTTGATAATTCTCACTTAACTAAATGATAAACTTTGATTTATATTTATTCACATACGGTAGATATATATTTGTTACATATTCATATATAACCAATATAAATGTTTATATATATATATATATATTTATATACCTATATANTGCTGCCTAGCATAACTATTTGAGATATATCTTTATATCTCGAATAGTAATGCCAGGTAGGAAAATAAAGTCCTTTTTGCTAACGTGCCTTACTGTAATAATGCTCTCCTGAAGCAATAGGTCAGCTCTACCATGGCAAACAAGGCTAAAAATAATACTTGAGAATAATATGGATTGAGCTAAAACAAGCACAAGCAGCTGCCACTAGATGGCAAAGCAGGCCCACATTACTTTTCAGGGCTGGGTTTGGGCTGGTTTTTTTTTTTTTTTTTTTT
>VWZU01018046.1:331442-359941 GCA_013397095.1 Sterrhoptilus dennistouni
TTTTTTCCTTCCCCTTTATATAAGAGGAATATGTAACATTTGTATTTCAAACATTGTGTCGACACTTCTCTCCCATGCCATTCCAAGTTTATCTGGTGATCTGAGGTTGGTGAACGAAGCCAACCACTTGAAAAGCCCTTTAGAAAACACAAGCACCACGGAAATAATGTTTAGTGGTAAGTTGAACTTGAAGAGATTTTAACAAATGTGCTGAAAAAAAGTAATGTGTTTAAAAGAAAAGGCACCTCACTTATGTGTGAAAAGGTACAGACATGTGTTAGAATTTGACTTTTACCAGAATTACCAAATTAAACAAGTGAATTGTCAATTGTAAGACAACCTACTTCCTCTACAACTCCCAGCAGGGTCTCTCAGGTGAGTGCCTCTAAAGCCAGTCATGTTCCTCACACAGCCAAACCTTTGGACAGCCATGGAATAGAAGAGCTGAGGACAACTGGGGTTTAATTAAACACACATTTAAGTGTTTCTCCTAATTGCAGTGCAAAAGCAGCAGCCAGGGTCAGACTCTGGGCAATGCTGGATGTCAGTAACTTGGATAACCAGTGGAAGGGGCCCTTGCCCACAGCTGGGGTTGGAACAAGGGGGGCTTTAAGGTCCCTTTCAAACAATTTTGTGCTGCTTTGTTTTAAACTCTGCATTTAAGAGTGCTAAAACTGGAAATTTAACTGAAAGGCAAATAAAATCCTGTGAAATCAATAGTTTACATTCTGCTTAAAAACTCCAAACACCTCAATGAACACATGCTCCCAAACTTCCCTCTGGCCTCTCCACATTCGCTTACTAACACCAACATTGTCCACAAGGATCACATAAATGGTCTGCAAAAACACAAATGCAACATCTCTCGAATTGTTTAGCTGCCTTAAAACATCAGTGAAGAGAGGGATGGAAATGGTCCTCAGTACCTGAAGAGCAGCAGTTGCACCTGCAAGACTGGATGTGCAAACCTGAAATTCTGTGAATTCTGTGACCTGAACCTCTTTGATCACATGTGGAAGATTCAGCTCACCGAAAATGAGGTTGTAAGAGCCTTGTGTAAAGCTGTGGCTGCTGGCTTATATACATCCATGAACATTAGAACCAAAGGTGATTATTTATTATGATCTTATTCAGTCTTTCAGTTGCTCAATTACTATGTCAGCGTCAGACAGGGCTCCAGAGCCAGGGACAAAGAGCAAGTCACGCCAATATCCATGACTGGCCATATGAAGAAACTAATAAATGATATGGATTAAAAATGTCTAAAAATGACACATAAAAATGTCCGAAATGTTTTTATTTTATTATCACAGTAGCTAAGTGCTTTTCTCACACCTTAGCTCCATGTCTAGGATGTTATAGATGGGAAAACTGGAAAAGGATGAGATATTTCCAGATTCAGGCTGATGCTGCTTGGGCATTTCAGACATTTATAAATAAGGTCATCTCACCTCTACGCAATCTAGTATGGTTTAATGACTTCTGTTGCCCAAAGCAGCTGTTTGGGTTGAACTATTTGGAGTTAAAAAGTCCTGTATGGCAGAACTGTTGTGCCCCATAGAGTTGAGTGTTGCTGCTAATTAACCAAGAACAGGTTCAGTTTCTGTTTCACAACCGAGTTTTTTCCAGAGTCCCACTGCTGCTTGGACTGAGAGTAGATGAGGACAAAAAGTATGTGTCTATGAACTTTAAGTCACATTCCAACAGAAACACACCAGCAGAGGAAACTGAGGCATATCCTAACCCCACATAAACAGACTTTTCAAATTTCACTTTTGACACTGTCAACAATTTCTCTTAAAAACAACAACAATAACAAAATCACAAACAAATGAACCCTCAAAACATCACTTATTTGAAGACAATATTTGTGTACAACTCTACCACCTTTGCTGCACTGTGCCATTTTTCTGGACAGTCAGCACTGCAGTGACCATCATCCCTCACCTGAACTGAAGTACTGAAGTACAGCTACAGAGAAATACAAAACAAATTCAGCTGCTGGCTTCAGAACCTCTACCTCTGTGGACTAAGCACGAAATGCTACAGGTTGTTAATTAACATCAGTGCTAATGGTCTACTTGCATGAGAAAACCTGATTTTACAAAGAGCAGAGTTTTCCACACACAGTCTGAGAAACAACAATTCTGTATTTCTCTTCCTCCACGTGCTATACTAGCACTCTGCATTATCTTTTAAAAATAGAATAGATTTTTTTTCTTCTATAAAAAAGAAATGTTTCAAAAATCACCTTAGAGGTCAGCAGTGCCTACCAAAACCAAAGCCTGTTGGTGTTTCTTTCCTCCCCTGGACTGTGACATTCCCCTGCTCTGATAAGAACCCACTGCAGAAGTGATGACCCCACTTTGCTTATGTCCCTTTTGCACTGTCCTCAGTGCCCACCCAAAACACAAGTGCAAAAGCAAGAGGAAAGAAATTACTTTAAATCATCTGTGACCCCTGCATTCTGCAAGCAGAGCTGGCAGGTGCTGCCTGTCAGCAGCTTCAGCTCAGCCCAACCTAAACAACTCCTAAAAGCAACAACAGGCACCCTTATCATTCCAGGGTGACCTTCCAGATAAATTTCAGGCTAAAGGAATTAAAATGTTACGAGGCCTTTGTGGAGCAAAGTCTCAGTGCACTAAATATAGACACATGCACTTCTCTCCTGCTCTGCCCATGTGGTCTGACTCTGGAGAACAAACTGTTAGCTGTCATAATCCAGGAGTAAGGGGCAGGTCTCAGCTCTAAACTGCTGTGGGGAGAAGAATGAGGGTTGCCAGCTCTCAGACCAAGACAGATGAACCTCTTCTCTGTGGTTTTACTCTGGGATTGAAGGAGAGGGTGGAGAAACAGCCTGTCCAGGTAAAGGTCTAACAGAACAACAGCAGCCATGAAGGAAGGATTAGATTTTCACCATGAGTTTCCCTTTCTTGCCTGTAATTTCACCTTCATTTCACAGCAGCAGATGATGCCCCTCCATTTTCAAGTTTCACACAGGCAGGCTCTGTCTGCCAGCACATTTTCTTGTCCTGGGGCAAGTTGACCTTGGTGAGGCTGAGCTCTGATGAAGTTTCAGAGCCTGGCACCAAGTGCTGCCTGACAACACCCACTGCAGCAGCAGGGCTGGCTGCACTCACAGCCTCAAGCACCTCAGGCTCTCACTGGGATGGAACCCTCTGGATTTTGGCTTAGCTCCCCTTGCTGGGATTGCTCCCAAACACATCAATGCACCCACCTGATTTCCAAACTTACACGTACGACCTCTTAAGCACACAACCACAGCAAGAATTAATAATGTCTTGAGAAATGCTCCTTTTCACTCTCAGGCCTTGCAAAAAAGAGCAGGATGATGTTGTGGCTTCAAGTAAGACTCAAGCCAAATACTGGCATACAATGAGATTTTACCCACACTCAACTTTCTATCAGCTTGTCTTTCTTACATCTTCAAAGATCAGGAGTGGCTAGAAGACTATTCACGCTTCTAAAAACAAAACTCCCACATCCTCCTTCTGCAAAACCTTTAAAATAGTTACTCTCTCCTCTGTGCTTCACACACTTGTCCTATCTGTGCCCCTTCCCCATCCTAGTAGTCATCATAGACAATAACAAAAAATTCCTCTGACATCACAACTGAAGTGGGAGGCTGAAGTTAAAAAAAAAAACAGGTGAAATATTGATATAATCTAAAAATTAAGACAAAAATTATGTGCAAAGGAGCCTACCTAACCAGCTGTTCAAAGCACTAAAAGCAGAAATAAATTAATTAATGAGTTCTGCCAACTCCCAAGAATTTCGTGACTGGCAACAGCCAGATATTTTCCACTTCACTTCCAAGTATCTTTTCATTCATATATTACAAGTCAAGCCTCAGTTTGCCACTGTGGAGGAAAACAGGTGAGTTTTGGTGAGGAGGAGATGTAAGCCCAGCCTGGGAGCAGTGCAGCCTCAGATCACAAGCACAACCACTGGGCTTGCACTAAAATGTCATTTCTTCCACCATCATGTCCTGTGCTGTTACTGCCCAAAGTGCTAAACGGATGTTTACCTCCACATAAGACAAAACTGAGCACCACATGGTCTAAATCTCTGACTTAACTTTTTTAGGCACTGGGGTTGAGATCTTCAAGGTGCAGGGCAATGCCCAGTGGGACATTCTGCCCAAGCTGAATTCCCACAGAAGCTCCAGAATCTGGCCCCATGGCTTTAGCACAGAGCTGAACACAATCAACAATGTTCTGACTTTAAAATTTCCACAGAATCCTATGTATATTATCATAAGAAATTATTTTAATATGGTACTCAAGCATTTTTGATCTCTGCTAAAACCCTGACATCATTTCTTGTTCTGTGCTGTACTACTTCATAAATTAAATACTCGTCAGTCAGGTCCCTTCCTTCCCACCTGTCCAATTCTGTTTAAAAATAAACTCTCAAATATTGCACCACACAGTGAGACACAGTTCAGAACAGGACCTTTTCTACAGACTTGCAAACAGCATTACAGAGGATTTTCTATCCTAAAATTCCTGTAATCATAATTTTTTTTCTGAATACCTGAAAAAACCCCGGTGGTACTGGACCTACTGGCATGCCATCTCCTGGGGGAATGTTTCCTAGTACTGGGCTGGGAGCTGCTGCAGCACTCTGAAAAGAACAAAGGGAGAATAAACCTTTGTCATTGCATGGTAGGCATTAAACCCCTCCCCAAAAAAACCCCAAACCTGACCAAAGTGCAGAAAGTAATTTTCTGGATATGTCATTATGCCATTGTTTCATCTGAAGGTAAATTAAAATAGTTTAGCCTTTTGTCTATACAAGTACCATGGTTTGTTGAAATAACAAATGTATGTTGAGGGGAAGGGTGCCAGAGATTGCACAGGCCAATTAGACAAATCCTGACTAAATTTAAAAAATGTTGTATCTGAGTGTCTCTACATGCACCAATGTGTATGTAACTTGCATACTTCTTCTCTTATGCGTATGAACAGTCTCACACATGCACAAGGATATACACAGAGCATAAAGAAAGTAATTTATGCATTTTATCAGCAGTTTCTAAGCACTTTAAAGATAATTTCAGCAGCCTGTAATATTTTTCCAGAACAACAAGAAGCTTCCAAACAGGGCTCTGTTATAAACAGTACAAGAAGGGATGTTCATGATTCTACTGGTAATGCTCAAGATTTTACCAACCCCAAAAATAACCACCATGACAAATTAGAAGAATTCAGGTTACATTTTTGGAAGGGAAAAGAGAAAAGGGATTTCTAAGGAGTGAATCAGAGGATGAAATTAGTTACCTTTGCAAATCCTTCAGCTGGAATAAGCGAGTAAAGAATATTGCTCCTGGCAATTTACACACAGGAGATTGTCAAAGAAAAGAGAAGCCAAACGGCTTCTGTCGTCATGTGTTGGAACCTCAATTACTTTTAATTTCTAGCATTCTTCCTTCCTGCAATGTGTTTCTGTAGTGTATGAGGCTGAATCACCTATAAATGCTCAAATTCTTGAGTGAAAGTACTGGAGCACACAGAATGCTCCCAGAGCCACTGGCAGGTTACTAATGACCTGCCAAAGCCTGCCCTGCAGAACACACAGATATTAAATTATCACTCTATTTATTGTGCACTCAGACTCGATATCCAAAAGATGCAGATCTGGAAATTGCATTTCCAGGTGTTTGGCACAATACCTAGGAAAAGAAAGAATAGCACTGGAAAGAAAACTGGAACAAAAGGAGGGATGACCTTTTTCAACCAAGGAGAAAGGAAATATTCTGTTAATCACCACAGGTTCCTTCAATGGCTTAAGCTGTGTTTTAGAATTAAAGTTCTGTGCAACCAGCAGTAACATATTTAGCATCCAAGCTCAATGTTCTTTGCAAAAGTCTGGAATGTATCACTGAAATATAAAGTCTGCAAAAGGTGCTGGCTTTCAAAACGAGTGCAAGGCTTTGATTAATGAAAAAATCCTCTAATAAAGGGTATTATCTATGCAAGGATCAGTGCTAAAACACTGTAGAATTGCAGCTGACAGGAAAAGCCAGCCAGGCAAGCTGGATGCAGCAAACACTTTGGAATCATAACCACAAGTCAAGCAGGGGGAGGCCACCACAAAGAAGCCAGAGCAGCCTGGGAAGCTGTGGCCAAAAAAGGTGTTGCTCTGCCAGCCACTGCCACTCATGTCAAATAATTATTTTACTATCATCTCCATTTCCAAAGGGAAAGAGGAGTACAAGCTGTTGGTTTGTTGTTGTTTGAGTTTTTTTAAGGAAAGATGAGCTCCTTAAGCATCAGTGTGCAATAAATCCATGACAGGCACAGTCTGAGTGGAGCACGTTGGATGCACGTCTGCAGGTACAGGTTTTCTGGATGAAGGATGACAACAACAGCACCACTGATGGAGAAAATCAATGATGTTAAAAGCCTGAGCATCTCCAAATGCCCCAAAGAGCCTGAACTGCAGTGGCTGACCAAGGAGGAGCAGCCCATTAAAGGGGCAGTGATGAGCTTTATTCCATCATCCCTGAGTGCCCTGGGCTGAGCCACCTCACTGGCCATGGGATTTGCCACTGGCAATGGGATGTGTCCCTTGCCAGGTCCTTGGGGTCACAGGGGAGGCAACTGCCCCTTGGGATGAAGAGCTCCCACAAGGATAGACCATCCTGCTGCTGACAGTTCATACTCTTTCCCACTTTGAAAATTATTTTTTAAAAAATAAAATGGCAAATTTAGTTAAAAAATGGAAGGGGAGGGCAAAATAATGACTATTCCAAAATGGAGGGAGAAAAGGATTAAAGTCATAACTGTTAGCCATTTACTGTCCTAAAAAGGCTTTGTAAGAAAAATACCTAAAAATAGCATTTTCATAATTTTCTCATAGAGGTCGGTTTTCCCCCCTTATTTCTGCATCTCCCCTGATACCAGAAGAACCCACCTCCCTCCCCTGGTGAACCACCAGGAACTGGCAGGGAGGGACTCGATGTTACAGCCTCCTGCAACACTCTCAGGTGTTAAAGAAAACTCCATTTCTACCCTTCATTATGCAACGCACTGAGGTTTTTTTTCTGTTTTCATGTTTGTTTGGGATTTTCTTCCCTGATGGGCAATGAAGTCCCACAGCCAGAAATAAAGTATTTTCAGTGTTTTGGGTATATTACATTTCCTAGCTTATGCTAAATAATGAATCTTTTAAGAACTTCTACCAGGTAGATCAATAAACAAACCTGCAACTGCTGCATGGAAATATTCTTATTTATTCTACCCTGATGAATTATTCATTCTTTTTCCACAGTCCCATAGCAAACCATGGCCTCCTTTTGCATGCCTTACAAGTTGTTCATCATTTATACTTCCATTAGTTTGACATTTTAAATATTTGCAAATTGCTTTCCCTGCTTTTCATAAAAAGATGAAATCGGAAAATTTAGATGGTATAAACTCTTTGTATAGTAGCTCACCTCCTTAAAAATGGAAATCTGTATTTGCTTTTGAAACTAAAATAATGAATTTATACTAATGAATTTATAATAATTTACAATTATTAATTAAAACTGTGTACTTGAGTGAAAGTTATTATGGTCATTCCTTCTCTACCCAAGCTACTTTTGGAAATGAAAAAACAGTAACTAATAAACAGTTACTAATATAGTAACTAATAAAACTAGCTACGGTTTAGGATGGATTTTATAATAAAGAAATCACAAAGTAAATAAAGTGTGAAGTAAAATCATTTAGCTATTCCACTAGTACAGTATCTGAAGTATAAAAATCCAGAGATAAACCTGCATTGCTCATTTTTGAGGCCATCCCAAGAAGTGGCTGATGAGGGAAGCTTACAAAGAATTTCATTTGAACCTAAAAAATGCTACAAAGAAATTACTTGTCTTTATAAAAATCCTCACCTGGCTCTTTCTTTCACCAAAACATTCAATTGCAGGTATCTTGCTTACAGTAAGACTTCCTTATTTTTATCCAAAGTAAGCAATTTACTACATGTTACTAAATTTGTCCACTCAAGGGAGAGTTCTGTTTTTAAGAAGTCTCACTGATGGCAAATGATGTAATCTACTGGATGATGGAGTGGAGGAGTTGAACCCTACAAATAAAAGTGTTGGACACCCAATTCCCTCATCACCTCACCCTCCTCCACATCAACCCAAAATCTACTCTTACCATTTAGGAATATAACATTTTTATATATTCCTACAAGCAACCAAAGCGTGTTGCCTCCAAAGACATTCTGCCATGGATGGTACACACACAATCAGCTGAACCGGAGCAAAAAGGATCAACATCTCAGGATATTTTTATATACAAAGGTATTGGGTTAATGAAACAAATTGAACAGTGAATGTAGAATGTGAAGGACAATGCAGGGAAACCACAACCATGTTTGAAATGCTGGTGAGAGCAGCACAGTCAGAAGGAAAAGAAGAAAATGTCAAAACTTAAACAACAACTGTTGCTTCTTTTTTTTTTTTTTTTTTTTTTTTTTTTTNTTTTTTTTTTTTTTTTTTTTTTTTTTTTTTTTTTTTGGGGACGGGGATAAATATTATCTGGTACATTAACTCAGGAAATTATGGAATGTATGGAATTTAAATGTAGTTATTGGTTGTTTTTTTCCTGGAAAGTCAAGCAATGGATGATTACTATTTCCAGTCATATTTACCCACATGTTTAATTTCTGGTCATTGATAGCTTTGAAGTGCCAGACATACTGTAGCCAGTGCCATAAAAAAATTACCAAATTTCCTTTTGTAAACACTTCAACTGCAACTTACCAAGTGTTTCTAAAACATCAGCTGGTTCCTGTAACAGACTGTCCCTATTTGTCCCCATCACAAATTAAAAAGTATTAAAGGAACTACAATGATTAACCACTAGCAACTTCCTCGTTTTCTCCAAGATGGAATATAAAACTACTCATCACTCTGAACAACAAAATAAATAAAATTTTAAAAACTGCCCCCAACACTTTAAATAACTCTCTGTGCCTTTTACAAAGCCTTTGAACATTTGGCTGTACATCAAGAAGCCAAAACCCCCAGACTGAGCAGCCTTGGTTTATTCAACACAGATTGGAAGGTCATGCCCAAAAAAGGTGGATTCATCACATTGAAAGAGGCAGGTAATTTGAAAGATCTGGATCATGAGACCTAATTAAATCCTGGCGTAGCTCCACTGATATATATTTGTCTAAACTGCCTAATTTCTGTTGTGTAACAGGAAGGCATTCACATGACAGCACAAGTCTGAGAAGTGTAATTGTGGAAGGTCATTTCTTACAACTTCTCAGTTTTCCTCCAATCCCAGCTCCCTATGGTTTCATCTGGACTCTGGTATTTTATTTCTCTTCATTCCATCTTATTTATGGGTAATAAAGAGTAATGAAAAATAACGATGCCATCAATGCAAATGAAAAAAATATCACATTTAATCCTTTTCTTAGAAACACAAAAAGGGTTGCACCAGCAGTTAGGAAAGTGCAGATCTATTGATGATGATGATAATGAGGATAAAGGTGCCCATTGAGACTCCATCCCTCTTCCCCAAGAGATAATTCTACCCTCAGACCCACCTTACTCCAGCAAAACTTCCCCATATCTGAAGTGGGATCACAGTTTGCATCCCAGTGCTGAGTCTGGGGATTTCATCCTGCTTAGCTGAGACACAGAAATTGCATCACAGTGCTGAAAACTGGCTACTGGGCTAGAATATAAATTAATTTTGAGGAATGCTTTGTTATCAGTGAATAAAAGGACTTCAAATTCCTGTTAAAATACATTATTTTCATCCTGCCTCTCAGCTGCTGCTGCTTGGATTATTTAGAACATAACTTCCAGACAAGATTTTCTCAAAATTATGGTTATAAAGAAAAGTTATTTAAAAGAAACCTTCATTGTCTCCTGGAAGTTAATAAAATCAGTACTATGAATAGGTATCAATGGACTGTTCACTGAAAAAAAAAAGATGCAAGAGTAATTTGGGTTGTAGATATGGAAATAAACCTATGATATTATTTTGAATTTCTGCCCATTCTTCTGGGTCATTTTTTTCCCACAACAGACCTGTACTGAAAAGCAGAATACCCAGCTTTCCCCAGTTAGAGAATCACAGAATCACAGAATGAACTAGGTTGGAAAAGACCTTTGAGATCATCAAGTCCAAACTGTGACCCAACACTTCCACATCAACCAGACCATAGCACTGAGTCTTGTTTTAAACCCCTCCAGGGACAGTGACTTCATCACCTCCCTGGACAGACAATTCCAGTATGCAACCACTCCTTCAGTGAAGTTCTTCCTGAAGATTCAGAAATGATACTTCAGACAATGCTTCTGGCCCATTTTCTGTGAAGGTGGGGGCACTCATCTGAGGTCAATTCCCACGCCTGTGTTGCCCAGCCAGGTGTGTCTGTGTGCAGGGTGAAGGTCCCAGCCCAGGACCCTCCTGAGCTGCAGCAGCACCATCAGCACCAGTGGGAACCACCGCGCTACCGACAACAAAAGGCACTTGAGGACACAAAATGCTGCTGCTGTTGAAGCCTGGAGCCGAGTTGCAGTGATATTTCAACAAAATGACTTCTTTTCCAGAAGTGACACTTACACACCTCCTCCAGACTCCCTGGAGACTGAGGCAGCTTTGCTTGGCAGCTGCAGAATCCTCCGCACGTTCCACGCACTGCTCTCCTCCTGTTTCCCTCCAGGATCACAGCAAGGGCCACTGCAGACCACGGGTTTGACCCCTGCCTGCCCCAGGAACATGCTCCTCCTGACACAGGGAATGGTTCAGCTCCCATATGTTCTGTCTCCAGCTGGATTTTTAAATTCCAGATACTCCCTGTGCTCGAGACACGCCACGCTGCACAAAGGGGGCTGATCGCTGCTCATCCTTTCCTCTTTCTTCCCCAACACACTCTTCCATTTTTTTCCATGCTCTACAGATAATTCATGGTTGGTACAATTGTGCTAATTGGACTAGTATGACAAGACTATCTCATACCCTGACTTCCCTAGCAATTAAGTGGTTGGAACAGTGTCTTTTAATCATTTAATTAATCTAATTGTTAAACCCACTTTATTTTCCAAAGATTTTAAGATTGCCAGAGTATTGTATCCCAGTTCTTATGGCCCAGCACTCCACACGAGTCAAGTGCTTTTCCATTTTAGGAATATAGTGATCATTAAGATGAAAGTTTTTCTCTATCTCTCTGTCCTTTCCAAGTTATGAAACAAATGAACAAATATGCTGTGAGCTGAAAGACTAAAATTTGATTATGAAATGCAAAGTAGCCTGGTTTGGGGTTATCCTCAGGTCGCCTGAGAGTGAATCAGCAATGCTGGCAATATATGCACAACTTCAGAAAAGAAAATACACCAAAAACTCTTCAGCAATTCCCTCACAATTCAAAATGGATTTTTGTCTCCATGTGTAGCTGACTGGAAAAGTCATATGCACAAAGACCTAAATTTTACTTCAGAGGGACCTGAACTACAGAATTTACCTCATGATGAAAATGCTTTTCTGCTTTTCCAGAGCCTGAAAAACTGTTCATTTGGATGTTCCTGTCAGGACCTTCATGTCATGAAATTCCTCTTTAATAACCATTTACTAAGATACCAATCAGGGATACATCTCTGCTTTCCAAGTCTGTGCTCTGTAAGTTATTCCCCTGCCCTAAAATGTGAAAACACATGACTTCACAACACTGTAATTCTGACAGCCCATTTTCATAGACAAAACTTACTGAAGCATCCATTTGGGGGTTTTACTTGAACATTAGCTCCATTATCAATGGAGTGGTACATAACATGTAACACAATACACACTTTATAGAGTCCCTAGACTGAATTTCATTGCTTTAAAACCAGTGGTATTTCTTGTGTGTGCAAGTCCTGATGAATAAATATTTAATTCCCTAACAAGTATGTGTTAATTTGAAGAAAATAGGATAAATTTAAAACTCATGGAAAGCTAGCCTCTCAATTATCTCATTTTTTCTCATATTGCCTGAATGTCTATCTTTGGATAAATGTAACTTGTTGAGCAGAGAGTTAACACCTCAAAGTGCTAAACCAGAATTAGGCACTGTGCTTATGGAGACCTCACATTTTCATGCTGGTGATTATTTGCTATAAAGGAGTTATAGGGAGTAGTCAGTGAGCAACAGAAGTCCCTCATCCCGCCCCAATGGGCACCAGAATTCAGGGAATTTCCATCCATCCATCCATCCATCCATCCATCCATCCATCCATCCATCCATCCATCCATCCCTGCTCCACAGACAGCAGAGGCAGAGCAGGGCTCTGTCCTTCAAGGACCTCCTAGTCTTTTGGAAAAAAACCCCACCAAAACCTTAAATCCCTTTCTTTGAGAATTGGATCCAAGAAAACCAAGCCTGTGAGTGCCCAGCTTGCACCCCAGGGCTGGGGAGAGTTGGGGCAAGGAGAAAAAGCCCTGCCAGGAAAAACCCTGGCTCCAAACATGACCAGATTTGCTGGTCCCTTAGTCACACAGCGAGCAGGTGAACCTGTCTCAGGTGGCTCCTCCTCAGGGAACCAATTATTTTACACCCTGTGGTGTAAAAATCCATAGCAGTAGTAATGAGAGCTTGAATCTTTCAGGGTTAACTACCTCCTACAGCTCTTAAGCACACATTTGAAACCTTATTCTTCTGTTTATTGTATTATTATTTGAGTTTTTAGGT
The DNA here is from genome assembly GCA_013397095.1 of Sterrhoptilus dennistouni. NCBI lineage: Eukaryota > Metazoa > Chordata > Aves > Passeriformes > Zosteropidae > Sterrhoptilus > Sterrhoptilus dennistouni. Next base: position 344,154 of record VWZU01018046.1, read on the forward strand.
GGTGCTCACAGAGACACTTGAGGGATGGTGATCCATGCACAGCTATTCCACCTGGCTGGTCCATGGACTATGGGGTCAGCCACACAGAAAACAGCAACACTGACAGTGTATTTTTAAATACATTATGTTATACAAGGAACAAGATTCAGAATTCAGCTGATGCAAGAATGACTGCTGAAACTTCTGCTTCACCATGTAATTCTTCATTGCACTTCATTAAAAAAAAGAAAAAGAAGATCAGCTAAAACCAGGAATATGGTATGAAAAATTGCCTTCATAAACAGTTTTATATATGCACAGATTGCATATAGAAACAGACCGGGTTTAAATGAGAATTATGTGTAAATGTATCTTCACTAAGAATGCACATTTTGCAGAGAAGAAACATTATCATATAGCAGGTATAAGCCCCCCTGTTTATATAAATAAATCAGGTCACATTATACTGATCCAAAACAAAAGCAAGCCTGTTTTCCCAAGATCCCTGACTGAGTCTGTGAATGCAGACCTGTCAGGGTCACCTTCACCTCAGCACTGTGTCCAAGATGGCCTAAAACACCAGAGATTAATGTGAGCACTTAGTGGTTGCAATAATCCATATTTCACTATATATAAAAAACTGGCTTCCTCCTCAGCTAACACAGTGAGGCTTACAGAAAGGAAAGTACAGACAGATCCAGTTTAGCTCTGTTATTTAAAAAAATTATCTACAGGAGAGCAGCAGTCACCCATGTGCTACTTGAACAGCCCCCGGCCCACAATGTCTTTGAAATTAAATTTATGCTCAGGTTAAAACGCACCAGAATGAGAACTACATAATATACAGGCTAGAAATGAGAGAAAATGAGAATTGAAGTCAATTTGAAGCATTCTCCTCATACTAAACTACGACAGAGGCATTTTCTCTGTCATAGGAGGAAAATGTGGCTTTTACTGGGACCGCTCTAAACAACAGCCAAGGCACAGAACTCTGAAGCTCCCCCATTCCACCACTGCCTCTTCTTCACTTTCAGTTCTAAGCCTTCCAATCCCTCAAAACAACTCCTGCCTTTTCTCTCTGGGGACTGCAGCCCATCACACAAAAATAAGCAGGCTTCTGCAGGCAGAGGGTCCCAGGGGAGGGATATTCGTGCTTCCTACAAAAGCTGACAAAACTTAAGTGTTAGGTAACAGTGGATAATTGTAGTACTTAATTTAACTGCCTCATCTACCCTAATAGCCTGCACGGAACAAGTGCTGATGAAAGCGACTGCAGATTCCTGGGATGGTGAAGTTTCTTTCCTGCAATTACCTTAGAGCTGCTCACCTGTGTGCTTGATGTCCCTTGTGCCTCCAGCTTCATGTGAAATAAACAGAAAACACTTTTGATTTTCCTTGCAAGTACCACTACATGGAAGGGATTTTCCAGGATCTGTTTTCCAGAAAACTCCTTTTTCTCATTCCTTGTGATTACCATTTACACGGATATTTTACTAATCAAGATCATACACATCAGAGGCTGTTCTTACTTTCTATGCACTCAACTTGGTACCTCTTTAAAATGTCTGGAGTATTTCATTCCTACCCAGCTGTATTTCATCTGCTGCATAATTAAAATGTTATCACTCCTGCCTGAAAATCCAACAGAAAGGTGCAAATTTTGTATAGAAGGACAATCAAGGGGTTATTTTTTCCCTTAGTGGCCCCAGTCTGGTGCTACTCCTGTATGAACCTGTGTTTGCAGCAATTGCACTTTGTGCAATTGTATACATAGCAAAATTCACATTTAGCACAACTACTTCAGATTGGTGAAAGTCTAGGTAGAGCAGACTGCATGAAAAAATTTGTAATTTTGAGACTGAAAACCACCCTAAAACACAGTACAATGTGTGAAAAGGTGACAAATACATGAATTTAAGCATGTTTACAATATGAAGCTTGGAAAGAATTTTTTACTTCTCAGGCTAAGGTAACACTATCACAAACTGTTATCAGCCACAGGAATGAACTTGTACAGATTTTTCAATTATTTTTAAAACCCTTCTTTATGCCCAGGACAGTGTGTGCATTTTTAGCATGACAAAGGCTCACTTGATAAAGCACTGCAAAAGAAAAAACCCAAACAGAGTCTTTACGTATTACATTGCTGGGACAAGAAGAGAGAGATGTGTGGTACCTGCAGGGAGACTTGGGGCAACCCCCTAAAATCCCAAACCTGGCCGGGCTCTGACCCAGCCAGTCACATCAATGCCTGGAGCTTGGAGAAGGCTTTTGGGGTGACCTTTGGGGGCCTCACGAGGACAGGAGGATGGAGAAGGTAAATGCAAATGCTCCCATTAGTGCAGTTCTGAGTCACCTCCATCCCCATAATTAAAGATGAAAGGGCAGAAAGTTCAAAATCTGACTGCAAAGGGCATCTTAAAGCTGTCCACAGGTCTCAGAATCCTTGTAACCAGCATTTCACTCCAGAGATTGGGAAGGTTTTGCACAGGCAACCCTCCCCCATGCACTTTTTAGGCTGTTGCTTTTGGCTGAGGCTGCTGCTACAACAGGAAATAAAAATTATATTACTCAGGAAGGAAGCTAATGAGTTTCCCCTCCCCCCAACGCCATTAGACACTTCCTGAATAAAGGAGAAGCACATTAATATAAAGAATGGCCCTACGTGAGCAACCAGGGGCTGAACAGCTCCAGGATTAAAGCTGAATTCCATCTCTGGATGGACCAGGAATACCAGGTCAGCTGCCCTGAGGCACCACCTCACTGCCCGTGCCTCCTCCATCCTGCGCTCAAACCAGCCCAAATCAGCCACAATTTCATCACTTCCTCTGGGAGAACATGTCAGGAGATAAAGCAGCTCTTTGTAAGGAGTGTTTTCCATGTGCTTACTCTGTTATTGTTCTGAATTTAAGAGGCTGTTTCATAAAAGCCCAAATTTGGGCTTTTATTATTTGGTATGTTTTGGTTGTTCTTTAGACTGAAGGATTTCCCAATCTGGGAAATATCCAAAGGCCAAAAAATAAACAAAATACCCAATGCCAGATTCATGGAAGCTTAGTGACTGACCTGCTGTGTTATTAACATTCAGCACTTTTAGCATTTTAAGATGCAGTAGCCTTTTCAGTGATCAGAATGTAAATATTTTTGTGTCAATATTAAAGACTTGTGTTAAAATCATCAGGTTTTCCATGTAGTTCTTCTGTATTAGGTACTTTGGACTGTAGTTACCTCAATTCGTTCTTGGCATGTTGGTTATTTTAAAATCAAGCTACAGTAACTAATTTTAGGAGCAACTCCGCAAAAATGTAAGTGAGGACCAACCACCTGAAGTTAAAAGAAAAATACAGAGGAGTGAGGTTTTGCACCTGTTTTCAATCTTCACAAGAGCAAACCTTCCCAGCAAAGGAGCACCAGATAAACAAAATAAGTTATTTTAGAGCTATTCAGCATAACCTGGGCTTTTTTGACCACCCCAGCATGATCAATAGTGACTGCTGCAGCACTTGGAAAATCTTCTTTTTTGCTTTGGCTTATTCTGTTCTCACTCCCTTTTCTTTCCTATCCAACGAATATCTTGTTTTCCTGCCTTCTTTAGGCTCCTCCCAACTCCTTGATCCACCAGCTCTTTTTACCTCTTCTGATTTACTTTAGTTGCTAAGACTTAATGGGAGTCTGGAAAAACAAACCACATTTTTGAGTTTAACTCTTACTGATAAAAATGAACGGGGAATAAAAGTGTCCCTCCTGGTACCCTGTATCTACCACAGGCACAGTCCTCATCCAAAAAGATCAAACTAATGAGAACAGAAGGATTTCCTGCCATAGTTTCTCCAGCTTCTGTACATTGTAACAACTTCTGTATCTAAACTATGGCTTGGAATTATTTTATGTGCCAATCAGAGAGTTTTAATTTCAGACAAGACCTAAAGGCATAGAAAACAAAATAATTGAAACTGACATAATTTTACCTTCACACATCCTCTTCCTAGTGTTACAATACCTCTGTTGTCTTATTGTGCTTATATGATAAAATAGGACCATTTCATAATCACACTGAGACATTTCAGAGTGTGTCTGACACTGGATGTTCGCTTTCCACCAGGAGCTGAGACACTCAGATTTTTGTGTTTTGAGGAAATCGACATATATCAAGAAGCTACTGTGACACAGGGTGTATGGAACCTCAGGATTTAATTACAGGATCCTGTTTTTTAAAGAGAAAGGACACAAAACTATGTTTAGAAGCAACAGGGATGTGTGATTTAACCTGTGTGGATTAAATTCCTTTGCTTTTCACTGCGGAAAAACACTGTGTTAGTGATGCCCATGTACAACACCTAAAAGGCAAGAAGATGGGGGGAAAAAAAAGAACCTAAAATTCTTATTTTTTATTTGTTTACCCATTTAAGAAGCACAGCTGTTATTTCCAGCCAGAACTAGCAGCCTTTGGCCACAGTTCTGAACATACCTACGGAGCGTTGTGAACAACAAAACAAGTTTAAATTATTCAAGAGGAATTCTCCAGGAAGCAGGAGGATGAGCTGGGCAGAGGCCAGCACCACTGGCCAGGTTTTGTCATGGGGTCTCTACCTAAGCTGGAGACATGCACAACACAACTCTTGGACAAAAACAATACATCACTCCCAGCAAAATAAAAAGTACACATGTCCACAAAGCCTTCCACATCCTTTCCTCCCCTAAACTAAAGGGTAGTGAAGGGTTAAATTTCAGCTCATGTTAATTCCACAGAAAAGCAGGATAACTCTGCAAGGAATTAACGCTAAATGAACCAAAATTTCCCCTAAAAACAAGAAACTGGGGTTTTAAAAAATTGTTTGTCACATTCAAAATGCTACATACTCTAAATTTGAGCACAAATATATCTGTTTGAGTGTGTTTTTTTCACACTCTTCACAGAGCTTGTCATTAATCACCTGCCAAACATGCAACAGTTCCCAGCTTCTCCTGGCACAGCCCCTCTGCATCTGTGACTCCTGATACCAGCACACTGTCCTAAGACAAGGCCAAACTGTAAACTCACATAACGTTTACCCACAATTTTTCTTATCAGTTGCAGCTAAGCAAGAACAAAATCTAACCTTCACAGAATCCCCCAAATTGTTACCCTACTACTCAACAACCACCTTTTCTTTCTTTTAGAAGGCAATGACCATTACATTTAGAAATGAAGGCACTAAACCATTCAATTTCTCTGCTTTGGTTTGATTTATTTGGGGTTTTTTTTTCCCTGATAATATGTTGCAAACACTGCAAAAGGGACTAAAGATCACCTCAAGATAAAAAAGAACTTTAATGTAGCACAGGGATTTTTAAACTTAGACATTCTCCTGGGCACAGCCCTTTATCTGGCCTGCAGGTGATGCTCTGAGCCTGCCAGCCCCAGCCAAAAACACAAACTCTGCATCCCTAGATACAGATAAAACGTAAATATTTTAAAAGGTGAGGACAAAGACAACAATAAAATTTAATTCTAGCAGTTTTTTCTTTTCTTGGAAAGAAAGGACTTCCAAATAATGAAACAATAATTACTCTCACACCCTTATATTATCATTCATTTCACACGCCCTATTGTGCTTTTTGTTCAGAGAAATGCTCCAGTAGGCTGAAAAAAAAAATAAATCAGAACTGCTTCATATCCATTTGTAATTCAGCAAGGTTGGTAATTTTTGGCATCTCATACTGTCACTGTCACTTAATATCCATATGAAGAGCAAGTTTCCTTTCACCTGGAGATCCCCAAAGTGCTGGGCACAGAAATCTGTTTATCTTGATGGTATTCAACGTCTTTGAAATTAAGATACGAATATTCAAAGAATGCCTCCCACACTAAGCCTAAAGATAGAAACTTTTCATTCCCATTGTATATTCTGAACTCCAGAGCTGGCAGTTTCGGAGTTCGGAATTTCTGAGTGCACCGTTTTTGCTTCAGAAGAGGGAAAACACTGAACAATGATTTCATCAGAGCTCAGAAAATATTTTAACCCTTATATAAAATGAGGTTCATTTTGTCCCCTTACTTTTTCCCAGGGAGAGACACACCTGTTCTGCACCGCTTTGACTCCTTTATAATGCATAAGCTCAGCATTTATGTAGCACTAAATCACTGTTGCAGAGCCACATGATACAGCAAAAACCTTCTGAACTGAATTTCCAGAAGTAAGACATCTCAGTTCTAACAAAATGAGTCAAGTTGCACTTCACTGCTGCAGTTAAGACTTTAAATAATACCACTGAAACAGAAATTTTAATATTTACAGCTAATACAGGCATTGCACAAGGTTGTTTTTAAGCTCAATCCAACACTTTGAGGCACTGGTACTTAACAGTAACAACTTTTTCAGCTTCATAGCAATGGCAATCCAAAATTTAAATAATTAAATAAATAAGGAAGGGGGGCAAACTATCATCGAAGTAAAACTAAAGCCTTTCCTGACATATATTTTCCAAAAGAGCAAATGCAGCTTCCCTGAAAAGTCACCTTGTTATTTATTGGTTCCTAACAGTTTCCTACAGTCTTGCACATCCCTTGTATATTTAAATAAATAACAGTTTCTTTGGTGTTGTAATAACAATGAGGAGTATCTTAATAGAAATCAGCAGTCTGTACCTGGGGGGGGAAAAAACTCCAGACCAAGCAGGATATAACTTCTCTGGGGACTGAGGAGACCTTGTGTGTAAACTGTCAACTCCTTCCTCTTCCCTCAGCAGCAGGAAAGGAAACATTAAGGGTGGGACATCACTTGCTTCTCTTACAAAGAAATGCCAGGGATCACAGATACCACAGAAAAAATACCTATATGATGAACAGAAATTATTAATTTCATTCAGCAGGGAGAAAAACAAAAGCCCTGTAATTATAGTATTGCTAGCTAACACTGGAGGAGAGAGGTGGAGTAAATATAAAATAAGTACAGCTGGACTCTTTTTACTGCCTGGTAGCAAAGAGGGAAATAAACCCCTAGGATAAAGTTCTTTTTAAGAAATAGAGCAAGTTGAATTGTTAAAACCTTCCCAGAATTTAAGGGAAGAGAGTGCATTTACAGCCATCTACAGTGCTTGCATCTGTCCCAGCTAAATCTCACTTAATGAGATTTATGTCAATTTCATTCAAAATTAAGTTATGTTGGAAGAAGAACTTCTTACTCCAAAATTATTTAATTTATGACTTACAAGCAGGTACTAAGGTCAGACAAAACTGAGGGCAGGGAACATTTGATCCTTTTTACTGCAGTGAGCAACTGAAATGAAGAGTTTTGAGGGATGATTTCAGAAAGGTCCAAGGAACCACTCAACATTATCTTAAGAGAAACTCTTGGTTTGTCTTCTGGTGCTACCTTTTATTTTTCATAAATATTAACCAGCCTGTGACAGACCCCCACAGGCCCCAGCAGCAGCTCCTGCCTGGGGTGGTTTCAAACCCATTTCGGAGATTCCCTCTCATAATGAGGATCTCAAGAAGAACTTCAAAAAATGTATTTGTTCCAAACATTTGCTTGAAGACTGTGTTGGTGAGAGGAATGAAAGGCCTGTGGCATGAGCTTTGCACCATGAAAAGCCCCTCCAGCTGGACCCCTAGACCCCATGGCTGTGCCCAAGTGTGAGCATAGCTGGCCCTGAGGGGCTCACTGCAAAATCAGCGACCACATTAAAAAATGCTACACCTCCCACTGAGGTATCTCCAGATTTCTTTTTTTTTTTGTTCCAGAAACTTGGAAGGTGCCTCATTTGAGGGGATTAAAGAATAAACTTCAAGGATTGTGATGGAAAGATAGAAAGACAAGGCAGGGTTTTACCCACACTTGGCTCTGGTTGATCCCCACAACCAGAAGGTACCACTTTTCTGGGAGAAGCAGCTGGAGTCACATTTAATTTTTACTGCTGCCACAGTGAAACAGCTTTTTGTGATGCCCAAATGGAATTATCTATACTTCAGTCTGTGCATTGTGCATGAAATCATCTCAGTTAACAAGATCTTGTATTATTTTGGTCAATATTCAATTTACAATAAACACACTTTTAAAGGAATTAAACACTGTATATGACTCGACTCCTGCTAGTTTCAAAAGGTAATTCCAATTAAATACATGGTAACACCTTAAAAAAAAAAAAAAAAAAAGGTAAATTCTGCATGAATAGCTGTCATCTGCTGCAGAAGAGTAAAACTGTGGCCAATGTTAATAAAATAAACAGTTCTTAAAGAGCTTCCTTAGGTAACGGCCACAATCCAAGCAGAGTTTTGAAAAGAGATGGTTTTCCATCACACTTGAAACAGAAACATATCAAATAGATATATTTGTTGGCCTCACAAAGACATTCCAGGGCTGCTTGTGCAGCTGAGAAGTCTGTGAAGCCAAGTCCAAAACCAAAGTGAGGTTCTTTGCTTGATATTCTTCATGTTGCTTCCTAAGGATTCTCCTATTTCAGTATTTCTTTTTCGAAGGAATTCACTCAAACTCCACTCACTTCAAACTTTGGAGACACCAAAGATGACCAGGGCTCAAAACTTAAATAATTAAATACTAAATAATCAATTTTTAAGAAGAATCCTACTGAGGCAAGTTCCAAATAATTGCTATAGGTTCTGAGGATCTAAACACAGAGGAAAGAAAGCAGCTGGTAAATAAAAATATTTTTTAGGTAAGTATTGTGAAGCTATGAAGTTTACATAGGCTTGAAAAGAACATGAAACAGTAAGTTCTTCTCCAACTGCAAGGAGAGGAAGGCAAAAAGAACTCCCTGGAAATGTAAAATACAAAGGAAAGTAAAAACATGCCCACGATTTTTAAATTATCAGTAGTGCCTTTTGATAATTAAACTTAATTTAGTGTTTGAAGACATGTTTAAACCTTTAACTGAACATGTATGAAAGTGAAGTCATACAAAGCAAGTCCTAAAACCAAAACTATAAACCATATTATTTTTAGATGATTTTTAAAAGTCAGCTTTTAATTATCACCTACTATTTGGATTTCTCAGAGGCTGCAGAACTACTTGAGAGCACATGAATCCCTGATAAATAACCGAAGTCACCGTCTCATCTGAGGCTAAAACATTATCACATTCTGCCAAGGTGCTGTGCTAATGGCTGCATGGGAAAAGTACAAAAATCAATGAAAATCCATTAAATCTAAAAGGTGCTCTTTTTTTTCATCTGAAGTGCAATATTAAAAGCATGTCTGCACTTCACACCCTCCATGATCAGATTAAAAAAAGAAAAGAAACTGAAATGTTACAACCCGTGACAACATCCGAAGAGCCTTCGTAATGAGAAGGGATACACCCAAAAAAATTGGATTTTACACAAGAAAACTTGCACAGTGACAGTCTGCAGAGTCATTGATGGTGAACACACTCTGCAGCTGTGGAAATTATAGATTTGTAACAAAACTAAAGCAGGTGGAAGTCTTCTGAAATATGGCAAATCAGTTCTCCACCTCTGAACTGATTAAGAAAATTAGCATCCTCCTCTCATCAAATGAGGTCACTTGCATCATTATATTTAATTTATTTTACAGCTACATAAGAAAAACTTAATGCCATTATATTATATATGGGAACCTCATTAACAGTAACAGGAATTTCACAACCACGGGGAGAAATAAATCAGTGGAGTCAGAAGGATTTGGGAGAATTCACTGTGGGACCTTCTTTTGCAATATGTGTGTGTGTGCACAGGATATGACAACAATTTACAGTAGATTAGCAAAGATTAAAAAAAATTAGAAGGCCAAAGATTACAAATTAGCCTAGTTGATTAGGATATTTGAAACTAGAAGCCCAGGCTCACAATGCTTTAAGGAACCCACAGCACTCAAAGCACCTTGAACTTGACTGTTGCACTGGAAAGATTGATTAGAGGAGCACAGAACTGGAAAAAGAAAGATTATCCATTTGTTTCCATGCTGAGCAATGATCAGTGTAAAACAATTGCCAATATTTAGCCAATTCCCTTTAGGATTGGGCCATTCCAATCTATTTCTCTGCTGCAGACAGGTTACATGGAGGCCACAAGACAAGCAATTTTGGGTATTCTGGCCTTGTTTTATTAAACAAAACCAAAGACTGACCTAACCATTGCTGAATGAAACAGCTCCTGCCCATCATCTCTAGCCTAAAAAATACAAAAGAAAGAGTTGTCATGGAAACCACTCTATCCCAAAGGTATACTGCATTTTTCTAGATCAAAATTATATCACTATCCATATTTCCCTTATTAACAGGGATAAAATCTTTTTCACACCACACTGAGCATGGCCTCCATTCAGCACGACTAAAACCAGCTTAATTTTTAAAACAAATTGCTAAGTAATGCTAAGAAGTGCATATAAACTATGATTTTGCTAATATGCAAAGTTATAAATTCTCTAGACAAATATGACGATGAATGGCAAATCACATAAGAAGACCAAAACCACCAAGTAACTGAAAACCAAAAAATGAAATTCATGAAGTCTCAAAAAATTGAGAAGGATCTGAGTGTTGATGTCAGCTTTTGGCTGATTTTTCCAGGACTTCCAAATACACACATTACCCAGATTCATGTCTGGACTCCAATGCTTATATTTATTTCATTTATTTGCTGCACCAAGGTGAAAATCTTTACAACCTGGAGAGTGTCCAGTGTGTTTTGCCCAAACAGTGCTGAAGATTAATTCAAAATGTCAAAAGTCTTGCTCAAATCCTGCAGAGTTAAAGCAATATTAAAGGTTTTTCTTTGCACTTTAGGAGGCACTGTGCAAAGCTGTGATAGAAACCGCCCGGATCCAGGTCAGTTGTGGAGCAGCAGGAAACCAGGCTGATGGAAAGAACACCTGCTTCACTACTGAGCAGATAAAATAGGAGCTGCTCAAGGGTTTTAACTACAGACTTTCTCAAGAACATTCCTGCATCAATGTGTTCATAAAGAACCTGGTGAAAATGGGAAATGGAAGATGTCTGCTAGCTTGACTCCCAACTTCAGCAGACACAGTCTCAAGAAAAACTCCTCTGAAGGACCAGGAGTTTCAGCCTGCACAAAGCAGGACTAGAGCTACAAAAAGCTGCCCAACACCCAAAATAAGAAGAGGCAGAAGAAGGCTCTCAGGTCACAGTTTCAACTCTTTCCAGTGACTGCTTTGGTTGACTCCAGGACATTCAAAAAATATACTTGGGCTTGGTCAACTTTGCATAGCATGGCCCAATGAAAAAAGCTTCACAAAACCAGCAAAAATCCATGAGGATTTGGTACAGCAGAACCTTCTTTCTGCCAGAGGAACAGTGGTGATGGGACTGGGAAACCATTCAAGTGATTGATGGTGATGGAGAAATATTTACTAATCATTGTGAAATTTACGGGGGCGGGCAAGCCTAGAAATTGATTTTTATTTTTTTTAAATACAGCATGTAATAAGAATATGTATAAATGCAATTTATTCTGGTGACCCATGGTGCATCTGGAGCTGTTCATAAGGGTTTGAATCTCTGCTGAAAATGACGCAGACAGGGAGATCAACCTGATGTTCACAGCATCTTTGTTCTCATGGCCACACAGAACCTTTCCTGTCTCACAGAAATAAAGGTGCTAGGGAGTACAGCTGGGGGGAAAATCCAGCACCCTCCTAGGGCACAAACATTTCACTCTGCTTTCTTCTGAGAGTTTAGGCAGCCAGTGGTTTTGCTGCACTGACGGGTGTTTTACCCAGAAACGAATAATCCAAAGGTGGTAATGAAGCTGCTGCTAACCTGGGAGTAATTTGGACCCCCATCTCAAACTCTAAATTCCTATACCTGGCTAACAATCCAAGCCTGTGACTGTTTCAAGGGCATTTCTTTCAAAAGCACATCGAAGTGGCCCATGAGGCTGCCCATGGTTTTGGGAGGCCACCTCTTTTGAGCTTCACTTCTAAGGCCAGAAAAACCCACAATTTATGGAAGGGGCTTACGAGAAACAGACACTCAGTACAATTTTTTTTTTTAACAATAACTGTAATTATCAAAATGAATAACCATAATGGTGGTTTTCTGCTTCACAATCTTCTTCCCTCTCTATGGACTTTCAAGAAAGTCTGAGTGATGTTGTACATGCAATAGCAGACTTCTGTGGGCATTTAACTTCTTGGTTAAATAGCATTTTGGTTGCTCGGTGAGAACATGAACAGAAATGTCATTTTAAATAACTTAAAAGATGAAAACCTGAAACAGTTCACTGCCAACACCTGACTTTTGTGAGACTAATAAAAATTTTAAAGTCTAAGATACATCATGGCCAAATAACACAGATTCTATCCGAGTCTTGCATACAATTCTTTGAAATTAGCAACATAAAACTTCAGTTTCTTTGTAATTTCACAAGCCTGTCATGGAGCAAATTGAAACTAGAAAATTTTACTTGAGATTTCTATTGAGTTTTATAAAGTCTATAAAGTTCACTTAAAGGAATTTCCACCCTAAGACTCTAAGAGATACTGCAACTAACAGAGTATCATGTATTTGTTGTTGCTAATCATCCAAACTGGATGTTCTTTAGGTCATACTTAAACAAATGGCATAATTTTCTAACCCCTGTCACAATCTTTTAGCTGTTTCTAATTAATGGCAACTTACATAACTAAAATAACCCATACTCTGAAATTTTTTTGAATCATGGGAAAAAATCAGTTGTTATAACAACTGGCCTTTCCAGTTGTTATAAATCACTATAATTGTTCCTAAAAGGAGAGGATAGATAACCTTCTTTGTTGTTTTGGTTTTGTTTTTTTTTTCTGGATTTCAGCATGCACACTCTGAGGCATGTGAAACCATTAATCACACATGGAAAATCTATTTCTTTATTCACACAAACAAGAGTTGAACACAATCAGTGTGTGAGACTCATTACATGGATTAGAACCTACAAACTGATGGTATTTAATGTGCACATTACTGGCCTTGGAATAACGTGTGCTTGGGAAATTTAGAGTCTATATTGCTGCCAAACCAAAACCAGTGTCATTGATTGCTCAACAATACCCAAAACTCTCGTCTTCAACAGCTCCACATCGAGCACTGCAACATGACAGGGAATGGAGAACTCTGACATTTCCCCACAAATCCAGCAGAAGCAGTGAATAGAAGAGAGCTACAGAGAGAAAAGAAGCCAATTATCTGGACCAAAGGAGTGTTGATGGCAATCAGATACACTGAGATTCCTCTGACTCCATCCTTACTTTTATTTAAACGGTTGAAACTTCTTAGCTTGTATTCATTTTTTCTGCCTTCTCCATTTAACTCCATCTGTATTTTCAGCTTTCTTCCCAGCATGTTTTTTTTTTGGTTCCAGGCTAATCATGTTTCCAGACCACACCATGCCTAGTGTACTCCTTGTAGAATTTAAACCATTAAGGCAAAATTTCATTATTTTATGCAAGTATTAAAACCAAACCTCGTTGTACCTTTACCCAACAATGAAAAGAACAAATTTAAGCGCCAAATCCAGCATCTAAACCGTTTTTTTTTCAGGTGTTTTGTGATGTTTTTTTTCCCGTATTGGTAAAGCAACAGCTGTTGCTGAGTATTTTTAAACACAAGAGCATTTCTTTTTGTGCTGCTAGATAAGATAGCAAAAATTTAAAGCGACAATAAATTAAAGCTCATTATTGTCACAGTAATAGCAGTATAATGTGTTTAAATGGTACTTAGAGATTGTGTCTTCTGAAGTTGAAATTAATTACATTTGTGCTACCTATCACTGATTTAGTTGAAAAATTACAGCCCTTGGTGAGGCTTAAGAAAACCCTAAGCTGATCTCACTTGTAACCTCTGTATTTTTAAATAAAGGACATATCTAGAGACAATATATAATGAAAATAATGTAAACCATCACCCAAAATAACAGAACGACATTACAGCAACTCACTTTACAGCTCCTGTTTTCAGGGAATTGGGTTTATTTCCGTAATAAATGATTACTTAGAAGATTTATAACTCTGTTTCAAGGTAAGTACGGTAGGAGTAGTTCCCCTCAGGAAGGACTGCAAGATTACATCAATAAGCAGGTCCCTGCTGATTCTTTTAACCACTTAGGACTTGATGTTCTGATATCCAAGATGATTTCATATCAAACTCAGCAAATGCCCTTTTTTGGTGTGACCTCAGAGAGATTTCAACAGCCAGGCAGCAAAGCAGGGAGCAGAGGCAGAAATGTCTGAGTCCTGCTCATACAAACTGCATTTGGATGCTGTTGCTTCTGCTCCCTCTAAATTTTCATGGATTTGATTTGGAGGAAAAATCTCCAGCAGTAGCTAAATGTAAGATTCTCACAAATACACACACTTCCAAGGACTGTAAAAAAATTCTACTACCCAAACTCAATAAAGCAGCTGTACAGGAGTACAAGAGAACATTTCATGGTTACAATCCTGCAGATCCACCACATACTGACATTTTCCCTGAAATGTGCTACCTAAGTAGATGAAATACTACTGATATTTTTTTTTTCTTTTGAAAATCCATTAATCTTTAATGCAACCAAGGTGTCCTAGTACTTTCGTCACCATTCGCCAAATTTCAGATTCCTATAAATAGATGGTTTCAGTTGATGAAATGGTTGAGGTTTTTAATCATGACACTGTTTTACATCTTTCACATTCAAAAAAAGTTGAACCTAAGAATCATAACTGTGTAGAACACAGGTGAGGCAGCATCACAACTGAAGCAGAATGGTTTAGAGAGCTGGAGATTAAAATCAAGAAGGACTAATGCAAATATTTGCCGCAATCTCAATTAGGATTTGTCATTCTGACATAAAACGTTACTGTATGAATGGCATGGTTTTCATTCAATCCAGCTGTGATTTATGATGCATACCACCTTTACATTTGTATTTTCATTTTAAAAATCACATGTAATTGCCTTTATATCTATGTGTAACACTGTTCAACATGACATTGTGCTTTATTCCTGGTAACACATTACACTGAAAACTTCAGTAATTGTCTGTTACTTCTACAGAGGTACAATTTTACTGTACTAATTGTTCTTAACACCCAAGATGAACTGTTTAAGTGTCCACTTCAAGGGCACTTTCAACTCTTGCTACTGCCCAGACAGAGCTTTTCTTACACATGTAAAATCATATAAAATTCCTCAAAATCAGGCAAATTATCCTAGAATCATCAGTTTGGTCCTTGTGGGGCAGCCTGAGACAACAGAATAAGATGCAGTAAACTAAAAGTAATTCTTTCAAGCTGTCCCACAGAAGGAAATAAGCCAAATAAAACTAATATTACATGGATTCCTCATTAAAAAAGAAGGAAAAAAATTTTAACTACTTCCCTTTGCTTCCATGACTTCTGTATGGCTTGGAACCAAGTCCCCAGTTTCTTCTAATTAGCTTAGAAATATCCCTAATATCTGTCATTTTTGAGCCCTGTAAGGCTTGCAGTGCTGGCAGCATTACTGGCACTGAGAACAAAAATACGTATTTTTAGGAATTACTGTAGGATGACCAAGTAACTTGGTTGGATGAGATTTCTGGAATTCCTCTACTCCAGCCTTCCCAAAACTGGTTCAGCAGAGCAGGGACTTGACCAGACAAGCTTTGAGTATTCCAAAAAATGACACCACAACTTCTCCAGGCCATCTGTGCCAGAGTTTTGTCAAAGTTGATGTAAAATGGTTATCCTTATTTTTACCTGGAATTTCCTATGTTCTGCTCAAACCTTGTTTAGATCAAATCACCCAGTACAACGGATTTCTGAAATAATTTGCCCATTTAATTTGCACTATTCATATAACATGAAAATATACAAAATATGTTTTCTGTCCATTTC
>VWZU01018046.1:359995-373000 GCA_013397095.1 Sterrhoptilus dennistouni
TTACACTGTCCTTTTTTTTTTTTTTTTTTTAAATTAGAGGAGGAAATTAATCATTATATGAGAATCTTCAGACTCATTGAACACACTGGCATTCGAGAGGCAAAAATATGAAAGATCTGGAGGGAGAGCTCCAGACTGCAAAGTGTAACAAACCTGTTCATAGATTTCAGGTTTTTCATGGACCTAACAGAAGGGTTCAGCTGCACCAATCCCATCCAACCAAGTGGAATTTAAAATCTCATTTCACTGGGAAGAAAGGAACAAGATAAAAACAAAGGAATAAAATTCATAGCTACAAATTAAATTATTAACAGATGTGATTTCTTAGGATAACTTACTCTTGAACCAAAGCTTATTTTCTTTTACAAAACATAAAGAAATAAATTTAATGGCTATTTTATGTGATGAAAAAAAATTTGAAGCATGTAGAAGTTGCATAAGCTAAAAATTATGAAAAAAAATGAAGTGCACACCAGAATCTCCCACGGTTCTGTTCCCAAAAATCTTTCATGCTCCATAATGACCTCTCCTGTCCCACTGTATGTCAATTTTGGCAGTGGTTCCCCAACAATCACTGTCAGTGCAGCTGATCTGACCGAGGACCTCATTGGTCACTCCACCCCAACAGCCTGCCAGCACTACGTAGAATTTTCTTTCTGTTCTCTTCAAAGGCTTGTTTATGGCATTTTTGATTGTTTGTTTTGGGTTTTTTGTTTCGTGGGTTTGTTTTGGTTTTGGTTTTTGGGCAGGTTTTTTTGGTTTTGGGGTTTTTTTTTTTGAGACCATTAAATGAAAGGAACCAAATGAATGGCTCTGACATGAAAATATCTCGTACAGGAAGAGCTTTAAAACCTTATCTCACTGGATTTAAGGACTTGGATACTCAAGGACAGAGCTGCAAGAATTCAGTACAAAATCCTTGTAAATTGTGAACTTAAGAGATATAAGGAGACATTTGGATGTGAGCCTGGCCAAGATTTTCTCTCTTCATTTTGTGCTAAAAACTAATTTGAGTGAAGAACTTGTAGGTGGACATTATAAACCAGATTAAAGTACAGTAGAAGCATGTAGACAGATGGACAGATGTCAGAACCTGCAAATGTTACCATTTGAGTAGGACTAAAATGAAATTAATTAATTGTGGCCTCCTTATTTTGTTTAATTTGTAAATATTAGGCAAAACTTTGGATTAAATTAAAAATAAAATTCACATTAATATTTTTTCTGCCAAGAGATGTAAATATGTAGATTACTAAGGCCTTACTATTCAGGCTCTCCTAGTACATAAGCCAAACTGTTAATTATTTATTATAATTAAGAAAATATACAGCTCATGCTTTGAAATCCATCATTAAGTGAGATGCCAGGAGCCAGTCTGCCTTATGGCTGAGGCTTTTAAAGGAGTATCAGCCATACTGACAGTGATTATTTAGTGATTTTTAAAGGGTGTCAGCAATTTTAGAGGAAGAAAAAGTTTTGCCTCTGTCAGAATTATACTCCCATTTATCTGTGACACATTTCAGCTTGGGAAAACACTGAGCATTTTGTCTACTCTGCTCATTTTAAAGTTATTTTTTAACTAAAAGCTCAAAAAATCATCACAACTCTCCCGACCCAAGCCTGTATGTGACCTAAGGAGGTCAATCCCATGAGGATGTGTGCAAACCCTTCATGGAACACTAGGAAACACAGGAAAGGTGAAAGGTATTTGTACATTTATGGGCAATGAAGGAGTGTTACCAATAAAATATGGCAATTTCATAAAGTTGGAGATCTCAGCAATGAAGGAACAGAACATCACTGATGAGGAAACAGATGGACAGGATGACCCTCAAAGGGAAAAAAATTATCAAGTGTTAACTGGGAAATGGATAGCACACCTACAAATTAACAGAGTTTATATTTTAATCAATCTATGGCAGGATAAATATATAACAATAAAGAGTGATTTTGAGACCATGAAAGCAAACATGAACGTGAAATTTGAAGTCACTTTGGTAAACCACAGGAAAATATGGATAGGAGTCCAGAAACGATCTGTGAGATCCCAGCTGGGACATGGAAAACTGTGACCATTAAGTAAAATTAATTTGGACTGTAACAGAATTAAAGAAATACAATGGCAAGAGGTTTGATCATTAATGGTGGTGAAGAGCTAATCATTTATTACCCATAACTAATTTCACAATGGACATTCAGAAAACTGGCAGAATTAGTTGAAGACAGAGCATTTTCATATTGAAAATATTCTTTTGACTCTGACATCTCTTGAAGCAAAGTTTTATATGTCTGTATAAAATCAACCAAAAGTTAACAAATGCAACCCTCTTCATGGTTTTGGATGGGAGGGGTAGGGTTGTGACAACTGGTTTGACCAAATTTTAATACAAAATCATCAATTAAAACAAAAAAATGTATATATTAATGGAAAGTTTATACCAGGTTCTGGCTTTTTTGCACATAAGTCTCTTTTATATCTTCACTTTCCTAAAAGCTGAGAAAAATGCTAAAGATGCTCATGTGGTGTTCCCACACCACAACAGTATTTTGTAACACTCTTGTGCAACATGGTCAAAGGCTCTTGTGACCAAAATAACTTCAGATAAACTCCTAGCAAACAGACCTGTAAATATTGTTGTACTCCTTTTGACTTTGATCAGGCTACACTGTGTTACCCTAGCTGAAAAGCTGCCCCAAAATATTAATGTCAAACTCTGGTTCCAGCAGCACAAAACAGGGGGAGTGAAAATAGAAGACTGAGAAATCTAAGATAAAGTGTTTCTTGAAAATTTGACTGGAGCAAAGTTAGTACTCTAATTACATTGTTTCCATCCATTTCTACTTATATTGCTAATGTATGTTCTTAAATATTTAAGACCATTAAAAGATTTTGGAGACGACAATTTTCACTTCCCCCATTTTACAGGACAGCAAGTTTGGGGAAAAATTGTTAACAGGACAAGATAATGGGAACAAGAGGTGGAGGCAGGGGATGCCAGAGTGCCCGGCCCCACATCCGACCCTTCTTATCACATTATTTCTTCCTGAAACCACATGTTGCACTCCTGACTGTATGTAACTGCAGTAGGCCTGTGTAGAGGACTGATTATTTTTAAGGTCCCAGAAAACTCTTGCTTAGTTTTAAGGATCCAAGAAAAAACTCTTGAGGAAAAGTGGAAAGGAAGCGGGGGAAATTAGGCAAAAGGCAATCCTGTTCAGAACTAAGCAAACATTTTCTTGACATCTTGTTTCATCCATAAGATGAAGAGGTGGCATCTGGTCATCTTATCCTGCTCACTTGTGGTGCAGGTTAGGGAAAGGTACACCAAAGAAAATGGCTTTTCCTAATGCCCACCTAGAGAAGAGGAAAATTCCATTTTGGTAAGAGCCATTTAAGAACTGTCCAAAATCAAAAGAATATTCTTGCATTTCAATACATATCTATGATGCTGTCTTCTAAAGGAAACAAATACAGCCGACGTGATGCCAGTAACTAATTTATTCTATGTTAAATAGAAGTATCTTAAGGAAGACTTCTATAGGGTTCAAGAGCTAGTGATCCACAGGAGCAAGAACCTGGCAAGGAAGGCAAGAGACCAAGGAGCAGGGACCTGTGGGACAGAGTAAAGGGAACAGAACCAAATGCACAGGCAATAGGAAAGGAGAAGTGACCTGGAAAGAGTCTGGAGGTAAGTGTGGGTTTTGTAGGAATTGGGGTGAGGAAGGACAAGGCAGAGCTGGAGCTGAATCTCTCAAGGGACACAGAATAACAGGAAAGGCTTCTACAGCTCTGTCAGACAGAAGGTCAGAGTTGCCAAGCCACCATTCAGAGAACTGGAAATGTCCTGGCAGTCAGGTGAAGTCTCATGTGACTGGAAAAAGGGAAACATTGTCCTCTTCTTTAGAAAGTGTAGAAAGGAGGACCCTGGGAACTCTGCCCTGTCAGCCTCCCTCTGTGCCTGGGAAGGTCCTGGGACAGCCCCTCCTGGAAGCTCTGCTGAGGGAGGGGGACAGGAGGTGACTTGGGACAGGTAGCATGGCTTCACCACGGGCAGTCCTGCCTGACCAACCCCATGGCCTTCTCTGATGGAATGACTCCATCAGTGGACAAGGGAGGGCTGCAGATGGCATTTACCTGGACTGCTGTAAAGCCTTCAACACAACATCCTGCTCTTCACATTGGAAAGAGATGGATTTGGCTGTTATGTGGATCAGGAATTGGCTGGTGGGCATGTCCATAAGAGAGTGGAAAACAAGTCAGAGTCCTGATGGACATCAGTGTCCAGTGTGTCCCCTCAGGGGTCTGTGCTGGCACCAGTGTGATTTGACATCTGCATCAGTGACACAGATAGAGGCACTCAGGGCATCCCCAGCAGATGACACCAAGCTGAGGCTGCAGTGACNGGAAACATTGTCCTCTTCTTTAGAAAGTGTAGAAAGGAGGACCCTGGGAACTCTGCCCTGTCAGCCTCCCTCTGTGCCTGGGAAGGTCCTGGGACAGCCCCTCCTGGAAGCTCTGCTGAGGGAGGGGGACAGGAGGTGACTTGGGACAGGTAGCATGGCTTCACCACGGGCAGTCCTGCCTGACCAACCCCATGGCCTTCTCTGATGGAATGACTCCATCAGTGGACAAGGGAGGGCTGCAGATGGCATTTACCTGGACTGCTGTAAAGCCTTCAACACAACATCCTGCTCTTCACATTGGAAAGAGATGGATTTGGCTGTTATGTGGATCAGGAATTGGCTGGTGGGCATGTCCATAAGAGAGTGGAAAACAAGTCAGAGTCCTGATGGACATCAGTGTCCAGTGTGTCCCCTCAGGGGTCTGTGCTGGCACCAGTGTGATTTGACATCTGCATCAGTGACACAGATAGAGGCACTCAGGGCATCCCCAGCAGATGACACCAAGCTGAGGCTGCAGTGACACCCCTGAGGGTCAGGATGGCATCCAGAGGGATAATCCAGACTGGACATCCCCAGGAGTGGCCCATGGGGATCTCAGGGGGTTTAACCAGGCCAGGGGCTGGTGCTGGCCCTGGCACAGGGTGCCCAGAGAAGCTGTGGCTGCCCCTGGATCCCTGGCAGTGTCCAAGGCCAGGTTAGACACTGGGGCCTGAAACAGCCTGGGACAGTGGAAAGTGTCCCTGCCCATGGCACGGATGGAACAGGACAGGATTTAAATCCCCTTCCCACCCAAACTACTTTATGTGTGATTCTGTGATTCTATTTTACACAGGAACAGAAAATAAACTAGTGAAATAGTTACTTGTTTCTCAAAGATAGGACACAAAACACAAAATGATGCCTGCTTATGTTCTTCTTGGGGAAAAAAACCAAAAAACCAAAACCCAAACAAACAAACAAACCCCAAAAACTAAAATTACTGAACAATGTGTAAAGCAACAGCAAAAATTCCTGCTATAAAATACTGGTGAGCTCATGTACTCAAGCCCATACTGAATTACATTTTCCCATAAATGATCCAAACATCGATACTCAGACACATTTTCCTTCTCTTCTCTCTCAGTGCATCACCTCATGTTTACTCAGGAAGGTACTCAGTCTTGAAGACATTGCCTGCAGTTGCCTTAAATATTACGTAATACAAGAGGTTTTGTGCATTAATACTACCTTCAAGAAAAACCAAAAAATCCTTCCACTGACTAGAAATCTTACCATTTGTTTTCCACTGAAAGCCATCTGCAAGTATCAAATAAAAAAAGAGTATTTTAAAATGTAAAAATATCTTAAACTAAAGACATTCACGTTAAAACAAAATGATCAGATGCTACTGGATAGTGAAGAAAAGTCTGTGTGCTGCTACACAGGAGCAATGGAATGACTGAAAATATTACTGTATTTTATCATTTTAGAAGATAGGTTTTAAGAGGCATCAGCTGTTTGAATAAGCAACACATCAGTGAAGGGGTTAAATGAGAAACTGTGTCACAGCAAAGCTATAAAATGTGTTTTCCTACATTAAAAATGAATCTTATGCTAAGGTTGTTTAGTTGTGCCCTGGTTCAGAACATTTCCATGCCTTCTGTGAGTTCAGGCTCTGCACTGAAGAGCTTCCCATGGTGTGTACACAGGCAACCCTGAGCACATCCCAGCCCTCCAACAGCAATAATTTAATGAGCTGAGCCACCACCAGCAATAGGCACTGCATGCACATTTTTGAGAACATTAACCTCCTCCTTCACCATTCAAAATCCAATTACCCACCCAGCCTACAAGCATCACAATTACTCTTCATTAAAAAAAAAAAAAAAATCAGTAGCATCTAATATTATTAATCTAGCTCATTGTGCAATTACTTCCTATAACAAATGTACCATTTGAAATAACTGTTCAGAATTCTTTCTGGAAAGCAATCCCAAACCAAAGCTGGTTGTGTATGGCCCAAAAAGCTCTTTTATGGTAAGAGTATGGGCAAGGGGTTGGAAGGAAGAAAACCTCTGGTCGTTGCAATGACCATTATTGCACAAAGAAACCAGATGAGTCCCTAACACACATTTATCATGTTGAGTTTACAAAATTTTCCATACTGAGTCCCGCCTTGTTAATTATGCAAGCATTACACAAGTTTATTTTCCTGTGTTATCATAAATAATTTGAAACTGAGAGATATGGTGGTTTTTCATAACTAAGGAGAAACCTTCCTCAAATCCCAGTTTTGGAAATATTTTTTTGCAAAAGGAAAGTGCAAAAAAACAGTCTTACAAATACAACACAAGAATATTAATACAGGAGGTTTGTGTCAGAAAAGCTGGTTAGTTTGAACCCTGGATTTATACATCATGTGAACAATTAAGCAGTGTTTTTTACAGATGGTGTATTTTGTCAAACTTTAAAAGTCTTATTTTTTGCATATATTAATTTATATAGCAATTATATTAACACATATTGTTTATATATAAGCAGGGTTACACATTTCAGTGGTAGGAATGCAAAGAAAACAGCAGTATGCCAACAATTAGAACACTCCACTAAGCTCTGGAAATACTGGAATTTTTCAAGGACAATTTTAAGAAGTGTGTAAGATGCTAAACCACACAAGTTCTGAACCGAATATTTATGATACTCAACACCCACTTCCTAACAGATTGTTTAAAATTATTCCATCTGTGGATACAGGCCCTCAAATAGATGAAAATCTTTGAACATAAAGGGCTCACCAGCCTTACTGGTGTATCATGGATCCAATAACCAGAGGTTACAGTTATATCATTAAAACTGAGAACTATTCAGCACTTAAGAGCTGTTTCCAAGAAGTCAGGATTATCAAACACAGAACTCACTCACCAAAAGAGGTGGTGAGCTTAATATTGCCTGACAGTTGCCCAGGTAAGGCTTTTTTTAAAGTTATGTTCCTACCCACTTTGAGAACAAAAATATCTGCTGTGCCCAGTGCCCCACTTTCTCTGCTTCTTTCCTTCTTTCGTCCTGGGGAGAATGGAGATGCTTCCACTGCCCAGTGTGCTTGGAACAGCTGTGACCCTGAGTGGTGGCACCAGTCAGGGCAAAACATCCTCCGCAGTGAACCTGCTGTGGCCCAGACCCTCTCCCCTAAGGTTACTCCTGTTCTGACAGTGCAGCACTTCAGGGGTTGGTCCTGGTTTTTAAAGAACAGAGTATTTACTTTCCAGGCTGTTTTTGATAAACTAAGAAAATTGGTTTAGTTCTCTTTTCCCTTCTTGTTTTCCCTTGAATACTCCTCACTGAAATTTACATTCCTTATTATTCACCTCATGAAAATATTTCATAACTTCTGTGTTTTCCTTCAAAGAGCATTTTATACTTTACTTGTTAAGCATCCCATCTTACCTGACCTTGTTGTTCAGTGGAACACTGACCTTTAAGAAACTGCTGGTTTCTTCTCAGACCATGCCTCCACTAGACCTTTTTAGCTTTTAACCTCAGTGTCTCTCTGATTAACTATCTGATTTTACTTCCTCTAAAGCTTAGTCTCCTCTGTGTTGACTCTTGGTTCTCTATCTCCCCCTAGGATGTTGAATTCAATTAAACTATAATTATTATTAAATTGGTGGCTCAACCATTCCATCTGAAATTAACTTCAGTTAGGTATTTAATATTAAATTGAGAATAATGTTGGCTCTCCAACTAACTGTTCTGGAGAAGTTTTTAATATGCTGGAAAAGCATACCTGAAGTTTTGTGCTATTCACCCACTTAATTCCTAACTGAAGCCTCCATTATTGTAACAATTTATACATGATTGCGCAGACTCTCCATCCCTCTCTGCTGGCACACCAGTATCCTTTCCTTGGCTCATGTCTGAATTAAGTAGTTTATTTAGCTTCTTTCACTTGGGAATGAAAATCTGAGAGGCTTTAAATCTGCCAGCTGACAGTGGCTGTATAAAGAAATAAGTGAAACTTGAATAAAATAAGCATTGCTTGAGCTATAGACTGACTGCCACTCCTCACTTCTCACATCCACACACAAATACACAACATCTGAAAATATGCCCCAAAACATCTATACTCTATTTAGCCTTTGCCTGCAAGAGCTAATAAATTTTAACCTGTCTTAAGGCACTTTTAAAAAAAAATTATTTTTGCAACGAGCTCCCCATGCCTATTATCACCTACTATTTGCAGTTTGATAAAAAAATGACTCGGGCAAATCATAATTGGTTAGAGGGGATGCTGTATAAAGAAAAAGAAGAAGGTAATTTTTATTACAGATAATTTATGCTTTTAACAGAGACAGGAGATCTGAGAAAAGGACAGTTATGCCCAGTTTACAGATAAGAACTTGAGGCAGAGAAATTATCTTCATACAGAATTCTGCCTCAGAGGTGGGCATTTTCCTCAGTCCTCCCCACTTGACTCCATGTGGAGATAAAGATGTATAAATAACTACAAGGTTATCCTTTCCTTCTGCACTGTAAGGGAAGGAATAAAAGGAAACTACTGGAAGTCCTCCTTCTACCTCTGAACCAGCTGATGGAAATGGAGTTCATCAAAATACACAAGACCTGAAAACCACACTCAACAACTTCTGAGTGCTCTCTTTTATGGCTTTTAACATTTACTGTTTTGCCATTTCAAGAACTCAGTGAAATTCTTATACCCAGACTACTTGAAAATACCAGGAACAACATTTACTGTCTGTGTTTACTGTCTGAACTTATTCCCACATTCTTTGATTAAATAAACGTTGTAAGTGCAATCATACACCTGTTCTTTATTCTGTATGCTGCCTGACAAATGTAATTTCTGCAATATATGAAACACAGTGATTCTGATACTTAAAACTCTGATGGTGAATTATGAAAGAAATCACACACACCAAAGAGACTGACTTTGAAACTGGAAAATTCTGTGTCATTGGTAATGCCAGGAATAGCTTCCCAGAGGACTTTTTAAATTCCTGTATAATGTGGCTTTACCACTGCTTTTTCTTCTGTGGCAGGACAATAATTAGAATTATATTAGAATAAATATAAGTTTATTTCCCTCTCCAGTGTAGCAACAGAAAACATTGCTTTCTGTCTCTTTTTTCTCTAAAGGAGAGACCCACCTGAGTAGGATCTCTTCTTTGGAGAGGAAAGAGACAGAAAGCAATGCCCACAGAGTAGGCAAATCTAAAACTGTCTTATCTAAAATACATTGATAATAAGGTATTACCTGACATCTCTAACCCATCTTTGTGGGCTAGAGTTTACTTTCAAGTTGTATCATGGCTAACTGAAGAGGTTAAAGCTATGTTCAAACAATCTTAGCTACCTTTTTTATCATCATCATCATTATTATTATTATTAATAATAATAGTAAGTTCGGATTTTCTACTATTACGGAGTAACAGAGTATAGAGCGGGCAACTGCTTTTAACAGCAAAAAACATCATCTTTTCAATGATGCTGAGTGGAAAATATTTTCTCCTTTGTTTATTCTATTTTTCCTGTGCTGTACATGAGGATGAACATCCAGAGTATTAAAATAACTCAATCATTGTTTTAAAAAACAAACATATGCACCCGAGGGGAATAATCCTTCCTGAATTTCTTCCTCAGATCTATCCAGATCCAATTTTGAGAACTCTTTTTCTCTTACAGATGAGAGAGGAAAAGATGCACACACTCTTGCTTCTTCAAGTTTAAGATTTTCTTTTTAATTTCTCTTTGATATTTCAAATTGTGTGACAAGTTTCAACTATAAACTTTAAAAAATAGGCTTCTCTTTTCAGAGCAAGGGAGGATGACTCTTCCTGCTGGGAAGGACAGAAAAACTAACAATGTTAAGGTTTTGTGGAACCGCTGCAAAATTTGGGATACACTGAAGCTGCACTGGAGAGGGATGTTAAGGGCTGGTTGGTTGGTTGGTTGGTTGGTTGGTTGGTTGGTTGGTTGGTTGGAGGTTTGCACCCTTGGGAGGTAAGGGATCACCTCACTTCCTCTGCATGGAATAAGTATGGTATTGGTACAAAAGTGGCAGGCAAAGACCTAGAGGAAAAAAAAAGGAGAAAACCAGTTTGTCCTTCTAGAGTCAAAGCAATGGATTCATAACCAGGACACTTGAAGCTGCAAAGAATGAATGGAGAGAAAACTGCTGAATACAAATGCAATCAGGGAAAAAAACCTTAATATATTTAATAGTAACCTTTGTATTCTATTATGTTGTTAATGGCACTAACAAGATTTTCTTGAGAAATTAGACTACTTGACAGTATTAAGAAAAGTTTCTAAATCTTGAACAGATATTCATGTAAAATTCCAAATAAATTCCATTGACATATTTAAACCCACAGCACTGTACTGGTAAACAAGTTCCTCACACACAAAAACCCCCAACATACTAAGGAACAGCTAAAATTCCTCAGACTCAAGTTACATTGGTATTTGGGAATTCAGTGATTTTTTTCAAAAAACATACTAATATAAAAGGGCACCTCTTTGACTCCTCTGATCTATTTTAATTCAACTTCCTGATTTAAATGTTTTCCATTTACAATCTTTGGTCATAAGGTCTTATTCACTCTCCAGCCTAAGATGTGGCTGCCCCTGGGATCCCTGGCAGTGTCCAGTGTCCTCTCTTCTGCAAAATCTGAAAATGGTCTGTACTCCTTTAAAGATAAATAGAGCTTTCATTACCTACAAATATATGCAATGGTTTTGCTCTTGCTACTGATTTATTTGGTAACTGATATGTATGAAGGAAAGAGAGCAAAATGAACAATTTTTTGAAGACTGATGTGAGGGAAGGTTGAGGTTTCTGTACAAGGCACCTTCCCAGGGTTACAGAGGGGCAGCAGCTGAGAGCCTGATGTGGAACAGATCCTACTTAGATGGGAAATTCTGGGAAAAGAGGTTGTTCAAGCTCTGCAAGTCAAGACATCCTCATGTCATGTTAAGACCAGAATTACTTTTTCCTCTGCCAAATGTAATGAGGACTACATTGCACCGAACTGAACATATTCGTCTTAATGACTCTAAGCAGGACTGTTTCTGAAGAAATCTCTAATTGCTCTTCCCTAGACAAGGCAAAAATAATTACAATGTCAGATAAATACCCTGAATATTTCAGCTGCCAGAACATCCAGGATTACAAACAGAAGGACACAGAGAAACAGGATAAATCAAGGAAAAAAAGAAAAAAGACTCACTACCACACAGGCAGCAGACAAACCATACTAATAGTGCACTTCCCTGACTTTTAATGTATAAAAACATTGAAAACAAACAAAAAACCCTCAAAACACTAAAGTCATGGTTAAGGATTAATCTGGAGAATAGTAACAAGTGAAGCCTGAGAATGTTGAGAGAGCTTCTCTTTAACGGAAAGGAAAAGCACAAGACTGGAGTGATGTTTTGAAAATCTATGCAGGAAGGACAAAAAAACTATTATGGCAGGTTAATAACTTTTTATTGGTAACTGCTAAGAGTAGAGTGTGATCTCTGAAACGCAGAATCAACAACCAGCAGGGGAGAGTGCAAGGAAAGTGAATACCAAGTTAGAGGCAGGATTTCTATTGAGCTGCTCTGGGTGCTACAGCAACCCCAAATTTTTGAGGGCTAGAGAAAAGCACAACTCCATAATCAATACATTGGTTAGCACAGAGACAGTAATTTCAGCTCTAAGAAACACTGGAATGAAAAAATATATATGTGGTGACTGGGAAATACCTGCAGATTTCAAAGCATTCCTGGCTATGGTAAGAACAAGTTCAAAAGGCTGAGGGCCAGGCAGTCAAAGAAGAAAATTGGAATCTTAATTATCCCATTTTCCTTAAAAGGAAAGGTGCAAAGGAAAGGCTAGAAAACTGATTTGGAGAAAATAAATTTTGAAGATATGAATAGGTAGAGTTATGAAGACAGAAAGCTGTGTTTGTGTTTGGAACTGACCAAAGAATGAAAAGGAAGGAAAGAGGATGAGAGAAGTTAAAAGATGAAGAAAAGTCACTGTAGGAAACAGTGTTGGAACATCTGGCAAGTCAGGAGGTGAGCACACAGCCAAGCCACCAATGGCACTGCAGGAAGGGCAGGATGAATGAAGTTAAGAATGGATCAGACTTTTCATGAGAATGAAACAGTGAAATCTGAGTTGGAAAGGTCCCTCATGCCTGTGAAGGAGAGGTACCCCAAACACACACAGTGAGGGGTGAAAAGATGAGGACAGCCAGTGATGTGGCTCAAGGAAAAGGAAATCAGAATATTGTGTGTGTGTGTGTGTGTATGTGTGTATGTGTGTGTGTGTTCCTATAGAAAAGAAGGATTAAAAACCTTTAGTTGTAAATCAGGGGGAATAACAATTAATAAGAGAAAGGTGAAGAACTATGCAAAAAATGCAAGAGAAGGAAGTTGAACAACTGGAACAAATAGCAGAAGAGCTACAACCCCTTCCTGAACCTGTGTCAGAACAAAACTGAGCATGGAGAGGGCAGAAGGCAGACCCAAGGAGGGGAAAGGTCACACTGTGTGTTACTGTGCTCTGATTTTATTATTTGTAAGACATCAGTGAATTTATACAGAGAGAAGGAA
>VWZU01018046.1:374012-426147 GCA_013397095.1 Sterrhoptilus dennistouni
ATTTAAGCAGTTCCTGTTCCCATCCACCACACAGTTGCAGGCTTAAATACCCTCTTCCTCCTCCTCCTCCTTCAGTCTCTGTAAGGAGCAGCAATATAAATTCTGGAACATGGGATTGCTTTCAGCACCAGTGCTGCTGAAAGATATGGGTGACATTATTTCACCAATTGAAAACTGAAATTAGGGACAGTTCTGCTGTGAGACATACAGATTATAATGCCTGAATTCATCAGATATTTCTATGTATGTATATTTACATATCTTGCAGACATAATTTCAGTTTCATTGAGTGCAATCCAGCAATCAATGCTACCTTTCTTGGAGAAAAAAAAAAAGAAATAGGGGAAAAAAATTAAGACAAGGTTGCCTAAAACTACCTTCACAAATTACTTTTTCAGTAATTACCTGGAAAATTCAACTTCAGGTGCAACAACACTTATTTTTTTATAAGGGGCTCTATACATTACTCTGTTGAAAATATTATCTTGGGTCTTAATCAATTGTTCTGGGAGTTTACACTGCAGGTTTTTTAAGTACTCTAAATCCTAAACAACCTTGAGCAGACTTTCCAAATGCCCAATATAGTGGCATTGAAGTAGCAGACTTAAAAATCAGGGCCTGACAATTTAGTTCCTTGGCTTTTCCCCAGTCATCCTGAAACTCCCAGGAATTTTGCTACAGTACAGGAAATCAGATTTTGCTGGAGAGCAATGAGTTTACAAATTTTTATGTATTAGACTCCATGCTGGGATCAGTGTTTGAGGACCATGTACAGACACAGTGCAATTTAATACGAGAAAAGGGGTATTATACTAATCAGCAAATGAAAGCTTGGTTCCAGCACACAGTACAAAAGTACCACAGCACACGAATTACTCAACACAATTTAGCATTTCACTTTGCATCTACAAAAATAAAAGTACTACAATGACACAGTGTGTGCTGATTGCATATCTTCAGAAATAAAAGGGAAAGAAAATCCTACTGGAAAAACTGAAATACAGAAAAGAATGTCAGCTACTTTAGTCAGCAAATTTAACTTTCTGGATATAATAATGAACTTTTAATTTTGGGGGTACTGCTTAATTAAAAAGCTAGCAAGAAGACCACAGATACAAGCAATATTGGTTGGTTTTGATCAATACCTAGCGCAGCAATTAAAATAAAAGCCTTTTCCACAGTCTGACACTGGATATGGGGCCCATTTCTAAATTTCTTCCATTCTGTAACAAGTTTTGACTTCAGCAGCTGCTTCAGTACAAAAACCCCTCGACAATATAAAGCTGCAAACTGCTGAGCAACTGGAACAAAGAATATTGACAGCACTGCTTGGGTCCCCAAAGAGAACATTTAGAAACCAAGTAACTGGAAATGAGACTTGAACCAATTCTATGGTTCATCAAACATCTGCAATAATATTTGATTCTAGTGCAGTTACAGGGAGTGAATTGGAATGTCTGTCAGGCTGTGATTAAAAATTAAAGCAGAGGCCTTGGCTTGTCAGGAATTCCTGTTGTTAAGGAAAAAAAAAAAAAAGGAGAAACATATTTTAAAAGCAAAATCACTGATCAGTGGAGGATCACCACCACAATGTGACAGTGGGTTGAGGAAAGGAGGAGAAAATGTGTGATACTTTGTCAAGGCTGATAACCAGTTTGAAGTCTGACATTTCAGCATGCTTGAAAGCAATACTTAAGACTTTTTTTACTGTTTTTATAAAGACCCAAGTGGTTTGTTACATCACTAAACTGTATGATAGGACATCTGCCTGCACACAGCAAAGCTGATATAAAATAAAAGCATCAACTAACTTACCTCAGAACAGCTTCAGAGAAGTCATGACTGAGCTCTCAAACAAAGGAACATAAAGCACAGGTCTGGAATGGTGAGTAATGCAAGGAAAGCAGAGATAAAAGAAGAATCTATGCCTTGGCTTATTTACCACAGGCAAACACAGAGAAGGGTGTTTAGGATGGTCACATCATCTGTGTGAATATTATTTAAGTTTAAATAAACCAATATAATAAATTTTCAGATAATAATAATTTAAAAATAGTACTTAAAAAATGTTTTTCCTGATCTGTAAAGGAAGTTATGGTATTTCAGTACTTCATGGGAATGGGGGGGAAGATGCAACCAAAAGCAACTCCCATAACTTGTGGCCGTTAGTTAAGCCAGAATTAGAGCTCAACTCTAGCAATTCGTGTAAAACCAATTAACCAGTATGGAAATATCTTTTTAGGCAGTAGCCAAATGCCTGTCAGAGTTTGTGAGCCACAGCACTACCAGGAGCAATGGGTTCAAAATCTCCCTCTCTTTCACATTCAGGAAATATATCCAAATGCAAGAAGCACTCCAGTTTCAGATAAAATGATTGGGAAAATTTGAGGAGACTCTAGGACACATCTTCTGTGTAATGAAAAAAACTTGTAAGAAACCCTTGTATTTTTAATTCTTTATAAATAAATACATTTGGAGATTTCCAAGTTTAATTTATTATAGGTTGGTGTCTGGAAAACAGGACAAATCAGCAATGGCACTTTAAAAACATTGTCCTGTTACTGTTTTCTTTTGTACTGAACTTCACTCTGTTTCATGACCAGCTCTATTAATTATAATAATTCAAAAAGAGTCTAGAACACCAAGTATTTCTGCACTACTCCTACCCTCATGTAATGTAATTTCTGAATCAGCACCAGTAAGGGTTTGCTAAGCCTTTTTATTTCCACAGAAATCACACT
This sequence comes from Sterrhoptilus dennistouni, assembly GCA_013397095.1. Lineage (NCBI taxonomy): Eukaryota > Metazoa > Chordata > Aves > Passeriformes > Zosteropidae > Sterrhoptilus > Sterrhoptilus dennistouni. The sequence goes on from VWZU01018046.1 coordinate 376,754, forward strand.
TTAGGATTAACAACTCCAGTGATATCTTGTGTTTTGGGGCATCTGAAGTTTCCCTGAAAACAACCAGAGGAACCAAATGCCACCACTGTGACCTCCACAATAAATTAAATAAAGATTAGAAGCCCCAGGGTGAACTAAAACACCAAGCAACAGCATGAGAGTCAAAATGTTCAAGGAAATGTGTTGTCCATGAAAAAAAAATGGACACATTCTACTTTTGCAGCTCCAACACCTCCATGGTTTGCTTACTCAGCAAAAGTGAAGCACAGAAATTACAATTGAAAAAAGACAATTCTAACTCACAGAATTCTCCTCCTGTTCAGATGATGGTTGTGCAGAAGTGCTTACACCACCACTAATAATAATTCAGTTTCTGCTCCCACACAATATCTTAACAACTCCAGCATTTTCCAGGCCCTGTTTAATAAAGCTGGAACACATTTTCTAAGGTGGCTTCTAGTCACTAACAAATCTAGTAGGTAAATATGTGTTTATTTTTTGTAATATTTCCTTTGACCTCAACCTGAAATTCTGAAAACTGCAAGCAATCTAATTTGTATTCCAGTGTTTTACTGTAACTCTTTTAAACTAAGAAGTTCCTGACAAAACTAGGATATACCACTTCTTTTCTGTGACTGGTTTACAGAGTTTGGTTGATCCAGTATCAGGCCTGCATAAAAGAAAATAAAAGGCTCTTTGTTAATAAAAGAGATTATTACTACAGATTAATACCCTAACTTAGCCTCTTGAACAGGGATCATGATTTATGGCAGCTGGAACACCTCTGGAGTTCATCTCATGTCAGGAACAGCTGCTGCAGACTCCACATTTTTATGTCAAAAGAATAAAAGAAGAAAAGAACCACCAAAAGAGTACTGATATTAACATGTACTGGTAGCTAAAATTTAGGCAGGCATAGCTGAGATTTTTAATTCTTGATGTCAGAATCATCAGAACACAAATTACTACCTGTTTCAGCTCCTGCTCTCTTTAAATGTATTTTTAAGGCACAGAACAAACCCAGAGGTTTTACCACCTTTCAAACCTTATACTTGATGTTAATAATGTTAACTAGGCCATTTCCAGTTGACAATATTAACAAATCATCACTGTTTTGCATTTGGGTAGTGGGAAAATGGAGAAGAAAGCAGAAAATAAACATACCAAGGTAATACTTTCTTCTCCTATATTCCTTTTTAAGTCACAGGCTGCTTAAAACTGAATAATACACTGTTTGTTGAGGGCTTTCTAACACAGAAACATGGACTACCCAAAAAATTGTCACTGACAAGCACTGCAAAGACTGAGGTGGGGTCTAAGAGACTCTTCTGGAAGGTTATGAATGTGTGTCTGCACGGGATTTAGCCACAAAACAGCTGAACACAGGTATTTAATAAAAGAATCCATCTCCACAAACCCCCTGTTCTGTCACCAGGTAGCTTGAGTGCCACAGCAGCACCACAGAGACATTTCATGGATGGATATCTTGGACAGACAACTCAGCTGCGACTGCTGAAGTTTAGGAAAATGTAAAACAACCCAAAATAGGCTTTTAAAAAGGTTCTCAAACTACAGATTACCCTTTGTAAACCTATTACCCATATTGCATGAAAAATAGAAAGTTACACGTGTCTGTGTGTTTTAGTGGCAACAGGAAAAAGTGGATTTATTAATGATAAATGTTCACAAACTACCCCTATGGGGTGAAATGGCATCCGGTAACAGGGTAGAACACTAAAAACCTATAAAAGTCCTCTTCTGCAATCAACCTCTTGGATACCTTAGCCTTCAATACCATTTTCTTGTGCTAATTTGGAACTCAGGAAACTGAATAGAAGCAATGTCAGCTTTACTGAGTATATTTCTTTTTTTTTTTGGTACCTAATTATTTTCCACCATTCATTCAGGTCATGTTTTCTAAATAATCAGGCTAAAAAAGATTTTCTTTTTTTATATATAATGAAAGCTTAGTTCCTTGTACAATTTAAGGAACATGATTTAGGGAACAAGAGCTTCAACAAAACCCTTCACATACTATAGTGCTGCAACAATAAATAACAATACCCATCTTGTTCCAGGAAGAAGAAATTCTGCACATTATCAGGATAAGACAGCAAGGATGTCAACTAGCTACATTTTTTCCTATTAAGAGGAAATCCAACACATGTTCACCACATAGCAATGGGGGGACAGTAGCTGGAGCAAGAAAAATAAAGCAATTGGCAATGGAAGTCACAAAACACCCTGTGTACACAGAGCAACATGAAAATACACTCATAAGATGGAGCAAAAAGCTTTCTGCAGAGATATCTAAGGGTTGTCTAGCAGCCACCCCTTAACCATTTTGTCCTTGCAAACAGAAAATTTGAGATTTTCTTCACAATAGAGAAAACTGGGAAAGAGTGTCTTTGCCTCAAATACATAGAAAGAAATCCAGATGAAATAAATTAATAGTTTTGGTCCAGAGAAGTAACTCTAAAATTGAACAGTAAACAGGAATGGCCCACTGCATTTGTACTGCTTTCTGTGACCCTGCTACTGCAAACATGTGTGACTCTAATCAGAGTATTCACACATAAAATGCTACTCGACCATGAAATTGTTTGCCAGGCGAGGGCCAGAGTCCCTGATCCTGCTGTCGGACCTGTCCAGGCAGATCCCAACATCTGTGCAGAGCTGGGATGAAGCCAACGGGGTCGTGCTCCATGGGGACTCACTGCCTGCTTTTACAAATCTCACTGAAATCCTACTGGTGAAAAACTGATTTATTAAGTGAAATGTCACACTCAACTGTATGCATATGCACAGTCTGTGTGCATTTTTCTGCCACACTTTTAAAAGAGAAAAGGCATTAAAATTCACCTCAGGGGTTAAGTTATTCCTTTAATTATCTACTATTTAAGATCTCAGTACATTTCAGACTAAAATTTAGGTTCACAATGTGGAAATTGGATTTGAAAGCAGAATTGGAAAATGTTTTCCAGATCCTTTATGTCTCAGAAGTAATATTTATTATCCACCTTATAGAGAACTTTGTCTTCCATTTCCTATGTCAGAGAAAACCAGACAGGTCATGCACCTCTTCTGGTGTGAATTATGCACAGAATTACTTTCTTGGGTAAATGAGCCTCTGATGGGTTACAGACTGCTGCATCTGAATTTTGTTACAGGTATCCTCCCTAAGTGGCATAAATCCAGTCTGTAGATGTTGCTGTGACAGCACTTTGGAGATATACACTTAAGTTAAGGAGAGGTCACAATAAAACAGGCTACAAGGACAAAGTGCAGTGCAAAGTTTCACCTTAAGTCAAGTTTAATATTTTTTATTCTCCTTGATTATGCCACAACCTCTACTTTTCCCTAGGGGGGGAGAAGATGGAGATGAAATGTTGTATTTTGTTTATCTGTATACACTGCAGGTTTACTGTTTTCAGTGGTTATCACGTTTAGAATGCAGAGATCTCAAAATAAGAAACAAGATTTCCAAGCTTTCCTCTAAATGTATCCCAATCTGTGGAGCTGTGCATTTGTTCCAAAGCACCACATCCTGTGCAGCCCTGAGGACCCATGTAAACACAAGTGCCTGAAACACTGAGGCCTTAATTCTGCAGAAAATTCAAAAAGACCATTATCTGTGACTCGTGTTATGTAATGTGCATCTCATATTTAGTGTGGTGTTTGGATGTGACAGTTCTAGTCAGCCATGGATATCTGTGTTCCCTCCAGAGGCCTCCCTGCCTTTCCTCCTCATTACTTCACTTTTCATCACCTCTCATAAGGCATTTCTTGTTCAGCTGTTCTTATTAAGAGCTGCACGTCTCTTGCAATTTGTGATCTTCAGGATTTATCTTTCATCATATTAGAGAGCAGATGGAAGTTGTAAGTCCTTGGATTTTCCAGAAATGTGCTAAGCAAGTCTGAAATGAGTCACTTAGATGTATTAACAGAGCAGTCGAGCTGATAACAAAATCTGTGTTTGGCATATTGTGCAGACATAACACTCTCACTTTCACTTTTGCTTTTCATGAGGCTAAAGAAGATTGCATTTAGGTGAAGTGCCTCCAGCCTGGGCAAACAGAAAAAGGAAAATGTTTCTCATCAGTGCAGCTCTGCTTAAGCTGGCCCAGACAGAGGAATGGCCACACACCAGAGTCAGCTCCATTGTTGCTTTTTTCCCAAGCTGGAAATGAATCTCGAGATAATTTCAGGAAGGAGGTAATATAAGAGGGTAAGGTAATATGGACCTTAATTTGAAGGCTTTCAGGGGCAGTTATGGAAAGATGTCCACAAAAGCCCACCCACACAGGGGTGACTACATTTTTACAGGTTTTAGGAAATTAGTGTAATTGATATAAAGCACCAATTAGGAGAACATGATGGAATATTCTCCCCGCCCCGGTCAAGCCCCTTCCCTGGAGCCCTCCCTTGGTACTTTGTCCAGGAAATGTATCCCAAAAAACTGTTTTCAACCTTGGCAGCCAGGAAGAACTAAGATAGCACTGGGGCCTTGTACCCCCAGGGTTGGAGCTCTGGAATTCGTTTTGTCTTTCTGCCCAGGGGAAGGGCAGGAAAAATTACTGGGAAAACTAGCCACTAATACAATAGGCTACACAGTTACAAATACATGTGCAAAGAATACAGAAAAGAAAAAAAAAAAAAAACCAAAAACCAAAACAGCATCAGTGCAAGAGCCACAAAACACTTTTGTCCTCAGGCCAAGGAGATCTGAACAGCCAAGTGGGACGGCTCAGTGCAGACCCCTGAACCAGAAGCATCAGGAGAGGACCCTTGTATGGAAGATGAACCATCAGGAGGAAGAGCATGAGGGGGAGGAAGAGTGTGCAGAGACAGTGGGCCCAGCACTTGCTTCCTATTGATCAAATGTTTGAGCAGCACTCTATTGATGAAAGGCATTATGTACAATCAGTGTTAAATATTAATGCCAGAAAATCTCCATCTTAAATTCAGAGTCAGTCCATTTAACATTCCCAGTGCTACTAAGCTACAACTTGACCTCCTTTAGTGATGTTCTGGAGTGCTGTAAGAACATACTGTGTGCATTCTGCCATGAGTAAGGATGATCTGTATGTCAACAATGATAAAATGTTTTTAAATACAACTACCAAAACAAAAGTTTGGAAACAAGGCATTTCTCAACGTTACTTAAACTTGCAGTAGGCTGTACCTTCTCACTCTTAAAGGTGAAATAAATTTAAAATAAATGAAGCTTCTACAACTTTTGAGGCAATGTCTGAAATCTAGAAGGTTTCAACTTCTGTATATTGAATTATTAGATTATTAAACACACCCCATGAAGTGTGTGTATATGCATAAGTGCTTTCACTTGAAAAAGAAAAAATATCCTCTCTCCTCTGAAACCTTGATTTTAAGTTCATCCAAATGATAAAGTTTAACATTTAAATTGTAATATAGCTTTCACTATGGTAGCATAAATAATCCATTTGAGCAAATTAAAAAATTAAAATTTGAATGAGCAGAGTTCATTCAATTGCAAGACATTTTACACAGGATACATTTAATAACATTACTTGGAGAAATGTCTGAAGTTAACAGTTGTTCATCAGGACAACCACACAGGAAAAGAAATTGCAGTACCCTGGGACTTCTATTGAACTGGTCAGAAATTTCCTGTGGAACCTTCTTCCAGGCAATGACACACGTCCCAACTTAAGAGCAGGAGGACCTCAGCTTTGTTTTAATTATGAAGAGAGCCCTTGACTTCAGAATGCAGAGAAATAAATTAATGGAGACACCTATCATGAACTAAAGTATATAGTAAGTTAACAGTCTGTCTATCAACATTAAAGAAAAAACCAAACTTACTACCAGATTTTACCTGTGTTTTTTGAAAAAAAGCCAAGCTACTCTAGAAGGCTCTGAAGCAGCCTGAGCATACCAGTCACTTCCCTTTGCCTTTCAGCCTCCACCTCACCCTGTAAATTCAACACTATCCCTTCAACCACTCACTTCTCCTTTAGCTTCCTGAGCCTTCATATCCTCCTCCTCTCCTCCAAGCAAAAGAAAACAAATTTTTTATCCAATTTCATAGATTTGGAATGGTTCTGCATACAATCTTTTTGGTGCTCCAGTCTCAATAAATACTTCTTTTCACAGAATGTTCCCAAAGCCTGCCCTCATTAAAATGGCTGTGATCTCCCATTGTTTTCAATGAAAGTGAAGCTAAAATGGTTGTTAGAAAAGAGGAAAAAGAAAGAAATGCGTCCACTGCCTCCCTCTGGGAACCATGAAAGAGGAGCTAAATTACCTTTGGGGAAATGCTGGTTCCTTATCCTGTCTGAGGCTTCCACTGAGCTCAAACTAATTAACCATTTTACTTTTAAATTCCAAGGAAATTAAATATTCACTCAAAGAAGAGCAATTGGAATTTTGGGGAGGAAATGCTGCTTGTTCTCTCTGAAACAAGTGGCTGAGTTCTCACATTAAAAGAGAAGCAATGCACAAAATTACCTGGGAAATTACCTCTATAAAGAGAAAAATTATGTCGGATGTAAGAAGCAACACATTTTTGTATCAGAGCTTAAATTAACATTTGTGACACAGAGCATTTCTAATCCAAGCATTATATTTTCATGTAATTTATGGGAAGGAATGGTGAAGGAGGATGGTATGAGCAGAACAAGCACATCTTCCCTCTTTGTGAGAACGAGAATTCAGCTGGGGGATTTCTTAGCAGGAAACAGGAAATTAATCCAAATTTTCCTGCAAAATGAGTCTCTGCAATCCAAGGGAAGTACCAACTGCTCAACTTCAAAAAATTTCTGGTGAGCCAACAGAAAGTTTCACAGTCTTGGAGATCCAGTGCAATATTCTGATATTCACTTATAAACGCCTGACACCAGCCAATGTTGTTTGCAGACTTTGGGAGCTGGAGCATGCTTTTAACTAACCCTTTCCACAACAACTGCATTAATGAACTACTGAGCAATAAAATTAAGGAGCTATGAGACTGAAGCAGCTCAGCTCGTCTGTGTAAATTCTATGTAAAGCCCTCGAGTAGTGACCCAAGCTGTTCTCCCCAAATCTCCCAGTAAGCACTGGCCTCCATGCAGACAAAACAGTGCTCCTACACCAAGGACAAGAATTCTGAACATTTCTCCAGTTTTTCACATTCACAGCATTTTTGGCTGCACATACAAGAAAGTCAAGGATGCACCACCTTGTGAGATTACACCAAACAGTCTCTGCAAAAAATACAGTTCATTAATTGTTTATTCTCGTGCAATCTTTAACCATATGGATTTACTTAATGTGTTCAGGTATGTAATTTCAAAGCAAATGCAAATTCTTGGTTTTCTTCTGGCTTCCATATCTAAGAACACATTTTACTGCACATATACCTGAACAGTGTGAGACATGATCTCCACAGAATGAAAAGAGCAGTAAAGAAAGCCACTTCATTCAAAATTAAATATGAATGCTACTTACACAAAAGGAAATAATACAATTTTAACAATGAATGTATGAGAGGAAATGCTTTTCACTTCCCTACTAACTACAAAAAGAATGTTACAGCCACTTAATAAATTTCTTCTACTTTTAAGAAATAGCCTGTTCTCTACCTGGACACAGGAACCATCTACAGAGTAGACTAATCAGTTGTCTGAAGAACATATTCTGAGGGTGAAATCACTGACTTAGTGATGATCAGTAAACATGCAAACAGCCTTCCAGAACTTTCTGGAATTCAGGTAAGGAATTAACAGGTAACTCGGATCAGCAGCATCGCCTCTGGTACAAAAGCCCTGGAGTAAAGCAGGACAACTTGTCATCTTTCGCCCTTCTAGGGGAGGATGAGGATGATGGGGAGCTTGTTTTTTTTTATTTCTGTTTTAAGCAGAAGGAGTTTAACATGCATTCTCCACAGAAACTGACAGCTGGAAACCAGACCTAGAATTCCATTTCAGCAATAAACCTAGAAGCAAAAGCTGCCCTAGCTAGGCTGCCTGCAGAAGGTTGTAGTAGCAAGAGATGGGTCAGGCAATCAAGAACCAAAACAAGTTCCTTCATCCCTGATGCACAAAAGGCAGAGAAGGAGGACAGCAGTTTAATGAAACCAGAAAGCAAACAGTCCTTGCGGGAGAAGCCTCACACACTTTTCATGGTAATCTGCAGTCCAAAACAGACATAAAAGTATTCATAATTCCTCAAATACTGAGTATTGATAATGATAATTAAGGGGATTTGGGACATTTAGGATGTGCAAGTGCCTCTTATTTCTGCTGAAGGGAGATGGGTCCAGAAAAGAAAGTAATTTCTCTCCCCAAAAAACAGAGAAATAAATGCAGAGACCCAACTTTTTTGAAGAGAGGTGCACAGAGATTGATCAGCCATCTCAAATGTCCAAACACTCCACTCAGTAACGTCCAGGAAAATTTTATTTCTATACTTTTGACCTTTAAAAGGAATAATCTGGACAAAACTGATGACAGCATTGTCTTTGGTACACTCTACAATGCTCGGTCACAGAGCTCAGCACTGAACTGTGCCAACAAGCAGAGGACATGTGGGCCCAGCTCATGAGGGTTTCCAGTCTCTGGGACAAGGAGTGTCTCTGGCTTGTTACCCTGTGCATTACATGGAATTCTTCTGGGAGACACAAACACAAACTAGACACCTTTGCCCACACCAGAAGTGATCTTTCAAAGAGCTGGGGAGAAGAACTTACCAAACCTTACCCGTAAATTAATCAAGATTTTAATACAGCTATGTGTGAGGAAGAGCGAACCCCTTCTTTGCTCCAGCATCACGTGGAAAAACTTCCAATGCCAGGAGCATGAGATAACAGGAGCACAGGAATAACTACTATGTGCAGGAATCATCTTGTAAGGAAGGATTTTCAGGTACCACCGTTTCAAACCCAGAGATGGGGTTGAATGGCCAGGCCTGAGGAAGACCAGGATGGTGATTTGTAGCCACCAGAAGAAGGGGTGCTGTAAAAATCCAGGTTTATTTCCCCTTTTGGGCCCAGTTTTCAGCTTAGAAAGAAGTGGAAAGAGATGCATGTTGGAATTTGCTTTTCTCAGCAGAAGATCTCAAAACATGGAAAAATGAGCCCTTAACTAGAGAGGTGATGAGATCTCCTTAGGACACTGCGAAGAAATGCAAACCATTTAACACTGAAGGCTGAATTTTGCCTCAGACCATACATGTACATGATTTCTCACAAGACTTCAAAGTGTGGAGAGGTTTTCCTCCAGGAAAAAGTAAAGTAACAGGTACTCAGAAAAGAATCACAGGGATCTCTCTGCTTCAAGTGAAGCTACTCCTACTGAAATGCCTGCAGTACTAACAGGCTGGGTGAGCAAGCAACAGTTTTCTTTCCTGAGTCACCTGAAACAATTTCCAATTCTACATCGTATATCTCAAAACTTCCAGACCAGGACCTATCTCCCTGATCCAGCACATGCACATTCATGATATGCATTTTTTCAAGCCTAAAAAAAAAAGATAAAAATGTATGTAATCAGTTCAGAACCTTATTCACTCAGAAGAAAACATATCCAGTAGCAAATCTTGACAGAAAATAAACATACAATCCATTTTAAATACAGAGAGGCTGCAAATACTTAAACTCAGGATAAGCAAGGAAAATCTTCGTTATAAAGCCAGAATAGGGCTTTGCTTTTCTATTTAGTGGATTATTAGTAAAATGAGCATTGTAGTGCTGCAAGTGACAACCCACTGTCTCAGGGAAGAAAGAAATCAAACAGCATTAATCTTACAGTTGCAGTTCAGATAATGTAAAACTTAGAAGTAAACTTAAACTCAGTCTTTCTGTGTATTCATTTTATGAGTCAACCTATGTGTTCCTGCCTGACTATGTCGAGTGAGGCAGCAATATTTCCAAATCATTAAATCATCTGCAAATGCTTTCCTCCTCCATCAAGCATTCCTAAGACTTTCTCTCTCTTTCTTTCTGACAAAAGTAAAGAGAAGATTATTTCCTCTCCAAACACAGCCCACTCAGCTACAGCTCCCCTGTCTGCAGCAGCCAGACCACGCACCCCTTCAGCAGGAACGGTTTTTCTTAGGTCAAGTGGAACACATGCTTAATAACAAATTCTGAATTGCTCCTATGAATTAATAAACAAGCCTTCTGTGCTGTTTTGTACGTACAATAACAGTTTTCAGATATGACAGAACAGCTACAAATGCTCTACTACTTGACCTGCAATGTGGCAGCAGAGTTTTGATTTACCAGCCCCCTCAGCCTTGGCAGGAGCCAGAATCCAGCAGTAGCTTCCCATGGACCCCATTGATGGTGGGATTTTGACCCCTCCACAGGCAATGGCAAGACACTGTGTGAATCAGGGTTTCACTTAATACATGTTCATCTTCCTCTGCTGTGAGATCTGCTTGGCTATATCCTAATACCATTTTCTTGTTCTTTGACACAAGGTTACAATGCTACCTTAAACTACCAGACACAAAAATACAATGAAGACTGTCCTAAGCAAAACCTAAGTGCTAACAAGGAGCATTGTGAGTCTTGTGAGGGATTAAATGAATTTATCCCAACTGTAACAAAAACAATGCAAAGCTTTTTCTGCCACCTTAAAATACTGAGAGAACGGGTTTTACGAACACCAGGTGAAATAATTTCTAAAATAAATCAAATTGTTTCTAAAATAAGTGTTCATCCTCTCTTGATGTGCAAATAGAATCATACCATGATTTTACCTTTTCTTCATCAAACGTGACTTTATACAATAAGTTAAATATCCAATCACAGAATTGTAGGACACACAGAACTCTCATTTTCTCACTTTTCTTGAATTATGACAATACACATCATAAATGAAGACGGAACTGAGCAACACGGCCATGTAACAATCCAAGGCCTGTAGAAATTAGAAATGCTAATGGAACATGCTAAAGGATGTTTCTAACTACTTTGATTCACCTACTCAGATTCTTAGTATACCTCTAAATTTAGACTCAGTAGTGAACTTACGGATCAGTTAAACTCTCCTGAGCTTAAAGGTTGGGGGACTCCTTTCAGACTCCAAATGCTTCACTGAAAATTTCCTCTTGCTCACCATTTTGTTTCACAATTTTGTTTCACAACAATATTTACATTTTTCAGATTTTTGGCTTTTGTTACATACACTTTATTTTGAGAACACAATGTTCCCCACTGAAGTCAACTGTTGTGCTTTGGATCTTCCCAGATTTTAATCTCTAAGGTCATTCCTCAGGGTCTACATTATTCCTGTGACAACTGCTCCTTCAGTGAGGAATAAAACCTTCCTCTAATAACAAGTAACCAAAATACTAAGTAGTTAATGCTAATAGCTAAGTGTCCTATTTTCCCAACAATTTTTTATTTAAAAACAGATTAGGACAAAATGACCACAGCTGTTGTACTTGCAAGAGGTATTTTATTTTTAATTTGAGGAATGTGCCTTACTAAGTTGGCTGACCTTAACAACTCTGTGGGTACAAAATGTCCCTAAACTTTGTTCCTCTCTCTGATAATTACTTCATTTATTAATTATGTTTAGTGGTCAGAGTAACCTGGACATGACTGTGCAACAACATTGTCCAAGCTCCTTAACCAGCCACCCTCACAATTTAACCACCACTACAGGGTGTTAAAGAGACATTGGTGAAAGATGCTGGACATCTCTGACTGTGCTGATGGTGCATTCACAGTCTAAGGTGCTGTTTACTGCAAATAAGGCAAGATCACCATTAGCTCACACATTGTAGGATGCCAAGCCATTACCAGATTTTGACAACAGAAAATGGAAAATGGTCACTTTGCTGAATCATTTCTGCTGTTCCTGATCTGTGTTTGTAAGACACTGGGCTAGGGCAGTCTAATTCCAGTTTTATCTGTAGAAATATTTTTTGGCAGTAAATAGACACTATTTGTGAGACCGACCTAGAAAAGGCTCAAGGAAAGAGGTTTCACTGTTGTATTGTGAGAACTACTCTCACCCAAGACCCTGCCTGTTGTGTTTTGAACTAAGTCTCAAGGGCAGCAAAAACTGTCATGAAACTTCTGCCCTTTATTCCTCCTGCTGATTTTGCATTTAACTTATTTTTTGATGCTTGATTGTTTGCTAGGATGAAAAATCTTCAGGTTACTTCAGAATACAAAAATACATGAACCACCCTAGTTCCAGCCAGAGTGGTCCTGACACAACCAGAGATCAACTTCATCTACAGAACAGTCTTTCCTTTAGCACTGACAGAGCACAGATGTTTGGGTAGGTCACATCCATGCTTCCATCTGTCCTGTGCCTTTGTGACCAGCCTCATGTGTCCACAGCATGGGGGACAGAAGGACACTCTTTATTCTGCATTAACATCTGGGACAGCACCTTGATCTCTGGGACAGCTTCCAGGAGTCACTCATATTGTGCTGGCAATTAAAGAATTAGGAACTCCTAATTCTAAGGTATCCCAAAAAACTGGTAGTTACATATGACCATCCTGTGTTTTTGAGGCAGTGCAGTGCAGAAATACTTCTCAATCACATTTATACATGCAATTAATGAAGCCATGGTAAAGACACACAACACTTACGTAGTCATGAAAGGCTTTTGCTTCACTCGAGTGTTCACATGTTTCTCGTCTTTCTGGAGCTGCACAGTAGAGATCCCAGAACACACTGCAAGGGAAGAGGTTACAGGGATGGTGAGAGTGTCACTGTGGTGTTCATGTGCATTTTATGGCATACACACACCCCCCCCACATGGATTGTTCCTACACAGAAAGGTCACTTTCTCTCCAAAGGATGGGAATACTCACCTCTAAGGAAGAATTTAGATTTGTAAATCATCTGTGAGGAACCAAGTCCTCCCATCTGATCTCTGAGGCAAGCACTGCTGTACTCCTTTAATACCACTCCATTACATACCAAGAATCTGGTCTAATATATAAGAATACAACAAGTACTACTGTGCATTTAATCTTATCTCTCTGGCAACTGCTCAAATGACTTCCTTAAAGCATGGGAAGGAATGAATTCATAACAATATGGAAAGAAAGAAACTAGAGAGAAAACTGGGAATCCTTTCATGGTCAAGGATCATGGAATCACAGAATTATTTGAATTGGAAAGATTTTAGAGCCCATCCAGCCTCCACCACTTTCCACTATCCCAGGTTACTCAGACCCCTGTCCAATCTGGCCTTGAACATTTCCAGAGACGGGGCACCCACAGCTTCTGTGGACACACATCCAGTCCTGTGCTGAAAGCAAAGTTCCCTGAGGATCTGGTGCCTGGGCAAGCACAGAAAATGGATGGGCATATTCTTAGGTCATAAAGAGTGAAAGGAAGGGTATTATGTCACATCATCCCATTGCTCTTCCCACACAGACTCCTCCAACTAGAGTTATATACCAATCAGTTCTACCACAAAGTTTCTGGAATGAAACTCTGTGTATGCTAGAATGACTTAATAATATATTTGTCATGTTGGAGTTTCATAGAAGTTCTTTGCTGATTTAGACTTAATCCTGTACAACTTAACCCAATGCCATAATAGGGATTTATGGACAATTTGAGCACTCTGCTGCAAACAATCAAAATTAAGGATAATGCAGACATTAGAGATAAAAGGGACACATTCTTTCCAGGCTTCCATCACACAGCAAAAGCTGTGAAAGAATGGTCAAAGGATACCCCATTTCCCATGCAGTTGTGCAAAGCACTTGGGTTCAAATGGGACCGTTTCAAAATTTGTGAATTCTCGTACTCCTGACAGCTGGGCTATTCTCTGCACTTCGGCATTCCTTCAAACAGAGGCTTGTTGGATATATTAAAATAATGAATAAATACCACAGCTACACAGCAGTGCCTATGAGCACTCCTCTCCCCTGGGGAATTCTATGCACACAGCTATGGACTCCAGACTGAACAAGCTCACATCTACGCAGAGTCTCTGTATTTACTGCATTTTCTTTCCAAATGCAAGTATTTATCATATGTAGAATGATCTCTTAGCTGCAAAATGTGCTAGAAGGTGGTGAAGAAGAAAAGCCAGGCCACCTTCTTTCTTATCAACACATTACGCACAATTTATTTTTTTCTGTTTCAAATATCCAGTATATTTTTCTGCTATTTCCTTTCCTGTATCTAATTGTCTGTTATTTTATTCCTTAACAAGAGAATGCTTCTTAATCCTGGTCCTCTCATTCTTTTTACGGTGTTCACCTGAATTTCTTGCCTCCAGGAGCTGGAAATGGCCATCAATGTATTACAAAAAAATCAGGAGAAGAAAACTGGTACTTACCACCACCAGGAATGCAAGAATCCTGGGGGCTCCCCCAGTGTGATGTTTTTTTCCCATCTTATCTAAAACAAAATGATAAAAACAGAGGTGTACATTCTTGTAATCATTGTGACTAAAAAGCTTTACATAATTCAGATAGAAAAAGAATGAGGAAGACAAGATGCTTTATGGTCATCAATTTGGATGCCCTATTTACTTACTTTTTACGTTTATTGATGCAACTGATACTTAAAATTAGCTATTCTTATGCTAGGGAAGCATAGTTTAGAATTTTTTTCTTTGGGGTTTTTAAAATTCTGAACATATTGTGTATTATTTTAAGGTCAAAAATGCATGATTTAAAAAGCAATTATAAAGAACCCCTAAAACCTGCAATCTTTTCCCATTTGTACAGGACTGATGCTGTGGATTCAGCAGGTGGCACTCTTCCCCCCGCAGCCAGGGCCAGCAGAGTTTTATAATCCTCAAGAAGTGCTTCAGTCACAGGTAATGTGGCAAAAGCAAGGCAGCAGCACTGCCATAACCAGCTCCCACCACCCAGAGAAAATGTACAGCTACTCTGGCTTGCCTTCCGGTGCTGACAAAGCCCTCCTCAACACCTGTACTGCCTGGGACTTCCTTCCCACCAAGGAAACTGAGTTTGTTTGATGCTGTTTTCAAAGGAAACTCAGTTCAAAAATTCTCACTCCTGAATTCAAACTTTTGTTGTTGATTAGGGAATCCATCAGACAACACCAATCACAGCAACAGCATCTGTCTCTCTGCAAAACTTCCTTAACTACAATCACACAACCACCTTTTCAATGCCAGTCAGTAGCTTTTTCTTAACACCAAAATTAAATAGTTCAGGCTATAATAAAGCCCACACAACAGTGCCCAGACGAATGTCTCATCTTAGAACTTGGTGGATCCAAGGCACCGTGTACACTGCAAATTCCTCCAGTTG
Organism: Sterrhoptilus dennistouni; assembly: GCA_013397095.1. NCBI lineage: Eukaryota > Metazoa > Chordata > Aves > Passeriformes > Zosteropidae > Sterrhoptilus > Sterrhoptilus dennistouni. The sequence continues at coordinate 391,988 of VWZU01018046.1, forward strand.
CAAAAACACACAGCATCATTTCCTGTCAAACTCTGTTAAAAAAGGAGTTGTTAAAAGAACAAACCATATTTTTCTCTAGAGACAGAAGCAATGGTAGACAAGAATAAGGTTATTTTAATTAAATTATTAAATAGCCTTAATATGAAAGGAATTAAATAGATAGATCCATATAATATATGTAAAAGTACATAAAAGCTTAATATTAAAGGTAAATACAGTGTTCATACTGCATGGGGCCTTCCCAAAGTTGGCATTTTTCAAAGAGACTTAAGATTCTCAAGTCACACTTGATTTCCACATCCAATTCTTAGGAAATTTAAACACATACAAGTTTTGTCAATAGCAGAATATGTAGCTCATATACCTGAAATTGTTGTTTGGACTTACATGAAAATCCATACAAAAAATCTCAAACACAAAGAAACCTAATGCAATTCTGATATATTATATAAACACAAGTATTCAAAAATAATTTTATTTTAAATTTTTTATAAAAGATAATCTTGAGCCACTATCACTCGAGTTGGTAAAGCTGGCAGAATGAAAACCAACATTCCTCACACTGTAGTTAACACACAAAAAACATATTTTATTAAGTTCGTGCTTAAGTGTTGGCAGAAAAAAGTGATGAACATTTGAAAGCCAAAGCCACTACAAAGGTACTACACACTCTTCAAATACACTTCACTGATGCACAGCTGTTCCTCATGTGCCCTAGGGAATGTCTTGGAAAGACTTGTATTAATAATCAGGAACACACAGTACCTCTGAGAAGGTTCAAAATCACATAATGAAGAGATGCATTGTACAACCAGAATGAAAAAAAGGGGTTCCTGAAGCAGAAATATCATTCACTTAGGAATTATGTCTGTGAAGAACACTCACATTATGTCTAAGCAATGATTGTTTTCTTCAAAGCAGGGCCTGGTGAGGAAATTACCCATTTCAGGTCTTTTGTGGGCCCTGGGACATACATCATCTTGAGAAACTGATTCGGAGAAGGAAACTGAAGGAAATCTGGAAGTTTGAGACTCCTTCCAAAAATTTTTGTTTTTTCAAAATATCCATACTCGTGTCTAACATAGCAGATGTGGTCTGTCTGATCAATGAGACTTACCAAGAATTATTATTTATAGAAAAAAAAAACCTTCATTGTCAAATGTACTGGTAAAGCTTATAGCCAGGGAATGATTGACTGGGAAACGGTCATCAACCTGGTCTAACCAGGCTAATGCAATGAATCAAGGAATCCAGTCCTGGAATCTGACTTCCAGGAGAGAAAATACATGGGATAAGGATCAGCTCTTCAAGGGAAGTGTACAAAAGTCAAACTATACACAAAGCATGACAAAAACACAGGGATGCTCAGAACAGCCATCCCTAAATTATAGACTGTCACAGTGAACTCATGGATATCCAAATTCTATTTGCCTTTAATTTGGTTCCATTCCTCTGAGCCAGTCCCTGGCAGATCTGTGAGAGAGGGGGCTCTTAACCTTTAGACTCCACTAGCTGCCCTACAGCTCAGAAATCTGTGTGCTCTTCTTTTAAACCCCAATACTCAGCTTTAGAGTTACTCTGAACTGTTTAACTTTAAAATGAAACCCACCCAAACTGAGAGAGCATCCAGCACAGCAGTCACAGAACTATTCACAAGAACTGTCTGCACATTTACCCTCCTGCACTGCTAATTAATGAGGGAATTAAACCCACAGCTCATACCTCATACCCACTCTATGCACTACTAATTGACCCTGACTGGTGCTGACCATTTCTTGATGAGTACAAGTCTTAATTTTGAACATTTGATAGATCCTTAAGTTTCATTGTTCAGACCTAAGAGCTGCTCTGTAACTCAAGACTGAATTAGTTTTAAAAGCTGAGTTTCAAGACACTGTATTTAATGTTTTCAGGAAATCCAGATGTCATACCAGCTATGTTTCTGCCAACTGTTTGTTTCCCAAATACACCATAAAAACAAAGATAAACAAAATTTACCTTGTGCAATGCATTATTTACAGATGACAGCTGTTTTGGAAAAGCCAAGATGATACTCTACATTATTTTATCTCATTTTTCTAATGCTTTACCATAGAGATAAAACAATTGTCAAAAACATGCTTTACTATAAACAAAAACTGATCCTACTACAATTCTACCCTTTTTCCTTATCTCTCCTTTGTCAGTTTTGTGTAAACATCACAAACAACCCTCTGGATTTTCATTTTCCCCTCTCCCATCTCCAAAATGTCATCACCAGAATAATAATTTTATTAGCTTTTGGAGGAGGATCAGTTAAAGCAGCAAATTTTCCTAGGACAATATCTTGCCTATTTTTTCCCAACTTCTGCTCACTATTTCTATTATTACTACTACTACTACACTATTGTTGTTATTATTATTGTTATTGCTGTTGTTTTTATTATCTTATATATTCTTGTCAAAGACTAAAAACAATAAACCCAGAAAACTTCAGTGTGTTCAGCATACATTTATATCCTAGGGCAAAAGTAAAATGCTGAGGAGACGCAATTTACTTCAACCTTCAAAAGATGCACACAGTGTTTGAAAAGATTCTTAAGAAATGCCCAAAAGTACTGTGTAAAGGTAAAAATTCCATTAGCAGTTGGAAGTGTCTAAAAAAGCAGGACCCAGTGGTTGTGGCCATCATTGATTCACCAGTTGAAAAGAAGTGAAGTGGTTAAAAGCATGGTGAGAGCACAGAGAGATCAGCAGTGCTTCAGAGAAGGAGAACTGATAGTGTATGACAGTGGGATATAAAATACATTTAGAAGGGCCCATCATTCACAATTGGAGATATCAATAGTAAGTTAAAAGGTCATCAAAACCGAGTACCATTGAAGTGTTCTCCAACATGCCCACTTATTAGAGAAAATAGATTAATCTTCCCCAGTGTAGAATGGGGATAACAAACCACAGCAAAAATAGTTACACAAAATCATGTAAAATGACATGGCAAACTGGGTTTCAGAGCATCGGGAACAGCAGATTGAGGCAAACTGCTACCCAAGGTTCTCACTGCTTTTATTCCAGACCAAATCATATTTATTTCACTTGCAGGCCCTTGGAAGTAAAAAACTCACCTCTGATAAAAATGTCTGGGCTGATTTCTGTGCTCCTACATGGAGCAGATATTCATATACGTACAGTGCTAATCTGAAAAACAAACAGAAAGGACAATATTTAGTTTTGTGCATTTGTTTGCTCCTCTTCTTGGGAAGTAAAGGATTATCACAAGCTTGAGGTATGCCCCACTGCCTTCCACAAACCACAATGTACTGAATGTGCCAAATTTATTACCTCTACCAGAATTTTTCAACCAGACACGTAGGACAATCTGACCAGAGGTGTTTAAATAGTCATTAATTAAAACATTATTAAGCCCCCAAATTACTTAATGTCAACATTTTTAATATTTGGACAAGTGCCCAGTGAGCTAACAAGTGACCCAGTACTGCTCTGAGCGAGTGTGCTTACTGTAAATACAATATATTCATACAGCATCAAAAGCATGATTGCTTTTCCAGGTCAATGTTTTAAACGTGGAATGTGTCAAGCTGTTAGCACACTTGAAAAATAGCCCTGTGGTTTTTCCAAAGAACATGGAAACTTCAGGCTGCATCAGGAGAAGGGATGGCAGCCTTGATGCACAGCACAGCCAAACAACCACAGCTCTGCAGCAAAGAGAGAATGGATCCTGAGATTCATCCAGACCTGGGCTCTGGGGCAGCAGAGCTACAGATGACTGCCACAGCTTCACTCCCCAGAGCCTCTTGTCTGTCTGACTGTGCCTCCAGGCTTTCCAGAAAGGAGGAGGAGGAGGAGAAGGAGATGAAGGAGGAGAAGGAGAAGGACAAGGAGAAAAAGAAGAAGGAGAAGGAGAAGGAGAAGGAGAAGGAGAAGGAGAAGGAGAAGGAGAAGGAGAAGGAGAAGGAGAAGGAGAAGGAGAAGGAGAAGGAGAAGGAGGTCTTTTATATTTGCTGCTGCATTGTTTCTACGAAGTAAAATGTATCCTACAGCTATTCTTATTTGAAACATTCTTACTATCAATTTTCAAAACATGTAAATAACTACACAGAAAGGAGAGGGACAGGATCTGTCTTCCTGTTCAAAACACCATGCCATGTTCTGTATGATCACTATCATCATGGCTCTGATGGAGCAGTAATTATTGCAGTGACCTATCAAGTATGAAATTCTAAAATCTCAGAGAGGCCTTCCCCAAAAATGGTTTTCACTAGTTCTTTGTACTTTGTACATGCAATATATGCACATATTACTTTACTCTGTCCAACTTCAAAAGCAAAGATGTGGGGGTTTTCTCAAATTAAATATATATAATTTAAATATGTGACTAGTTTTAGTTTAAACTCTATAAATACTGTGGGGAGAGAGGATCTCTTAAGAGTTGACTTAATTTTTCCCAGCTCAACTACCATGCAATTTTAAGCAATAAATGTAGTAGACTAAATCTAAGACAGATGTAAAAGACAGAGAAGAAATGCTTTTCTGCCACAGCCAATACATCCTGAATATCCAGTAATGCTTTAAAGCACTTCATTTGTCTTATGAGAGTCCCTTTCTTGTTCTCATTCAAACATGAAGCCTGAAGTCCAGATAAAAGGGTTTGTGTGATCACATCCTTCCTGTCCCGTGAAGGAAAGTGAAATAGAACAAACCCCAGGTTTGCTGTGGGGGGTTACAGCACCCCAAGGGTCTGCCATCAACTGAAAGCTTTGGCAGACAGGGCACCTTGATGCCCCCAGTAACAGCACAAGACTTTAATGCCCAGAGAGATTTGTGCCTCCTCTCAGGACTCTGCAGTACCTGCAGCGTGCTCCAGCACAGCCCAACATCCCTGTCTATTCCCACTGTCCCTGCTCCAAAAACACAAGATATTTCAACACTGCAACAAAAAGACAACCCTAAAACTTTTGACCTAAACACACAGAACGTGCTAATTAAGCATGATGCTGTTAACATCTCCAGCTCTGTGTATATGCTGTTACCTCGTGGGCTAAACAAACCAGCAGTGCAGTAAAATAATGTTTAATGAATGTGTGGAGTGTAAACGTGGCAGATTTCAGTAAAAGAATTGCCAGGTTTTAGGCTTCCAGGTTGATCCAGCTGTGGTAAACCCCAGGCTGCCAAGGGTTGTGCCAGGACAGCTGGAACCACCTCTCGCCAGATGTGGGGCAGGAGCACAGCACAGAATAATCCCATGGGGTCTAGTAGGTCTGTATGCCCCAGCCCTTGTTATTGTTCTGTCAGGAAGTCTTTACAGAATGTAACAATGTTATGGGTTCATTCCCAAATAAATGCATTCGCCACAGAGATCAAAAGAGAGATACTAATGTTTCACTGTGTCACAGCCGGAAGATCAATGGGAAACTGAGGCTGTGGGCAAAGACAGCAGAACGCCCAAAAAGATGCAACACTGTGTAACAACAAGGAATACGAAATATACAAACTGTAATGACAGGCGAGGAGCAGAGCAAGACAAAAACCAGGCTACAGTTCAAGGGTGTAAAACGAACGAGTTAATAAACTATTTCACATCCTTGCACAAGACTAAGAAAGTATTAGTGAGGTGGTCTTCAACACCAAAAAGACTTGGGTTTGAAGTGACATTTTAAAAAGACAGCTTTTACTCATTAAACTGGTGTGAGAAACTGTGCAGAAGCAGCAAGCAGACATATGTTGAATTTTCACATTTGCATACTTGTTGACATCCCGTGAGTAATGTGAGGAAAAAATATTTCCAATCAATTTATGACAATGCTGCAGTAATTTCTGCTAAAGACATGACACAGGCCAGAGCTCCCCCCTCCCTGCCAAGACAATTAGAGCACACATTCATCTGTACCCTGATGATACATTCACTCCATTAACAAACAAAAAAGGTTACTGTCTGACTCATGTTGCTAACCTGGTGCACTTTGCCTCAAGTTCCTACTCTAATTGGACAAGGCATTCCTACATCCCACAAGCAGCTACTGAATTCCACAGAAAAGAACCATTTAAGTGGTTCAAGTCAAGCATTTATCAGAATATTACCAGGAAATAAACAGTAATCCCTCTAACTGTGCCGTGGAAATTACATTCCTACGTTTTAAAGATGGGGAGACGCAATTAGCTTAATGAGAACTTACAACTCAAGCCTTTCAGCAGTATTTCCATTGACTAAATCATGGTGAACTCACCCAATTCCAAATCAAAAGACTAAGACTGCACATCATACAAGTGTTCCCACCACTTCCTCCGTCACCAAGAGCCATTATGCTGCTAACATCTGATGCTGGATGTAAAAAAATAAAGTATCTATAACGGGAATGTTCCAGATCTGAGCATCACCAAGATACATTTATAGCATTTTTAGATTGTTAAGACATAATTTTTTGAAAACTCTTCATATACGGAGATTTAGCATATGGCACACCATCCATTGAACTTTTGGTGGGTTCAAAACACTAATTAAATAACTAGAAAATCAATATCCATACATAATTGTAAATTTCAGTGAATTAAGAATGAAAAACAACTTCATAGAAGAGATCTTAAATGTTACTCTCCATGTTTCGTAAGACCTCATGTATTCCCAAATTACTACTCTGAACTATACAGAGAAGTAGCTTTTCTGTTGTTTTCAAGAATGTTACAGGCTTCAGTTCAAATCCGTATTTCATTTTAAATCCTATGAATCTCACTCATCTCACAACTAAATTACAAATCTCATTCTCTAAAACAAGAGCAAATAGCACTGAATCTTAGCACATGTTTTAACTGGTGTTTTTCTGAACAAATTTTCTTGAATCTATCAATCCAGTACTTAAAAACCTGCTCCAAAGCTCCTGGAGGTGAGCTGAAGTTTCAACAAACACGGGTAAACAATCCTTCTAAGGAAGTTTATTTAATATGCCAAACCACACTTTCTGATCTATTTGGTCATACTGACAGTCATTTTTCCCCGCTTCTCTCCCCCTGTTTTTAGCATATTTATACAGTAATATAATTTATTCCTAAGTATTCTTTATATATATATATTGATATATATTTTTGTGTGTATATATATATATAATCTTTTCCTACTTATCTCACCTGAGATTTAGGTGATGCAGTCTGCTGTCAATCACTCACCTGAGAGAGGACTGGACAAGAGATCAGATAAACCATGGTTTTGGATCAAATTCAAGCACTACCTGAGAAGTCCATGAAACCTTTTCCCTGTTCTTAGGCAGCTCCATGATGGGCCTCAAAGTTGCAGAGATTTCCCTCCACCTCCAGCACAAGCAGCAACCCCAGGGTCACCTCCAGATGCCACACACCACTGACATTTTGGGCTGTTCAGCCCGAGCCAGCAGGCTATCCTTGCCAAGAGGCTCCACTCAGGGCACTCTACTGCTCCCTCTCCCAGCTCCAGATGTGAGCTGTGTCCCTGTGGATGCTCCCTGTCCCACCAGCAGTCTGGGGGGTGCTCTTAGGAATGCCCAGGTATTGAATGAAACCCAACCACTGGCCAAGGAAATAGTCCTGGGGGAGATCCTCGATGTTTGCCTGGCACTGAAGTGTCCTGAAAGCTCCTGCACTGCCCTGCAAACACAGCCAGAGCAAAAGTGTGTTCAACGTGATTCATACACAAGTATTTCTCCCTCTCTCTGCACACAGCAGAAAACACTTTCTTTGCATCCATCCAAGCACACAGGGCTTGCACCCAGTGCTGTGAGGAATGGGGGCCTTCCGTGAGGCTGGTGGGACTTCCCAGGTAAGCTGATCCTTCTCCTTGTTCACCCCAGTTTTGCAGAGAGGAAAAGCCTTCACCCAGCACAGCTCTGGGCAGGCAGACCCACCTCTCCTCTCTTTTCCACTTGAATCCTTGCAAGATGTCCTCAAAAACTTGCCTCCTGAAGTGTGGCCACCCTCCCCTTGGTTACTGCTCTGACAACACCATAAACAACAGCAGGGCTCTTCAGTTCACCCGCATACCTGCAGCTCACTTTTGTGTGTGTGTGTGTCCTCATTTCACACGCTTTTGCTACTTGAACTCCTGCAGACTTCAAGCACTGGCACAGCCATTTCCAACCACGTGTTAAGCTGAACACCAGTGTGTAACTAAACACTGAACAGGTATTTGGTGTGCACTGATCTTTTGGGAAAGATCAGAGCTGTGTGCCTTGCTAGTGTCTGCAGTCTCTCCCACAAGCACTTAATTGCATGGTTTTATGTATTTTTATCTGCTAAGGAGGACTTGGTTTGTGCTGTCACACTGCAGCATTCCCCATGTTGCTTTTATCTGACTCTGAATGAATTTTATTCATTTTTTGTCTCAGGTCTCAGCTCATAGAAATTACTACATATCCAAACTGCTGCAGAATCGAAACACCCTTCTGAAGGCTCCATCTTGAATGGGACAATTTCCTTCTGTTTCCAAATACTTCACCAAAAGGCAAGGTTTCTTGGTGACCTCCAGTATTTTAAATAAAAAACTGTCATTTTTACACTTATGTTTGGTGCATAAATTCCTCAAGATTCCCAGTAGTTTCACAGGCTTCCTAGTCCATGTTTAGGGAAAAAAAGTAACACATTCTATGAAAATACATGGATTTTCAAAGGAAGCCTCTAAGTAGTTTCTCAGGCTTAACCCATATAAACTACAAAACTTACCATAATTATAAAATATTCCAAATGGCAGATAAAAAATAGTTACCTGACAAAATATATTTTAAAGGGTAATCTGAGACTTTTATAAAAATGCTTGAGATTCCACCTCTTCCTGATAGTCAAGGTGGTAACCTTGTCTTCCCTGCTGCTTTCAATGAGATAGTAATGGGTTTTCACATGGTATTTTGTCCCTGGTATATAATTTGCTGTATTTAATGAATTTAATGCCATGCCCTGCCAGAAAGCAAAGGCAGCAGCACAGAGCTAGCATGGAGAGGATCACCATCAGAGAGCAAAGCAGAGACTTGACCAAAATGTAAATTTTAAAGCTTTAAAATCAAAGAATTACTGATTGGCATATGACATCTTAAAATACTACAGCTGTTCCTGAAGCAGCTGCTTGCTCTGAGTAGAAAAGTGTCTACTGAAGAGAAGGCTGAGGAGGAGGGAGCAGGAATGCACACAGCAGCTCCCCAAGGATGAGCTGGATCAGCACTGACTGGACACTCAGTGCTCAACAGTCTCACCATGCAAACAGCACCTAATTTGATTTTCATTCATAGAAAGATATCAGTGTTTCTGAGTATCTGGCTGCTACAAGGTACCCATGGTTTTGCTAGTAGCTTTCCCAGCCTTTCTCAGAAAGTGTACATTTAACATCCTGTCCAAAGAATCCCAGGATATTTAGGGTTGGACTGCCACTGTCCCTTCTAAGCGTCATTAATAATGTTGGGCAAAAGAGTTTATTCCTCTTTTACAGCAGATCCTGGCTAAACCCAGATGCAGATGTTAAACACAGACTGTGCCATTCCCTCTGCTCACTGCATGCTCCACTTACGTGTTCAGACTCTGTTAAATGCAAACTCTGCACCTAGAGCTCGGTAGGATGCTCTGAAGAGACAGTAATGAGTCACCTCATGAGTTTTATGGGAATCATATGGGATGGTGACACATAAGATGAAATTCCATGAGTATCTACCTAAAACGTAATGGTGGAAAGTAATCTGTATGACTTGTTATGAAGCAGTAAAACTTTCTTCTGGAGAGAGTAAATTCTGAAAGGATCAGAGTGAAGCTATCAGACCTCAGAAGTCAAAGAAATTCGGGGAGCTGATGGAGAGAGTTTCTTCAGAGAAACAGATAACCTGGAGAAAGGAAGTGCAATACAAGGATCAGGTGCTTCACACTAAATTTAAAAAACTGATTGTAAATATCAATGGAAGACAAATAGAAAATAGCAAGAGGTTACTCTGGCTGCATTCAAAAATTCATCAGTGATCCAAGACTGCTACAATGAAGAAAGAAACAACACCATTCAAGTATTTGGATCACTAGATGACAACTGAGCCTCTGTCTGAACCATTAAGTTTCCCCCCAAAAATGGGGAGCTGTGATGCTGTTCCTGGGAACAAACCACCACCCTTGGCTTTTTTCACCCACTTGTGCTGGGTGGCAAATTCTGCACTGGAGACTGAAGTGGAGGAACTCAAGGCATTTCCCTACAAAACAAAAACAAAACAGCAGCCACCCCAGGGAGCAGAAGGTGTCTCGGTGTGAGGGCAAACACACCTGTGGAGGTTCTCAGCTGAACTGAAGGTGCAACACTTGAAGCACAGACTTCTCAAATCACTGCAATTTGCAGCCACAGGACAGCTGCACACAGCCTGCTCTGGCCAGGCCCACACCTGCCTGCAGAGTCCCCACACATCTGGCTGAGCTCTCACATATCTGGCTGAGCTCTCACCTGCAGGGGTCACACACATCTGGCTGAATTCTTACCCCTCACACATCCAGCCACCCTGCTCCAAGGATTTATACCCTTGCCTGCTCCTCGTGGTCACCCCTTGCTGACAGAGGAACCTGGAGGGAGTCTCTTGCTGCTCCCCGAGACTGGACCACAGCCCAGAAGGATCACCAAGACCCCCCAGTTTCTCAGTGTTTCCACTCAACAACATCTCCAGATAAACTGAAGCACCCAACCTGAGCTACACCTCACACATGATGACTTTGCTGAGCCTCCAGTCCTCTCAGGCTGCCCAGGGGCTGGTCTAATACCTAAATATGTGTATTTTACAACTTCACAGATAATTTCCTAAGACCCTGAACAGGAAGTTACCAGAAACACCTTCCTTTTGAAATGCAGGTCATAAAAAATCCATAGTGCTTGGTTTTTCCGTATCTTTCCACAATTTTTTAATAGCAAAAATACTTTCCAAATAAAGAATCCCAGCAACAGGATGAAGATACTTGAAAATCAGGCTCACAAAGAGTTTATCCACACATTAGAAACCCCAAAACTTAAAAAACCCTCAGCAATAATACAACCTTGCAGTACTGAATTTCTCTACTACCAAATGTTTGACTATCAGTCTAGGAAATCTGAATGCTAGCTCTCCAAATTGATACCACTGGCTAGTGTTTGAAAGAAAGAAACCAGATATGAAAGAAAAGGGATGGGAAGTATTTGATTCTGCACTGACTGCTGATGTTTGGTAGAAGAACTAACACAGTGTTGTATTTGCTTGTACACGAAACAGGGAAAATGGGCAAAGCATTTGTCACACAATCTCTGGGAGTGCACTTATTGCTAAATCAAAACGTAAAGGGCAGAAGCATCCAGAAGACCCCAGTTCTACCCTGTGCAGGACCCAACTCACACTGGTAGTTCTGCTCTTAAAAGTTACAACTGCACTTCCATTCAGGACATATTCAGTTTAAGAAAGGGTTGCCTTACATTTTATAGGGGAAATAGAAAATTGTCTATTTTTTAAAGTATGGATTACTAGAATACTCTAATCCACACTGGATTCAGCTGTTAAATTAACTTCATGGATAACTTCACAGGCAGGCAAGGCAGGAAACACAGGATATAAGTCAATGTCATGTTGTCAATGTGCAATTTCTGCAGCAGGTAAACGGGCAAATGGGAGACTTTGGCTGGGCATGGACAGGTTTTAGGATGCCAGGAGCTGGCAACTGAAAAGTAAAAATAACACAAATAATTATATTAAGTTGAAAAGAAGGGGGTTGGGGGGAATGAAAATGAGAGGGAGAAAAAAATGGAAAAAAAGAATATTAAGGAAAAATAAATCCAGTTGGGCTCTTCACAGTCAGACAATTTAGGGTTCCAGAAGTTTATGCTTCAGTGAGTTGATGTGCTCTAACACTGCAGCCCTATTAATGTACCTGACTAAGCCAATACTTGACCACAGCCATGGCACAACAATTCCAAGCACCAAGACCCCTGGGGATCACCAACCATGGCACTTCAGGCATAGCAAAGAAGGACTTAAAACTCTCAGCTTGTGATCAAAAGGACAAAGATAGTGAAATTGTCTTAATGGAGTCAAAAGTTTACAGATTAAAAATACTTGTGAGCTCTATGCAAGAACTTCAGGCAGTTTTGCTAAGGAGACTTTCGGAAACTATTTTCCAATATATCATGAGTGATAAACCATTTCATGTAAAAATCCTTTGTAATAATAGTGCAAAAAAATTAACTGTCAAAATTAAGTAAAAAATATTTTATTAAATATAATCACCAGTTTGCTTATTTCTCACATGCAAACTCCTGCCTGAGCACAATTTTTTCATTCCTTCTCTGTGACATTTTAAAGAATTCTGATCAAACTGCTTGAGAACACAGAAAAGTTCATTAAAAAAAACTTACACAACTTTCTAGTGTTTTTCACTTCTCAGTTAAATATGAATAGAATATTAAGATTCAGCAAATATTTGTATTTAGGATGCTGTTTACACACTACCTGAAATTGACTTGAGATATTTATGTGGTATTAAAGAGATTCTGATCTTGAGCCACGAAAGTACACACATAGAATACCAGATTCATGGAATGGTTTGAGTTGGAAGAGACCTTAAAACTCATCCTGTTCCCCCTGCCATGGGCAGGGACACCTTCCACTGTTCAAGGTTGCTCCAAGCTGTCCAACCTGGCCTTGGACACTTCCAAGCATGTTGCAATAATCACACTGCTATTCCATGCTTCATTTACTGCCTATATCCTCCTTTCTTCATTTTCCCTGTCTCTTAGCAGTAAAAGAGAAACTAATCTTGAGTTACTCTGGAAACTCAAAAGCAGATTTCGGTGTAAGAAGTTGGCACATGGGAATTACAAATAGCAGAGAACAGGGATTTGCTTTGCTGATCCTTATCTTCAACAAGACTCTTACCTGCAGGAGGAAGGGGAAAGAGGCTTGCTTTTAAGGGCTGCTTTTTCTGCAGCCTGCCAGCATTATCTCTGCTGCGTTTTGGGGGAGTGCTCGTACTGCCAAGGGTGGGAGAGGGGAGGGAGACGCTCCAAGACTCCACCAAAGATTTTGCACAAGCCACTTCCGGCACCAACTGATGAACAAAAGTCCATTAGATCCTTTTACTCTTTCTACCAACTATATATTTTTTATCAGTGTAAAAATATAAACCAATTTATGCCTCCCTGTTTCACCTCTTATACACAGAAAGGCAGAAAATAGAATTTTTCAGGCACAACCACTTCAGTTTTACAATGCATAATGTTCAAATTATTATGAAACTATGTTTATGCCACATAAAGCTTTTATGAAGAAAAATTATGAATCAAACTGTAAGATGCACTTTTTCAAAGAAAAACATTGATGCATGATTCTGAACAACTGCAAAAACTCTGAGTGAAGAAAAAGGTATTAAACTTCCAATGAATAGCATTAAAGTGAAAAGGAAATCAACACCTGTGATTTACTAAGGAACTCTCTTGTTTCTGCATTAACTGTTCACTTGATATTGAACAGAGTAAAAAAAACCACAAAAATTTCAGTTCTCAGCTAAGTGGTAAATATCTCTCAGTCCTGTCTCACATCTAGTGGAGACAGATGAAACAGAGAAACCAGACTATACCTGAAATTAATAAAACCAACCAGCTACCATCAAAGATAAAAGCACAAGGAAAGGCACGCCACAAAGATCCATGACTAAAAAAAAGCTTCACAATATATCTGTCATAACAATTCAGAACTATGTATATTGTATCTGCAAAAGTTTCTCTTTTCAAAAGAAAGGTAAAACTAGAAGATCTAGTTCTAGATCTCACAAGAAATTGTACATATATACAGAAATGTACATTAAATGCAACGTTTTTGTTTGCATCAGCAGATGGCTGCATTAAAACCAAAAAGAAAAAAAATGTAACTGCCTGTTTAAGCACAGGAATTTTTTTTCATTAGGAATACCATTTCTTACTCTCAATGTGACTCAAACTGAGACTTGAATCTAAATCTTTTACTCAAGTTAAAATACCCTGCTTTATCTTCCAAATTACTGATGTCTGACTTGGTCCTGTGTCTATTTAGAAAACACACATTAGTTTTTAAAAATATTGTTTTAATAGTATATTACAAGAAGACAGCTTGTCAGCACAGCACCAGGCATTCACAGGCTCTGGATTTCAATTTCACCTCAAAAAGCCATTCCCTTCTCAGAAGGCTTTTACTAGAAGGCTGGAGTCAAGTCCTGGAATTATATTTAGTACTAACTATAAAGTATTTATAAATCTGCATTGAGTAAATCAAATGTTTAATATATATGTTTAACAAAGGGTCATTTGTTATGGATTTTAGGGCAGCAGTTAGACAAAACACTGTCTTTAACACCTTCTACTGTGTGCTTATTGCAATACATAATACACACTCTTCATGCCTGTAACCTGTTTAATAACAGACATTAATTATTTATTAGCCCTCTATAAACAATTTATAAATGTACTCTTACTATAAAGCATGACTGGACTGGCCTTTACTCCCACAGCGAAGGCGTCTGCAGAATTTTAACTGCTGCATTAAGATGCAAATCCCACTTATAAAGAACTTAACAGCAATACACATTTGGGGATATAAAAAATATAGCCAAACAGCACAGCCCGTCATTTATCTCAGAATTCAGCATTATGCAGGGGATTTCCCAGAAATTTATGTGAAATGGTTATGATGGCACTGTTAACAAAACTGAAGTCTTAGGTGCAATAGAAAGGTTTTCTCATACCTCTGTCATGCATCTCTTGGAGAAGTTTAGTTTTTCACCTTGGGTAGGCTGGAGTGCCTTACAAATACTGTTTTTAACAAGATGACCCCAGGCACGGCTGCCTAGGGTGCCTTGCTTGCCCAGGAGGGATTGAAAATTTTAGGAAAACTGTGTATTTTGCCACTCTAGTTTTCAACGGCTCTGGAAATAATGTTGTAAGTTAACTGAGGGTCAGTCTTCTCTTTCAGACCAGCTGATATTCCTTATATTTTTAGTATTAAAATCAGTTAATAGTTTTAGCATGTACAAGGCATTTTGCAGCTCCTTCTGGCAGTGCACTAGTTTAATTTTTTTTCTATAAATGTTAATTCTTCTTGTGTGAGAACTGCATTAAACTTAAAGCAAATACACCATAGCAAAACACAAGGAAAGTTCCTTAATGGCGAGACATGGGGAGCAACACTTCCCTCTTAAGTTTTTAAGTCTGCTGTTTGCACCTCTCCTTTCTGGGATTTTTATCCAGCTCAGTGAGTAATCAACCACAGCTTTGTAACACTGCTAAAACTTGTGGCATTTTTCTGATTAAACTCAGAATTTTCCTTATGGAATTTTCCTTATGGGACACATCTCTTCTGAGCAGAACAAGATCCGAGCAAACTGGTGGAACATCAACTCCAAAAATATCAGTGGTGCTACATGTGTTGCCTGTGTTGCTCATCTCTGACAGCATGTTCAGGAGAACCAACTGCAAGGAGGACCACATGCAAAAAAATTCCTAATCAGGAATAAAACAGCACAGACTGTTTAACTCCTTGCTCCCAGTGGTCTGGATTCATTCAGGAAAGAAACACTGCACCAGGAAAGGCCCACAGTGTAAGATTAACTCATACAGTTCAAAACTACTCATCCATTTAAAGTCAATGAGAAATATAAATCACAGTCAAGGTTGCTCTTTGTGCATATGAAAAATGCCTGTTCTTAACAATAAAATGTCCTCTTCAGATCTAAATTATGCCTTCTATGTATCATCACACTTAACATGAATGTACAAACAGAAAAACAAACCCAACAGGTTCTTGCCTGTACGAAGGCCACAGGAAAGATGACAAGGGAATAACTGTGTAATTTGAATAAAAGAGAAAAGAAGCTTTGAGTTCACAAATGGAGACAAGATTTATCATTGTTTTTTAAGATGTGTAAGACATAAGTAAGCAGAGCTAACACAGAACATTCAGGTAAAAGAAAACATTAAGAGAAGACACAGAAGAATAAACACAGGATGACACACATTATGTGGCATTTAAGATCCTTGGGAAGACAGCCCAGAGCTGGATGGACAGGAGCACCAGATGGGAATCTGAGGAGCAGAGCTGGTGGTGAGAGCAGCAGGAAAGAACACAGCTGTAGTGACAACACTGAGGTGCAAGAACTTCAGCATCCCCTATGAGCAGCCTCAGGTCTCTTTCTATCAAGGAAATGGAAGTGCCAACACAGCAGAGAATTTCCTGGTGTTTCCATCATGCCTGTACAGGTGATGCAATCTTTCCACTGCTTGGTCAACAAGACAAGCCCATGCAGGATTTGCAGTCACTAAAAAGGTCTTTAGCACCCTCCAGGGTGATGAACACAACCCTTCCAGGACTCTCATGCAGGTATCCAATCCTTTGAAGATCGAGTCCTCAAGAGATGCATGGCTTTGAAGGTGTCCTCAGACTACAAAGCAACAATCTTAGGTGGGGGTAAAAAAATGCATGTATGGGAATAACAACTGAAGAAGCAAATCTGAGATAAAGATCTGTAAAGTCCAACAGGAACCTCAAGACAACCCTGGCAAGATCAGCACAGTTATAATCTGCACATTATTTCACAGTGTGTTCCTTTCCCAGTGCTTCTGACCTAAATAATGTCCTTGTTTTTCAGGAGGTGGCCACTCTGTGGTTCCTCACTGCTCTGTCTCTCCAGGAGAGCATCAGCCTTACTGTGACTGAAACCTAAACCCAGGGACTCTGCTTCTTGTGCCCCAAAGGAAATGGCAAATACTCCAAAATGAAATGCCCTTGAAAAGGGACAAGAAGTGGGTAATCCTCCAACTGTATTGACCATGAGACTGCAAGAGATGGAGATGCACTCAGAAATGTTAATCCCTATGGTGTCTGTCAAACTATTTTCATGCCTAGAAATGTGGGACTGCAAGAAAAAGGGAGTAGCATGAGAAGAAAAGGGGGTATCTGGAGGTACACAAGTCTTGCTGCCATGACAGTGACTGAAATCTGAGCCCCATGCAGCCTACCTTTATAAATTATTTCTACTGGGAATTTCTGCAATTTCCCCAATCCTCCCTGAAGGTGCAACAGCCATAGAGAGATAATTTTTAATGAAATATGTTTTCCAAAGGTAGCTTGTTATGGGCATCAACCATCAGAACAAACTGAAGCCCTGAGAGAGCTCTGGGACTCATGGTGAACAAAGTTAAGAGTGTTTACCATTTATTGGCCTTTCACCCAGACATCCTGACAATCCAAAAACTGGAAAACCAAACCTTTTACCAACCAGATCTGTTCTGGCCAAGAAGAGAAAAGCAGCATCTCCTCACAAAGCCCACTCCTCCCCTCCACACACAGACAGCAGTGACCTGACTGGCGCACAGGAAGAGAATCCAGGTGGTTATCACACCTTTTTTGTCTCCTGGGTTTTTGGGAGGGGGACAGTCTCCTGCACAGGACACAGGAACCTGGAATGTCTCCAGAGAGAGGGATTCCAAGACCCTCCCTGGGCAACTCTCGCAGGGCTCTGCCACCCCAAAGGAGAAGCCAGACCCTGCTGCATTTCCTGCCCAGACCTGTGGGGACATTGGGGACAAGCTGCTCACCAGGGCTGGCCACAGAGTCCTCAGGAAACCCAGCCTTGCCCTTCGTGTCTTCAATTCAAAAAATTGAAAAACACTTAAAAATCCAAGTCAAAAGAGTCACTGACACCTCCTCATTTCCCTGGAAGGCCACTCAACTGAAACAGAGGAAACTTTTTTCAGTACCTTTCACTGTTTAACTAATCTTACCCATTTGCTTTAATAAACATGAGCCATTGCTTGCCTGTTTGTGAAAACCTCACATGGAATTACTGAAAGCAACATTTGCTGCTTGTTCATGAGTTTGATCACAGTTCTACAGTGATGATCTCATTAAACCATCCAAATATTGAATTTTTGGGTAGGTTTTTTGGAAGGAAAATACAAGGAGTAACAATAATTTCTTTTTATATTCATCCTTAGCCAACATCACTGAAATAATTATAAGGAATGCAGGAGTAAAGGTTATCAACAGACTGCAATTTTTCATCATTTGCCTCAGACCTGAATGTGCTTTCCTGCTTTTTTCACTCAAAAGCCTACAAAACTACTTCATTTAAAACAGTAGAAGAAAAATACTGTTCTCATTTCAAGAAGTGTCAGCTGTTTCCACAACAAGTGTTGATACAGATGTGATGTTTAGATTCAGAAAGTTACTAATCTGTTACAGACTTCATACACCTGCCCTATTCATATATGGAGGCAAATAATGCCTGGATAGGGTATAAAGTGAATGTGGATTTGACCATACATGGAGAGTTCCTGAGGTGGTATCACCCTCCTTGCAACAGCCTAACACATGCACCCTAAAAACACTGCAAACAAACAAAACCCCTCAAAACAATCCCCAAAAAAACCCACTTAAAAAAAACCAACCAACCAACCAAACAAACCAAAACAAAACCCTAACCAAAAAAGAAACACCAAAAAACCTAACACCACAAAACCCCCACAAACCTCACCCAAACTAAACCCAAATCACAAAAAACCCCCAATCAATCAACCAACCAACCAACCAACCTCCCCAAACAAACAAACAAACAAAAAACAAACAAAAAACCCCCAACAAACAAACAAACCCACGAAACTCTCCCATCCTCGAACTCCCAACTATCAGTACGTGTGACTTCAGTCTCGCTGAAGCACACAGTACAGACTACCCTAAACTAGGAATATGTTCCCCTGACCCTTCTATTCCAAGTATTTGTGTGTTAATTCTAAAAACATCTTTTCAGAGCAGCTCCTGAGGCTGGTGCTTTTGCCTTTGTCATGCAACCTGTGACCTTTGTAGGTGAGAAAGGGAACATCAGCCCCTTGAGGTGCTTTTCACACTTCCCTCAAGGTGAACAATGGACGGGTGCAAACTTTACAACAGCAGGACTCGATTTCAAAACCAGTAACCTGGAGATGGAAGATTAGCAGGAGACACTCGATAAGGATTCGTTTGACAAAGCACTCCAAGTTCCCCAAATTCCAGTGCATCTTGCTCCACCTGGTTCCTGGGAGGGTGACTGTCTCCCATTCATCCCACCTGGGCTAAAGGGTTTTGCTGATGCCCGCGTTTTATGTGCATTCTGCATAAATACATATTTTTCTCTTAAAATCTCTGCTGGTTTGAAGTTGCTCTGGAGGAGGGCACAGCTTCATTCCTGCTCCAGTTATTTCCCTCCCCAGGGCTGCCACGAAAACAACAAATGAAATCACATGGATGATGATCTTGTCAGGTCTCATCAGCAAAGCAAGAGCCGGCCTGGTCATTATCAGAATAAGAGATTTAAAATATAAGCTTGAAACCTACCAAAAAGACCACCAAACTTTTATATACCGAGCTGAAGTCACTCACTGCAGCTTTTCTGCAACAAATCCCTTTCCTGCAAGGATTTTACAGAACTTTTCAAGTTTATGAAGGACCACTGGAAAAAAATAGTTGTACAAATGGCAAAAATAATGAGTCAGCTGCTCATTTTATTTAGGATCCCTGCAAATTGCACGGCACTTTAAAACAAGTTGCATAGGAAATTCAGTCAGCAAAATACATTTTAAAAATTTTAAAAACTTCATTAGAACTGGATTTGCAAAGAGAAAGAAATTTCCAACCAAGATGCCAACAGTGTGATTATACTGGCCGGCTACAAAACAATTAAAAGTAATGAAATTTTGATTTCTTGCTAAGTTGTTATGAGGCTTAAGATTATTATTGGGTTAATCCTTCAGTCCCAGGGAGAAGCCCTTACATGGACCAGGCAGCATTCTGGAGGTGGTAGAGCAGCCCCACAGATTCCCACCAGCATCACTCATCATGGAGCAGGAGACTGACAGCTCTGAACAACAGCAGCTGGCCTAAAACCACCTTTTATAATGTATATATTTATAATGTATATTGCACGCAAAGGTGCACAGAGACCCTCTGTGCCAAAAGGCTGAGGTGACAACATGAACCTGTCTTTAGAAACAAAACTGCTGCACCTATAGTGAACTGTATCTAGCAGAGATTTGTGTCTGGAGGACACAAGAGGAGGAACTTGTGACTGCCCACTCTCATGGAGAAGGAGGACAGGAAGAACTAAATACATATTTTATTTTTTTTTTAAATATATTAAACATTTTTAAAAGCCTTTGAGCACACACCCCCCAGAATAACCCTACCACCCACAGTGCTGGTTTAGGTGCCAACTTTAAGGCTTCATTCAGCTTTGCCAATGGCTACTGGAAGGTTGAGGGTCCCTAAAGGAATCGCTGGGTGGTGGGGAGGTGTGCCCAGCTGGTCCCAGTTAATGGGATAGACACATCCTGGTGGCTGCGGCAGCCTTTGAGCAGCTCCAGCTCCTGCCACAGGGCAGAGTGGAACCAGAGCACTCAGACCAAGCCTCTGCAGAGAAGGCAGAGTCATCTCCTCACTCGGCAGAGCAGGGGCCATGGGGTGGATTGTCCAGTATAAACAAACACCTTGGAGGGGATGCAGAGAAAAGACACCATGGTCCATTTATATTCTACAGCAAATGCCATTTAATTCACATTTTAAAACTGAGCATGATTCTCACCACCTGCCCCTCTCACCCCTACCTCCCAGGCCCCACAGGGACAATGCTGGAGCAGTTGCTGGAATCACTACATTTCACTGAGGCAAATCTACAGCTTTTCATCTTGAGTCTGAAACTTTGCTGGGAAAAGGGAAAAGAACTGATGATAAGATCTATGAAATTATGGTTAAACAGGCTGAAGTGGATCTTAAAGGCAAAAGCTCAATGGGAGCGATTTTTAATATTTTCTTTCAAAACAGTCATCATGTGGGTTTCAGGGAGGGGTAAGGGTATTCTGAAACTTGAAAATACTGTGTGTAAGATACGCCATCAAGTACAGTATCTGGGAAATTGAAGAACTCCATCAGACCACAGACCAGACAACCAATAAAACAGTAACATTAGTAATAAGAGTGAGAATTCTGCTGCTTGGAAAAGAGAAAAAAGAGAAGGAAGATTTTTTCAAAAGAAATAAACTTTTTAATGTAATATCCCATTTCATTATTCTCCACTTTTTATTTACTTCTTTGTGTTTTTAAGCAGAAAACAATTACATCTATTTTTTTTATTCAAACACCATCTCTTAAAATAAAAAGGAAGCTTCAGTGAGAACACAGCTATGGCACCATCAGTCAGAGAATGGAGTAATGAAGCTGATGCAAATACTTCAGACCAAGACTCAAACTTCCCCCCAACTCTGAAGTGTTTAGTTTCCTGGGAGTCAGTGTGGGCAATTTGGCAGGCATGCTCATGAATATATTAACTGACAAGAACCATCCTCCCCCTCCAGTTAATATATATCAGGAGGAAAACATGTAGAGAGGCTCAAATAGCTAAATATCTCAGGCTAAAAATATCAAGAACTCCCTCAGCTGGAAGTTGTTAGCAAGAACTCTGATAAAAATAAGGAACCAGGACAGCATAAATTCTTTCCTTTCCCTGCAGAAAATAAACTACATTTGGGAGGAAAGTATTCAAAACATAATAAAAGAGGTGACTCACCCCTTTCAACATGCAGCACACAGTGCATGGAAGGAGGGGAGTGGGGACAGGGATGCAAACATAGAGGAGGAGTCCTGCTGGGAGAGCAGCAATTCCCAGCTTCAGCTCAGCTCCTGGAAGGGTCACACACACACACCTGCCCTGAGGGACCCCTGTGCCTCCTGAAGGGTGCCAGAGACACTAAACGACCACACTGAGGAAATGGCTGCTCCTGGAGCCTTCTCCTGAGGTTAGTGGGATGCTCCTCCAGAAGGCTCCTAACACCTACAGCTGGAACTGCAAGGCTAGGGATATTTTAAATTCACTTCTTGGCCAACAATATTTCCAGACACGGGCTGCATTCTTTATTTCTTACATATTTCTCAAACTTACCTTGATGCAGTCCAATGAGAAAACCCAGAACTAGCAGAACCAGCTTGGCTTTGGTTTGCAAGCAGACACATGCACATCACCCAGTTCTTTCATTTTTGGGCAGGCAGGGTACCAAAAAGCAAGCCCAAACCACCTACATTTAACAGCCTTCCACACTCAGAAGGAAAAAGAAGCTGAGCAGGATGGGCTTGTCTCAGCTACAGAGGGAACACAGCAAACATGGTGTCTTAGGACTACTAAATAAGAAAATAATTTACAATGGTATCCCATTCCTTCATTCTGGATGAAGCATCCTGCATAAAGAGAAATGATCTGGCTAAAGCACATCACAAGTCTCACCATTTGATAATCACATAATTGATATTTGTACATCACATTGGGTCACACACCAGACACACTCAAAAGGGTTTGGACCTTTTGGAGTCATATCCAATGCCTCCTTCCCTGCAGTATCCCATGGCAGGGTAGGATGCTTCTGCACACCAACATCTCCATTTCTTGCAGAATTTAAAAACTCAGGAAAGAAAGAGAATACTGGTGCAAGTCTGTATCTGAACATCACTTGAATGCCCAAGAGACTGATGAAATTTACTTAATTTTACAAACTGCGTGATGTAAATTTAAAAAAAAATACAACTCTGCCACTAGGAAACACTCAGATCCCAGCCACCTCAAAAAGAAATATTCTTGGACTCTAGAATACAAATACAGAACAGTAGGAGTGGGCTGGAAAATGATTGTTTACCAAACTTGAATCTTTGAATGTACAAGGAAAAAACCTTGACTCCAATGTAAGGACACCTCAAATCTTCACTGAGGAGTGTCACAGCATAACTCATGGATTGTACCACATCCCTGAAAGACTTTTTTTCTACAGTTTGTAGCAGTAATTTTTCAATTTTACATGTTGGCTGAAGACACACAGAGGCTCTGGGAAGCTTCCTGTGCTGAACAGTGGCTTGAGGGAAGAGACAAGAAGGTTTGTCCCAGCAGCACAGCTGAGTACCCTGGCACACTGTGTATCAGCTTAGGGCACACAGAATTTTTATCTGTTACCACTGCAGCTATAAGACTGTGGGGCAAAGAAGACTCAAACACAGTCTGATCCTAGAGATGCCTTCTGTATTGTTTTAAACAGTGGTACACCTGTCCTGTCCTCTTCAAATGCTCATGTTCAGCTAAAGTATCTGCCAGCTGGCTTAAGAGCACAACCTCTCCACCAATCTGAGATCCCTCCACCACTTCCAGAATAGAACCCTTCATCCTGGTTTTCATGCTACTTTCAGAGTTGCCCCAAGCCCCGGAACCAGACTGTGAGGTTCTGTCATACACCAGGGCAGAATCAATAGAACTGGAGGGAAATAAAAATGCCACAAACCAAAAAGAAGGCATAGAAGAAAGAATAAGCTTTTGGAGCACCAAAGCTTCTTCAGATCACTGTGTCTGTCAAAAGGGAAGAAAAAACTCTTTTCTTTTTTCAAAAACTTGTGCCAGTTGCTGGGGGTGCTGTCTAGAGAGAAACACGGATTGAAGCTTGATAGGGGAATTAAAATCTTGTTCCACCAGATTAGCATTGGGAAGTAGTTGCATTCTCAGGCAGGAAAAAGCTATACATATGGACTGCTTTGCTGTTTTCAGAGGCTTTCATTCACACTGCTCTAAACAAATACTTGCTTTAAGAAGCTGGGTTGTTGGGTAGTCCTTCTGTTGGTCCCAAAGAGAAGTATATATAGGTGTTCAGCATTGATCCTAAAGACAAGTAAATACAGGTGTTGAACATGAAATCAGCCTTGGTGAGGTAACTACAGTCATCACACAACTAACAGGTAGGACACAACAAATTTTGTGTTTCCGTACCATGACAAGAGTGTAAGACATTGAACCAGTTCAAAACTGGGCCAAGAGTGCAGTTACTCTATTAACTCTGAAAATGCCACTTTTAATTTTATTCCATATTTGAATCAAACCTGTTTGTCTTTTTTTCCCTACCAATCTGTTTCTGTGATTCAACACATGCAAGTCATGCCCGTTTGCCTGTTCTAAAGACAAAGATATCAACCCTTGATACATAAATATTATATACATCCATACATACATCTATAAACACACACAAACACAGGCAACACAGTGAGAAAAAACTGGTGCTGGGAGAATGCAATGGGCCTCTCTCAGCTATGTTAACTCTTTAAATATGGCCCTGGACTGGGAAATGAGGAACACCAAGAAAGTTATGAGCTTGTTAAAAACTGCCTGTCACAGAACTGGACTGAAGTTTAGCTGAAATCCACAACTGAAACACAAAGGCAGGAAGAACATGAAAACATTTCCATTTTTCAGGCTGCAGAATACGCAGCAAATACTTTGCCAAGTTGCAGTGTTGGTCCCTTTAATCTCATTCCTTGGTTCCTT
This sequence comes from Sterrhoptilus dennistouni, assembly GCA_013397095.1. NCBI lineage: Eukaryota > Metazoa > Chordata > Aves > Passeriformes > Zosteropidae > Sterrhoptilus > Sterrhoptilus dennistouni. The sequence goes on from VWZU01018046.1 coordinate 416,324, forward strand.
TCACAACACCCTCAAAATAAGGTGTCAGGAAGCTGAGGCACATCTGACACTGCCATGGGTTAGGTTTCCCTACACTTCCCTCAATTAGTTTTTCACTTGTGCCCTGAATTACTGAGGATTTCCAATGTTTGTGCTGAGCATTAAGTGCCTGTGCTCACTTCAGCCCACAACCATTTGCAGAAGGCAAAGCTCTCTGTAAAAACACACCACACCAGAGAGCCCCTCTAATTATGCCTTGCCCATTGAATGTGTACACTGTGCAAAGAGAAATTAAACAGAAACTAATACCGAAATACTTCCCCAAGCTCTGTGTGTTTCCCTGTGGCTGCAGCTGATCATCCCCAATGCTGCTCTGTCAGGGAGTCCCTTATGCATGACCTGCTCTCTGAAATATGGAACAGGTATTCCCACAAGCTTCTGCAGGCATGACCCTGCATTTTCAAATGCATTTATTTGGCTCACAGTCCAAGTATTGAAACCACAGAGTCCTTTTTTGACTTCTTGAAGTATTTTGTAAGAGTTTTACTAGATAGTGATATAAGTGAAAAACTGCTCAATCTACTTACATTGTTTTACAGGAAAAATACTTCTGGTTTTATGACAAGAAAACTTTCTGTCTATTATTTGAGGGTTTTTTTCTCCTAAATGAGTAATCCCACCCAGAACTGGAGACTGACACTGGGCAACTTCTACCTTTCTCTTTTTTTTTTTTCCTAGTTTGGAATTATTTACTACATACTTACAGGTCTGTTTGGGGAATATGGGTAACGTTTTATAAAAAACTTTTTTAAATTACTGGATTTAATAGGAATGCATCTGTATCCAATACTCTACTCTGCTTTTGTTTCTAATCATATATTTGGGGTAATCTGTGAAATCATTCAAAATAGTCTTTTCATTCACTTTTTCTATGTTCCCCAACTACAAATTAGGTAAGTCTTGCATCTTTGAAGCATAAGATAGTTTTATTCGGGGTTGGAGTTGCTTGTTTATTTGGGATTTGCTGCATTATAATACCTCATACGATTTCTAAAAATATTTTGAAGTATATATAAATAGGTTTGTGGATGCATATGTCTACACATAATGGTCTTGTAAAAGTAAATATCTTTCCCTCATGGAGAATTAGATGTACATTTAGCAAAATTAGAAGTGACATTGGATTTGAGGAGCTGCATTAGAAGACAGGAACACCAAGGTGTTTTACCTTTCAGATCTGCTCTCAAGCCCATTACCATCACCAGAGGCACATTTCTAAACTTCCAACACTGCTCTTCATCTCCTGATCAGAAGATCTCCTTCATCTTTTCCAGCTTTGTATTTTTGTTAACCAACTGTCCTGTGGGCAAGCTCTGTGTGTTTATTTGTTGATCATGTACTTCAACCCGAAAAATCAACTTACATTTGTATTATTTTACAATGTGCATACAAAGACACAGGAAAACCAAATTCCTTAGGCTGGAATATATGCCTTTTATTTTTTTAAACATCACCTTCATGTACACATATCCTCTCCAAATTGACATTTCAAGGAATATTAAACAATAAACAATTAAAGGAGCCGAACAGTTCAAGAGACACACAATAGGAGTCATAACCTTTACTTCCAGGGCAGCTTCAGATTTGGCAAGGGAGCTTCATTATTCCTGATAGACCTGATGAAATTTCAGTAACTCACCCACACTCCAACCACTCAAAAAGCAGCTGCACTTCCCTACCAGCACCTCAGCTCAAAGGCTGACCCAAACAGGAGGTACCCAAGGCTGGCCCTCGGTCTTTTAGAGTTAGCTGGGAGAAGAACATAAATTATATATATATATAAAATGGAGAAATCAGGTGGGGCTTCGGATTCTCAAATCCTGCTCTTGCTGCCACAGGGATCTGATAAAGCACCACAACTTCTGAAGAGCATCAGGTGGCGGCCTCACCTCGAGCCTCACAAATGTCCCGGTATTTATGACACAATCACACACCCTGCCAGCCACGTGATCCACTCTGTCCCAACACTCTCAAGAACAATGTATTTATTAAGGAATTGCACTTCCATTTCTGCACTCCAGTGTCTTAGTCAGAAAGCACAACCCCTCCCAAGGAAAGGAACACCGGCTACTTCAGCTTGCCACTGATGTTGCTGGAATTTTTTCCTAACCTCTAAAACAGGTTTTCAAGACTAAAACCCAACACTTTTTAATAAGCATTAAAGTGTTTATCACAGAAAACATAGACAGTATTTTACTTTCTTTTACTACCTGTAAAAACACTTAATTCTAGCTGTGGAACATTCTTATTAACTTTCAAAACTTATTATATCAATATAAAAATGCAAGACATTATCAATAGGAATATAAAAATAAAATTGCATGCACTGAAATTTACATATACTGGTAACTCCTTAGTACTGATTACTTACTGCTTCTGTATTTTCAAAACACTGGATTCTTCTTATGAAATTAGAGGGGTTTGGTTGGGTTTGAGGGTGAAATCTCTCCTAAGACCCAGAGGGATTGGAAACAAAATAGAAATAATGTAACACACAGGACACCTTGTAATCAGTAACTTTGTACATTTCTTCTTCATGATGGAAATTTCTTTCACAGACAGTATTTTATTTCGGGATAGGAAAAAGGAGGAAAAGAAACAGTCAAGCCTAAGTAGCAAGTTACAATTCATTGGCAATTTAGGCCTGATCAATTCCATTAAGAGTTTGGGGTTAACAACAAGGGTTGTAACTAGACCCACAAAAAAAAAAAAATCAAGATATAAGCTCAAAGGCAGATTGAAAGCCTAACAAGGATGGGATAAAACGCATGACAGTATAAAGCCCATGAATTCAATGCACAGAGGAACTAAACAACCCTCACTATCCACAACTACAAGCTGAAAAACTCTACCTGCCATCAGAAATTTGATCCCTGAAATCAGGATTTCCTCAAATTGTAATTTTCAATTGATATTTGCATAGGAAACAAGGCAGGGCAAAAAAAAGTGTCATGTCACCATTCTCTTTCACAGGTGGCTCCAACTTAAAAATAAACCCTCAAAAGCTCTGGGTACTCTTGCCTGAAGAAAGATTGATAGAACTTTGAAAAACCTAGAGAAAACACGGGCAAATAAATTACATTAATTTAGATTTTTGTTCTTTTATCACAAACTAGGCTGGTTTTCCTAGAGAGAAGATGTGTATGTCAAAGCTGTGTGCAGCTGGGGCTTGGAGGAGCCAAAGGCTTCTTCACAAGAGGCTCAGGCGGGCACAGGGAATGGAGAGGCAAAAGGAGAGGAAAGGAAGGGCTTCAAGGGATGGAAACACTTTCAGAACAGAAAGGCAAGAGGCCAACATCATCTGTCAAGAAAAAGTAACGTCAGCTCAGTTTGGTTCACCTGGGAGAGTGGTCAGTGGGCAAGGAGGAACAGGTGGGAAAGTTAAATATTTTAATTTTAGACTCTTGGCCTATCAGATGATGCCTCCATCAGCAAACATCTTCATGAAATGAAAACTCAAGGTACAATCACATAAAATAAATTATGTAAGAGTCACTAACAGCATGTTTGCACAGAAGAGAGAACATTTCAGGAAAGCTCTTCCTACCCTAAGCCAACCCCACTAAAAGACTTTCATTAATGAGTGGTATGTAGAAATACAGAAGTGTACATGACAAATCAGGAAAGATTACAAGCTCCTCTGGGGACAGGAAAAGAACGGGGAAAGTTAATAACAGAAATTCAATACAGGCAAATGTGGAGTACCATGCTCAGGACTAAGAAATCAAAGACACAAATATGAAATGGGGAATAATTAGCAAGGCAGCTGTGCTGCAAAAAGAACCTGGAGGGTGTACGACTGCAAAAATGGATTATTTAAAAAACAAAATAAAACCCCCCAAACAGACAAACAACTCCCCCAACAACAACAACAATACACATGCAAGTGTTCCAGGGAGTATTAACAGCATTGTTTTATCTATATTTTGTCAAATGAAAGGTAATGATTCCATTCTGCTCTGGATAAGCTACTAACAATATGGAGAAAAAAACCAAACAATCCTGAAGCAAGATCCACAGAAGGTGTGAAAGGGGAAAAAAAATGACCCACCACAAAAATGTTCACTTTATTTTTATATTTGATGGAAAGTGAAAAGCTAGGACTCTATGGTCATGACTACAGCCATATTTCAGTTCCTTAGAAAGGGACATTTCATGTTCTCACCTGTTCCCTTCCTGGAACTGGAAGTGAGAAATACCTCAAAGACTGGAGAAGCATGGACAAAGGTCATCAGGATTTCTGGATTAACACATTTGTTGGTACCTGAGGATGATTTTCTCTCAGGAGCTGAAAACAACATCTGCCCACTGCCTGAACAACCTGGTGTTAGGGGTCAGTGGCTCAGCTGTGACTCAGCCTGGACCAGCACTCCTTCCTGGAATGTTTGTGCACCAAAAAAAAGCAGGAAACAAGTGGTCCTAACCCCAAGCAACACACCTGGAAGACTCTGTAGACCCAGCTCCTGAACACTGATGGAGAAGTCATCTGGTTTTGCCCAAAGGAGGCTTACCAGAAAAGTCTTTACAAGAAGATGTTTTGATCCCATTGCTCATTACCTGCAGAGCACCACACGAGGCTGTGCAGGGCAGTGACCCTTCCAAGAAGAGACTGTGCTCAATCAGTCACCCCAAACCACAGAACCAGGCATTTGTGAGTCTCCCTCCCTAAGCACAGCAGCCTGGAGGGGCCCTGCTGCAGGTGAGTGTGCAACTCCCCACCCTGGATAACTCTGAGTGCATTTCCCAGTTTGAAGTGTATCCACAAGAGAGACAGCAGTTTCACAAAAACACCACATCTCTACAAGTTCCTTTGGCATCTCATCCTGTGGCAAGAGAGACAGTGGAAGCTGTCTATACGTATTTCTGGTTTATGTGATACTCCAATAGAGAAAAAAAATATTTAGGGCTACATAGCTCAGATTGAGCACCCAATAACCGATAAACATTTTTGTCTTTTGCTTTTCTGCATCTTAGTGCCTCTTCCAAACTGGCTGTCGGTCAGGAGTGGCTTGATGCCTATTTTTAGAGGTGAAGCTCAGACACTGTGGAGCTGGGCACGAAAGAAACAACACAATCTTCCTGTATGAACAGCCGTATTATGAAACAGCAAGGCAGCCAAAAGGCACAAACCGCTAGACAGCAAAATAGCAAATTATCAAATAGCTGCTCATTACCAAAACAATGCTCTTCCCTGCACAATAAAAAACCCTGAGCTTTTTTTTTTTTTTTTTCCCAGAGAGGGGGGAAAAAAAATCAGTGAACATGCAAATGAGGGCAAAGTGAGAAATATGCTCAATGTATATCTGCATTTTCCAAGTTAAGAGAACATTTTTGGGAATGCAAGTACAGCACCCAGACACTGCAGAGACACACTGTTCCAGCTGCTTCTGAATGGCAAATCCTACCCTTCCCTCCCAGGGCTCCAACATCCCTGAGACACAACTCCAGGACTGCCACACACCTTCAGCCAGCTGCCATCTCATCGGTGTGGGTCGGTTTTACCTTGGAGACAACAAATTTTACACCCCTGCTCTCTCAAGTCCTTCCTGGCAGCAAAGGAACGGTCATTTCCCAGCACCTGGAGGGACAGAATGTTCCTCCGAACTCAACAAAGGCCTCCCACTTCCTGAGCTGCCTCCTGGATGTCCTGGCTCTGCTCCCTCTCACCAGCTCCGTGTCCCTAGTCCTGATGCTGCAGCCTCCTCCCGGCTCCCTGATCCCAGACCCCCGATCCCAGGGCCAGCTCTCTCAGGGAACAATTCTCCGTCTCCCCTCTCCAGACTGGCCATTTCCATCCCGTTTCCTCCATGCTCCCTGTTACCCCTGTGTCCTGGAGCCTCACAGCTGCAGGCTCCAGCTGCTCACATCTCCACTTTCCTTCCCACCCAGCCCCAATTTTCCTCCCCTCTGATCCCAGGATCTGCTGCCTCCCAGCGAAGATGAAATATTCAGCGATTACAGTCAGTAAGCCCTAAGCATATGCAAATGGATCTTTTTGAAAAGCCTTGTATCCTGGCTAAATTCAGATGCTTTGTCATGCAAATGGAGAAAGACACATCTCTGGAATCAAATCCCTCGTCCTTTTCTTTTACAACCAGATTTCAAGTGTTTCGAAGGAGAGGGGTATCATTAGTCTTCCACGGTGGAAGTTGAGAAAACTTTTAAAATGTTGGAAAACACGTATTTTCTTTGCCCAGTTTTCAAAACAGGCCACATTTCAGCCGATCTTTTACACACACACAAAAAGTTAAATAAATCGGCATAAGGCTTAAATATTTCATTGTAACTTTTCCACCCAAACAGTGGAAGTTTGGCAAAGGCACTAAAATCTTGGCTGCTTTAATATTTGTGACAGTCTGTAACTTAAGCAGAATGAATTTCTTCTGTGTACCTGTTTAATCTGAATGGCAGCACATGCATTACCTGAAACATTTCCGTGTGCTCCCAAGACACCGGTGGAGAGTGAGAGAGTGAGGGAGCACCTGAAGCACATGGCAAATAATAAACACTGATAAGTTGCTACTATTTCCAGAGCCCTCCCTTCCGCACAGCTTATTAAAAGGTATGTTCTTCTAAAATGCCTGATGTTCACAGAATCCCTGAGCAGCACAACTGCAACTTTTACAAGTCAGACCTGATGGAGAAATGTAAACTCCAAACTTTCTAAAGCTGGCAGGGTTAAACTATCAGATTTGTCTTCCAAAGGTGAGGGGGGAGAGGGGGGTGGGTGAAATTGACTTTTTTTTTACCCCCAGGAACTTAAAAACTAGCTGGCCTTTTCCCAGGGATGAGTAGCAAGCTCATCACTCAAGCCAGTAAATCTTTATCTGAATCTTATTTTTACGTAGCTTACAAACACTGCAGTGGAAAAAGGTGACTTAAACAGGTAAACTCGTGCAATGCAGTCTTTTCAAATCTGAGGGGGAAAAAATGAAAAATGAAACCCAAAGAACTCCACTCATCCAAAGAACTGTACATGCAAACAGCCAACCTCTCAAAACAGACCTTAAGAGAAACAATATTTTGATAAGGCATCCTTTTATAACAAATTAAGTCACAGTCTCCAGTCATCCAGTCAGTTTTTAACCAAAATCTGGTTAAAGGAAGGTTAAGGGCTTCTTGGTAAGCCCAGGTTAAGCCCAGGAAGGTTAAGGGCTTCTTGGGAAGAGGACTAGTTTGGAAGACCACTGGAACATGAAGAAAAATTGAACTCAAAACATATATTCCCATCAGAATTTAGTCTTTCTTACATGTTTTTTAGAACTGCCTTCCTACATATATATTTTCAACTTGAAATATTATTTATATACAAACAGATAGTTGCATATGTAAATGGAACTTGTACGGTCTGGTCCTTTTTTTTTCCCCTCAAAGATTAAAAGTTTACAAAGTTTCACCATTTGGTGAAGTGTTGGCAGGTCCAAACTCCTAATCTGAAATAGTCCTATTTTAAGGAATAAGGGGGGAGTGGGCAGGGGGGGGAGATAAAAAAAGACTGTTCACAGTTGCTGTGAAGAGATAACAATAGAAGATGTGTGGATACTTTTTATTCTTTTCTCCTTTGACAATCTAGTCGGGTCTGAGGTGGTACCAGCACAGCAGTGGTGAGGAGCTACTGTTTAACACAACTTTCCTATCCTTGAGCAACTGGGATGGACACAGCCCAAGATTAAGGCGCAGCTGCTCCAGAGTGAGAGGAAGGGGCACAAAGACTCCTGCGATTTTTATCTCTTCACCTTCCTCACGCCTCACAGGCACGGTGTGCTCTCACCTTCAGTGTTTTACCCAGCTGTGCTGTGCTGCACCTCTCTGGAACAAAATTCGGTGTTGTTGCCCCCAAATTCTGCCCACACTTCTCTTGTGTTGTGAAGCCACATAACAGAGGCAATTTACCCCAGAGGTCAAGCAGGAGGGACAAAGAGAGGGACCATAAAACAAATGCCATCTTGGAACTGAAAATTTGCCAAGGGCTATTACAAATGGCTGGCAAAACTTGTTGGTTTTTATAGTAATTACATAACTTCGAAGGACAGAAACATTGAATGCAGCACACGGCAAGACACGGTGCTACAAGACACACTTGGCACGGGGTCGTCCTGTAAAATACATCACAACAAATATCACTAACAGCAGCTGAACAACACACATCTTTTCCACACGTGGTAAATAAGCTTTTCACACCCTGGTCCTCTCACTGGCACAAATCCTCATGGGGAACAGACATGGTCCACACAATCAGGCCATTAAAAAATGAGGGAGTGGAATTTTTTAAAAGAATTATTTCCTCAGTTATTAAAGTGCATTTTGGGGATTGGTTACTGGCTACATATTTTAGGCACTTAAAATCTTGAAGAGATGCACCAGTGTTTGGTTGAATATTCTGTTCTAAAAACTTTGATATTAAACATAATTATAACCCCACTCTTGTTGATTGAATAAGTAGTTATTGTATCAGTGAAACATTTGTATTTTTCTCTGTGGTTTCCCAAATAGCACAGTCTCGTGCAGAAGTCAGAGCTGTATTTTTGTAGAGATATGTAACTGGACAGCCACTTCTTTTAGAGTGGAACAAAAACTCATGTATCACCTTGGGATAAGCATTGCCTGGCTGTAAAACAATGTCCTAAGAGGGGAAAAAAATAAAATGCAACCACGTTTTTTGGAAGTCAGAAATAAAGCACATGAAAATGGCAAGGATGTGATCTGATCAGAAAGAAGAAATTTTAACAGATGAAATACCAAAAAATCGGGAATGCAGACTATACATAATGGTATTCCATATTATAAAGCAAATCCCAAAGCTTTTTTATCTTTTTTTTTTTTCCCCCACTGGAGGAAGGAGGAGGGGGAGAAAGAGGATGTTTCTAAGTCTCAGCTGAGTTCATCCCTAAGTAGATGCGACCACGGAGTTTCTGACCTGTCAAGCCCACGATCTAAAAACAAATCATCTCGGTGTTTTCAATAAAACAATCTACACGTGAGGAGCCCACATTTCCAGCTGTGAGCTCGAAGTGGGAGACAACGTGTATTTAAATCGAACAGCACCATCTAGCAGGTCCTCACAAACTTTACTTAGGAGGGCAGTTGCTACTTGGCAATAAGTCAGTTTGGCAAGCCTGCCCTGAAAATTATTAAGCATTTTCAGACCAAACGAAATATTATGTGCTTTGCAGCACCAGGAACCCCCAAGAAAAATGCAGCTACAATGAAAGAATACTATTGAACACCGTTTGAAGTTGCAGCCTCACGACCAGAGCACTTTTGCGTGTGGCTTGTGCCGGGGAGCTTTTGCAAAGCAGAATTAAAACAACATGATCTTCATCTGATCCGACGCACAGCAGCCCTATGGATTTGTTTTTAGTCCCACTGTGAGATCCCACTGTGCCCTTCAGTGATTTACCGAGTGTATTGACAAACACCAGCCACCGTGCAGCACGAGGAAACGGTTTAATTCCCTAATTTTGCTAAGACAAATAAACAGCGCTTCCACTAGGCGGTTAAGCAATTATTTTTAAAATTATCCCTCCACTGGAACTAAGAAGTGCCACTAGTTGATCAGATTTCAGAGCCCGAGTTGTGTCTCCCGCCGCATCTCAGTAATTAACGCGCTTCCCGTCAGGGCTGCCTCCGTCTCCCTCCGCTTTCCCGTGGCAAAGTTAGGTGTGAAATTGTCAAACCCTTTAAATTCCCCCCTTACCACCTCCTTCTCCTATAGAAACAGATGCCTGGCCCTGCTGCTGTCGCAGGAAGCGGGCATGCCAGCCTCTGGAATTAGGAAGTCTTAA
>VWZU01018047.1:0-38805 GCA_013397095.1 Sterrhoptilus dennistouni
CAAAGCATTCCGCACCACCGAGTACTGGAAGGAGAGAAAGCCAGTGATTAGAAGTGTGGGGAGGAATGAGGCTTTTGCCTTAGTAAAAGCACATCAACCTACTGAACTTTCAGGAGAGGACTACTGGAAGGAGGCCTAGAAACATGTAGAGTACAATGTCTCCCAGATTTAGCAAAAAGTGACAGTTCTTATACCACAGAGATCAACAACCAAGTAATTTTTCCATTCTGGAGCAAATTCTAGTCAATACTGTGTTGCCATAGACTGACGCAGCACAACTGGCTCAAGCTGGGGTGCAGACACCTACAGTCACAGGCAGTGGAATCTCCAGCAATGCGATAGTAATGTAGGCTGTCAGTGTGACCTCGTTGTCCACTCCACCCTGCAGGGAAACATAAAAGTAGATGCTGATCCCACCCAGCTTCATATCTTCAGTCTTTTCTCCCACTCCAGTGGGAGCAATGCATTATTCTGCATTGCAGACATTTAGCTTGCCTCCTTCCTCTTGCAGATGATGTGAAGGCATCAATAAGTACAGAATGGTGCATGGATCTCTCCCCAGTGTTTGCCATTGGCATGGATATATCCCAACTCCCTATGTGCTCAAGAAGCTCAACTGGCCCCATCTGACTTATGGCTAAGTTCTAGCCTTACAAGATAGACTTGTTACCTTCATAGCATTGTTCAGGAGTGTCCCAGAACTCTGGAAACAGCCATTGTCCTTCTGTTTGTAGGACAGCCAGTGCAAAGCATCCTGGATGTGCTTTTCCTCTATGAAGATGTGATGCCGGGCCTGGGCAAAGGACTTGAGAACAAAGGCTGTGAGCCTGAAAGGAAGAAAAAGAAAGGGCCTGAGCAGGCCTGTTGCCTATTTCAGTTGACAGGCCCCATGTGCACTTCATCTATCTGGAAACATCAAGAAGGCCTGGTGAACTGTGGTCCAATTAGTCAGACCTTATGTATATTATATCCTCACCTTCAAAAATTCTGTCAAAAAACTGCTTTCCACTTTGATTTTTGTCTCTTATTTTGTCTCTCACTTGGCTCAAAAAACCCTGTGATCCCTTTGTGTTGCAGCTACAGTTTGAAGGACAATGATTGTTGATCTGTCTTTGAAGAAAACTTTGAAAAGCATAGGCAATTGCATGCCAATTAGCTAAATATGCATAACAGAAGTATTCAAAATTACAAGAAAGAATAATTAAATTCCTGCAAGCTCATGGTCTGCTGGTGGAACTCAAACTGTAAATCCATGCTTCATGCGTTTCCCAGAACTGCCCTAGAATTTTAAAGTAAAGCAGAGCATGTTGAAAGAGTTTTTGTTAAGAGTTGTTGCAAGCAGTTATGGAAAAGAAGCGGCATGTGGTAAGAAGCCCATATGCTGTCAAAAGCCAACTACCATTTCAGAAACTAAAGGCAAACTGAGGGTGATGAGTTCTCCCATTATTACCCTTACTTAAAATTGAAAACACAACAATGATATACAGGAGCAAGTCAAAACTTTTCAATAAGTCAAAATGGCAACACACATGTTCCTACAGCCTGTCTTTGCTTCGTAGCATACAAACACTTGAAAAAACAACATTCAGCACTGTCTTGGATTATCAACTTTTCCGCTTGTGTTTCCTCATATGTTTCCATATGGAACCATCTTTTCCAGCAGACTTCTCAGCAGATGCTAGTCTAGAAGAGCTGCCACTGCAACTCCTCAGCCTTCTTCAGTCAGGGTGTTAAATCTCTGCTCCCTTCTTCCCCAATTTATCTCTATTTCCTTTTTGTCTGTAATACTCCTCGGAGGGGCTGGTGGGAGGAAATACTTCAGCCAGATAGCTGGTTGATGTAGCCTGTTTATTAAGAAGGAGGCAGCATAGGGAGCACACCAGCTCTGGAAAACCTGCTGGTCTACAACAGCACTTCCTATTTACTGTCAGGAGTATTTATTGTAAATGTGTGGGTGAGAAAGAGGAGCATATTGGAGAGGCATAGGTGGCATTGAAATCTCACCAGGTATTCCCTGGTTGGCCATAACGTTGTCCAAAGGTACTGTAAGAGCCATCTTGGTGCTTGTAGTTCAGCTGCCTCTGATAACCTGCAATGGAAACATAAGGCAAGATTCAGATGCAAGAAAGAGTCTGCTGAGGGATGGGGAAATAGAAAAATAGCTCCATCAGCAAAAGCAAATTAGAGAGGCATAGGTCAGTCCTTTCCTAACCAATATGAAGCGCTGGTACATCCCCACCTCCATGCATTGCTTGTCATGCATGAGGAAAAGCAACACCTGCCTTTCTTCAGAAGGATGGCAGGACCTATAAATGACAATGAATGAGTTACTGTAGCTGGGACAACTCTGCACTGCATTGCCCCATGAGAAAAGTGCTTGCAATGATCAGGTACAGTAATGCTTAAGCAACAGAAAATAATAAAGAAAAAAGCAGCAAAGGGCGCCTTCAGGCATATGGCATAGACCATCTGTGTATGAGAGAAGACCTTTCTCAACATCTGGTCAGCATTTAACAGACCCACCCCAGACAGGATGTAGAAGAAAGCCAAAGCAGGAGCAAAAGCCATGTCCCAGCTCACCGCTCACTAAATATCCAATGGCCTTGGATTTGATCTCCTCACTCAGCTGCCCTGTCTTGTTCAGATAGTCCAGGACGTAGATGTTGGGTGCAAACAGGACCATGTTCTGCTCCCCACAGCCAAAAGGCATCTGGAGGAGCTGGTGCAGGTTCTGCATGGCAGTGCCCATGATGTCACCTGAGGAGCAGGAGACACCAGAGAGATATTAACAATATTTAGGGCTGGCTATCAGAATCAGAGGAAGCTATTGAATGACAGGTACAGGAGATACTAGAGAAGAAGAAAAGATAATCTGGATTGATAAAGATCCTGGAACAGAACACAGAACAGCAGAAAAAAAGAAAAAAGAGAAATGAGAGAAAGGTTAGGGCATTATGAGAGGACTGAGAAAAAAGGCTTGCAGAAAGGGAAAAGGAATAGTATAAACAGAAGGGAAAGTGCTCAGCACAGAAGCGATTAAAGACAAGAATGAGCTATGCTAGAAAGAGAAAAAGCTGTGAGGTAGGAAGTCAACACAAGGAGTCAGAAACAGCACATGGTTCTTCTGGCAGGCTGTTAACTCACCCAGCACTGAGAAATATGCTCTGCCTGAGTCTTGTACCACATATTCAGGTAGCAACAGGGAAAACTCCTCTTTCGCAGGCACTCCTGAGAAAGAAATAAGACCCAAACAGCTTCAGTGCAGCTCTAAGAAGTGGGTAATGGAAGGGGAGGGGGCCTCAGTGAAACAACAAGAACTCTTCCAATTAGAAATGCCCTGATTTCAGTTACTTCATATTTCCCTGGCTGTAACACAATCTCAACATGAAGCCACTCCCAGCCACTTCTAGGCACTGCAGATCATGTGCCTATAGCTTCCTCCTGAGTGTGCAAGAAAGCAAGTGTCGTTGTAACTCCAGTGCCAGGACAAAGGAGAGCAGGGATGCAAACATCCATGCTAAATCTGTCCTAGCTCATACCCTGATGCTTAGGCAGGATGGTTAATTCTTTAGGGCTTTCTTCTGTCTTATGTCTCAAACTCCCTACCAATGGGACTTGGGTGTTTTGACTACCCAAAAATGTCAGACTACATGGAATATGGTAGAGGCAGGCATCCCACCCATCAAACCACACAGGAAGAAATAGAGAGTGTGCGAAGAGTGGGCTTTACCTTTTACACAGAGCACAGAATTCTGGGTTGTTTCCTTCTCAACTCCTTCAGGCTTGGATGGGATGAAGGAAAAAAGAGAGGTGAGAAATTAGTGAGACAGGAAATATAGACAGGAATCCTCACAAGGACAGAGAGATATGTAAAAAGAAAAGTGAGGGAACTAAAGGAGGAGAAGGAGTCACAAACACTCCCTGAAATGCAGACCTCTGAAATAATTCAAGCAAATAAAAGAAATGTGATCCTAAGTGACTGGTGTTGTATGTGGAGGAAGGACAGGAAAAGGAGAGAACACTTGCAGGACCATCAAATGGATGACCTGCAACTATTGCACACAGTGAGAGACACTTAACATCCTTGTGACAAAGGGACTGCAGCATTACAGAGAGATGTGCTGAAGAGAAATCTCCAATGGTATTTATTGTAATGCTGCAGATGCTTTAGGGGAGAAAAAATGTGTATGTTAACAACAGAAAGGAGGGATGTAGTACACTGTAGTATCTGGTGATACTGCTGAGAGCATACGACATGGTGGGCAAACATTAGGAGGTTTTATGATACAGAGAAAAGGTCAGAACATAGAACAAAAATGCCAGATTACCATCCTCAGTATATAATAAACTAACACTTTGCTATAAAAGCTATCCAATAGTGCCACATAGTATTTCCTTGTGTTCCACATCACATAGGCCACTCTTTCTGCCACAGGTAATGGGTAAGCTGTAAAATTTCAGCATATTTTCACGTGTAGTTTTAAGGGGATTTCTCTACAGTCATCCAATTCCCATAGGTGCTTGTAAATCCCTCATTTTCATCCTGGTGCCAGTCTATGTTACCAAACCATAATTGCAAAACACTCAGCTTAAGAGGCAGTTTGCTTGGCCACTCAATTTGCTGAGAGGCAGCATGTGCTGGCTGGCACATTTACGGGGGGTGTATCAAAAGAAGGAGAGAGGCTGTAAAGACAGTGTATTGAAATAGCAGATGACAGATGGGAGCTAAAGGGAAGGATGGATTGCAGTAGGAGCCCTGTTACAGTAGAAGACAGGGGAAGTACCAGGAGACACAAAGCACATTATTAAGCTGAAGTCTTTATGCAGCCCTGTCAAAGTACAAAGATTATGCAAAACCGTCATATTGCCGTGCCACATAGTGATCCCAAAAAATCATAGACCAAACCAGGTTAGGAGGGATCTCAAAAGACCATCTGGTCCAACCTTTAACAAGAAAGGGAACTAGATGAGATTATCTAGCATTCCATCCAGTTGCATCACTGTGTAAGCTAAAGCCCATAGGAAGGCTCAGTGCTCACAGCCCACGTACCTCCACCAGCAGCTGTCTGATGACCGTGTCCTTGCGCCCTTTCTCAGGAGTCTCCACAATGTTGTTCCCACAGGGCTGCTGGTTCTGTAGGGCCTCAGTGGTCACTGAGAACTCCACCTGCCCTGGAGGAAACAGGGGTCAGTCAGTCCTACCAGGCAGAGCCAGGCAATGGGATTCACCGCTGCTTTCAGGAGTTTCAACTTGCAGGCTCATGGATGGAGATTTCTGTCACAGCTGGGCCCTGCTTCTTTCCCACAAAAACCAAGCTCTCTATATGAGCTGTGCTGTCATTGAAAGGTGACTATATTTTGGGGACTCTTTTACAGAACCTAGGACACCACAGTGCTGAGTGTGACCAGCCCCACTGCTGTTCAGCACATTGCTGCCCTGAGCCCCAACAGTGAAAACAAAGTGTGAAGATCCCATGGGGAAGATATCTAATCTCTGGGAGGAATGGAGCTAACAGGACATCTCTGCTGGCCAGCAACATCTCTGGCCTCAGGAGATACTGTCCAAGGGCTATAAGGGTTGATGGTACTGCATGTGATACCAGACACACAGTTGGACCCTATGAATCCTCCAGTCTTTGGCTCCCAAATACCAGTCTTTTCCCCGCAGATCAGACACACTCAACTAAAGTGCTTCCCAGCAAATTGCGTTGCCCTAATATCCAACACTGAACAGTGAGAACAGCACAAAGAAACCCTTCCTGCAGTTTTCAGCACCCTGAGACCTTTACCTAGAGATTTGGGAGTCACCAGCCAAGCCACGGTTTTCCTCACATTCTCACAGAGACAATGAGATTCTGTCTCCTTTTCCACTAGAGTAGCCAGGAAATCAGTAGACTGAGCCAGAATCACACTGACCTGCCAGTTGTAGAGAGAGGTACAATTAAGAAATAGTGATCATGAGACAGAGAGCTAGGAAGCCACAGCAATAGCAATTTCTACAGTAGCAAAGGAGCAGGGAACTGGAGTAGTGGGTTTCTGCATTTGGAGTATATAGGAGAAACAACAGGGGAAAAAAATAAAATGTCAGGAGCAAAGGATCTAGGGCTACTGAGAGATAAGGTAAGGCTAGGTGAAGGCAAGGGATGCACAAGAAGGTACACAGCTACAGAGAATCATGTAAACCTCCCTTACCCTGATGCAGGCAGGCAGGTAGTTGAAAACAGTGGCCTTCAGCGTGAAGGACTCTCCACGCACTACAGAGTAGGGCATGGTGAGCTCAACAAAGAAGGGCTGGAAGGCTCTGAAGGACACTGTTGGGGACAGGCCAAAGCCTGTGTCTGCTGAAGTGCAGAATGCATTGGCTTTCCACTCAGTGATGGTGTCAGGGATGGTCACTTCTAGATCAGCTTTTCCCTCAGAGCTGGTGAGGCACAAACAGCAAGGACAGAAGGATCAATTTTACAGCATTTTGGTGACTACTTGTACCCATTTTGGCCTACTGAATAGTATTTGCTGTGCGGATGATGGGGTATAGTACATTTAACTACAGTAGTACTACTAAATATTTTTCTGGTCCACTCTTTGGACAAACCTAACTATGGCTGAAAGTAAATTCATCTCAGAGGATTGCCAAATGGTCTCTGAAAACAACGAAGGATAAAGACTTTGGAATTCATGGTTTCACTTTATAAATCCAGTTTAAAGGAGTGAGCTAGCCCAAGGTACTCACCTTATAGGTACTAAGCTCCAAATCCAGGTTTCTGGGAAATACTTTCGGACTGTCTCTGTCACCTCTTCAGGAGTGATTAACTGCCCAGAAGATCTCTCTGACAGCAAGTCTGAATGTGGTGAGATGAAAAAGAAATCAACTATTGCTAATTCCAAACAAGCAAGGCCTATATCAGTATCATGCTTCAGTCTGAGAAAGTGTCAATCAGAAGCAGACGCTTGTGGCTGAAGCAAGTTATGGTACCAACAGCAGTGGAGTTTCAGGGCTAGGGCTTATTGGCAAGAAGAGCCAGCCTTCCATTATTTTCTGCTGGTCTCCAGCAGACCTCAAAGTTTGGAAGCCAGCATTTTACAAACTTAAAATTGGGATTTAGAGCAAAAACCTATTTAGGACCTTCTATGCAAACAGGCTTTTCTCTTTCAGGTGCAGCCTTGATGTGATGTTCTTCTCCATCCTAATCAGGCCAGCCAGCAATAGAGCACCCCTCTATAGAAGTGTTTTTTGTAGGGTCATTGTGCCTCAGAGTACCAAGTTCTTGTCAAAGCTATGGCCTCCTCAAGAACTAGGCTGAAAATGCTCAAAATAAAAACATGCAGCTGGAATACGGGAAGGGTAAAAAGAGCCATTTTGACTAAAACAAAGTTTTCACAAACAGAATTCATTCCCAATAAAATATTCTGTGTTTGGTATGAAATGTACTTAAACATTTTGTTTTACTTTACTTTTCAATAACTGGAAAACAAAGATGGGTGGGTGGGACTTGGTTTGCTTGGTTTTCACAAACAGAAAGAGAAATGTTTCACACAGAGAAAAGAGAAATCCAAGCAGAAAAAGAAGAAAAGTTCCTAAGGGAATTCTAATTTTCATCATCTTTACTTTGGCCAAAAGAATTTCTGCATTTGGATGACAATTGAGTGGCTGACAAGTATTCACACTAACTGCACAACAGGCATCTCCAGAGCCTGAGAAAGTCTCATGGACAGGTGAAAGATGCTACCAGAGCTATATCACATTGCTCCTGGCAAAAGTGGCAGGTGGCTTGTGCTTTCCTATTGTGGTATTTCAGTTTTCTTACTGCTGTTTATTTCAGTTTAAAATAATTAAAAGGCATCTATCTTGCATCCTAGCAACTTCTGTCAGAAATTGTTTTTAAACTGGACACATACAAAGCACAATTCTGGTGCCAAAGGAAAACTCACTGAATCAACTATGCAGCTAGAATAACTTATAATTTCTAAGATTTTTTTTTCTTAATATGAGACTGAAGGATGATAGGGTCAATTCTGTTGCCCAAACTGTTACAGTGTAAGAGTTGAGATAGCCTTTAGAAATAGGATAATAGGAATGTGTCCATTTCAGACTGGACTTCTACCATATATGTCTTACCATGCTAAGCTCCTGAAGTCTAGCAATTCATCACTGAAAAGTTTGTCCCCCACCTCATGATTTTGAGCATACATAAGACTGGCTGAGTCAATGAGAACAGCCTGAGAATGGTATTGGAGACTCTGTAAGCGAAAATCTAGGTATAGAAGTCTACTGTAAAAGCCTAATGAAAAGAGAATTTATCAGCAGGATAATATCCTCTGCTCTACCAGTCTTTGAACAGTCTGGTTCTAATGATTTCTAATGTAGAGTTACCAAAGTTCGTCTGTAGACCTACACAACCCATTCAGAAGCTGAAATCTGCGAACCCATCAGCTCAGGAAAGCTTCCAAGGTTTCAATTCACAACCCCAGCTCTTGTTTAAGTATTCACCCCAAAACACAGTCAGGATCTCTGTTCAGAACAGAAGCAGCAACAAAACCGAGTTCCCTTACTGCTTGTCATTCCATACATGGGCCGTCCGGCCATGGCCGCAGGTACTGCTCTGCCAGCTGACTCATAGGCAGAATACATCTCGGGGCCGCAAATCCGAGGTTTCCTCACGTTGGTGTTGGTGAAAACCTTTAAACCCATTTCCTGTGGGAGGAAAACCAAACGTGCTTTGTTATTTCTGAATCCTGTTGAGGTTTACACAACAGATTTGAAAATGGTGTTTTACTGCCTCAAAATGGAGAAGTTGTTACTGTGTGTGGATTGGACCTTGGGATGATCCCCTGATTCTCCAGGGTATGAGTGCCTGGATGGCTCAGAAAGACTAATGATACATCCCCTCTTTTTCTAGGACACTGGTTCCAGTCCAATTTCAGCCTAGGGGTCAGGATTAGCTAGGAAGTAGACATACAGTTTTCTCTCTGGAATGAAATGTCTGTGGGTACAATGCAGCTCAAGGACATACTGATTTATTCGAGGTAACTATAATGGCATGGGATCATTTACCTCCAATTAGAATGTCACTTCAAGTCAACCTCAAACCTTTTCCTGTAAGAAAACTTTGAGACTTTTTCCACCAAGTGTGAAACATATCTGGCAAGATAAATTAAAGCTTATGACCCTCACTGAATATGCCTTTGGATAAAAAGAAGAGTCAGATCATTCAGATGCACAAATCTTTCCCTTGTTAAGTTTCATGATGCCACAGAAGGCTTAAGCATTTTCAATCATTCTCCCACTCCACTCCCTAAACAGGCCAGGGTGGGCTATACCTTTAGGATGCTGTAAGTGTCCTCTTCATTCACCCCCATTACTGGAACATAGGTGATCCCATCCCGAACTATTGGCTCCACAGTCATGCAATTCCACATGGGCTCCTCCAAGGCTATGTTTGAACCATAGACATAGCCATGGAGTTCCTTCACTGGAAGTAAGCCATACACCTTGGCAGAAAGAGAGAGTGTATTTGACACTTTAGTTGTTCATTGTTATGAAACACAACTGAGGGAGTTGGATGCAAGCACTGTAACAGTCACATCACCAGCACATGCATCCACATTGCCATGGTCCTCTCTGTGCTGAGGGCAAGAAGAGTTTGGGAATCAAAAAAAAAAAAAGGATCAAAATATAGAGATATTGCAACTATTTTTATGCTCTGCATGTTACTCTGGTTATTATGGCTCAAATATGTAAAAAATTATATTGGCCAAACCATCTGTAGTACATTGCCCCTACTCAGGGATTGTAATTTTCTGCTTGGCAAAAGGCAAATAAATTCTTTGACACTTCCAGATGCTACCCCAAGAAAATTAATCTATGCATGAGGAGAATAACTGAAAAATTATTATCAAACACACATCAGCATTTGGCTCTGGCCAAGACAAGCAGGCCCCTTAAAAGGGCTTTCTAATTGCCATCTCTAAAATCACACAAAACCCCTAAGAAACAACTGCTGCCCATTTCTCATCTTTTTGCCCACTGGAGAAAGATGAGAAGCAGCACAGCTCTGACAAGAGCTCTTTGTTTCCACTCCAGCACTGGCTGCTCTTGCTCTGACCAGGCTCTGACTTTTTCCACAGACCAAGAACGTACAGAGGTGGGTGACAGGTCAGCTTCTGGCTTCATGAGGAGAACACTCTTGTCCACAGCACGCACAGCACAGAGGGAGTTGGGGGAGGCTCGGAACTGCAAGTGAGCATCCGAGGAAGGCAGGCCTTCCGAAGGGGAGAAGCTTAAGTCCACCTGTAACCACAGAAAAAGCTTTGTCACGGATGCCCTACTCTCACAGGACTTTTCCTTCCAGTTGAGTGCATTCCGTTCTAACTTTGCAAGGTCCCCATACACATGCACACTTCCTTCTGTACTTCCTCCGTGGTACTGTTCCCTTCCAGCAGTGCCAGGGGAGTCAGCACCAAGAGTTCTTGGCAACTTCAAGCATCACATCTGCTCATAAAAATTTTTAAGGTGGTTTTGGGTTTTGTGGTCATTGTGAATGTGATGAGGCAATCCCACGTGGGGGTTAGATGTGATCAAACAGTGGAGCATGTCCTTGAACTAGGACCAGTCACTGTATTGCACCCAGAAACTGCATGTGGAGAAAAAACCAGCTTGCAAAGACCTTGCTCTTGTTCTCTTTTTCTTAGCCAGGATAATATGCAGGATCAGCAGCTTTGACCAGCTCCTAAAGGGGGTAGTAGTAGTAGCCCCTGCTAGCACTTTTTTCCCAGCAGTTGATCCCCTCCAGGTTAGCACAAACCAGTAAACAGTGAAGCTACCTACAACAGTTGATATGTTGCTTGTCCAGTATTAGTGAATCTAAAGAAATTAGCTTAACCAGGCTAAATCTAAATAAGTGAGCTTGAACACACTGCAGTCTGGTGGTTGCTCCCTCAGAAAGTGGACACTTACCTTATTGTTGAAACATAATTCTGTGTGGAACTTGGCTGAATCAGCAATCACCTCCCTGCTGGGGACTGTGGTGTAGACAAGCACTTGGGCCACTGGAGCAATATCGGCTTGTACAGACAGCTGTAGTGAGAAGACACCATTGTCTAGCAAACAAAACAATGGCAAAAAGTTAAGGTGCAAAGAACTTTCTCTTGAAGCAGCCAAAATTATAGGTTTGACTTTATGCTGAACTTTATCCTAGCCATTATGATATTCCAGGCAACCAAGTGGGATGAATTGGTGCTCACAGAGATGTCTAAGTCACCCTGTCTGACTGAAAAGGCCTGTTTTCCAGCACATAAGTATGCTGAATTTTGCTTCAGCTTCTAAAAACAGACTATCAGATGTATCTCCAAGGAGCACTGGAGCACCAGAAAATGCAGTGTCAGGAGTAAGATAGTGGCAGAGGGGAACAGAGCAAATCTATGAAAAGCCTGAAGGCAGAGAAAGGTCAAACTCTTCTCAGATCTTAGAGGACATGCAGATGTGGATTCCTGCATTTATTTATAGAGTGATAATTTGGTGGGGGAGAGGAACTCACCACTTTCCTGGTCCAAATCCAGAATGTGAGTGCCTCCTCGCTTAATGTTTCCCTTGGCCATCACCTGTGAATGGAAGGAGAAACTTTGTTGTGATTGTGGTTTTGCATAAGCCAAACCTGAAAGTGAGGGACCCTGCAAGGAGAGCAACTGTGCTGTATGTCTGCTGCTCACACCCAGCTCCCTGCCTCCCTGTAGCAGAATCCCTGTGCTGACCCAAAGGGCACATGGACATCCTTACTTTTTTACTCCCAACTCATACCCTCCTTTTTGTTTCCAAAGAAGGATGACAAGAAAGTGTTTAAAGACTGCTGCCACAAATTACAGCTTTTATTTCTAATCCCTTTATAATTGCCAGTGACAACCTCACTGTATGGCAGGTGCAAACTTACCAGGTAGTAAAAGGTGATTTTCTTCTGCTCTCCTACAGCCTCTGGAGTAAGGATATAATGCACCCGGATCTCTGTGGAGGACCCACAGCTTAGTGGTTTGGACTTGGGCTCAATTTTGAGGAAGCTATTACTGGGAGAGTAAAAGCGCTTCAGTTGAAGATAACTTTCTCCATAATATGGAACAACCCAGGAACGTTCATAGCAGAAGATGTTTGCTTTATGAACTGCCTGGAAAAGGAGAAAATACATACATAGATCCTCAAACACAGGTGGCCAAACTGGAGACAAAAATTCATGGCCTAATATTAAAGCTTTAGTATTTTTTTGGTACTGAAGTACCATGGAAATCTACAAAATAAAAATAATAATAATTAAAAAAAAAAATCCCCATATTATTTTGGAAAGTGCAAGATGCAAGACAGGATGGTGATATCTTTCATCTTTCTTTAGCAAATCATTGGGAATGATCTCACTGCCAGAGAAGCTGGAGTTTGTGTCAAACAAGCTGAATCATAACAGAATATTTTCCTGTCAATGTCACTTTAAGGGCCTTTTACATTAATGCCTTGCCCTCTCTAATATTCTAGTTAGTCTAAAGGGAAAAAAAGCCAATTTTCATTTTCTTCCTTATCATTGGCACTGAAGAAGGGATAGTGCCAAGATCAAGCTACAGATGCTATAGAAAAAGAGGACAATCTCCAACTAATAATTCAAAACTTAAACCAAATAAAAGTTGAGGAGTTGAGAGAGTCCAGGTCCTCTTAAAAATGAGAGCAAGGGGAAGATATTTCACATTAAGAAGAGTGCTATTTCAGCATTTGATGTGCCTCACATGCCATTTTTTCTTTATCTTTCTCATTATAATTGAGAATTCTTGCTTTTTCTTTATCCTGCAAAAATCTGAAAACTTCAAGCATCTAGTATTAACTTCTGGAAAAATTTTAATGGTTTTAGTCTGTGACAAACTGTAGGAAGAAGAGCAAATATAATTCTAGACACAAATACTCTCCCCTACTCCAGGATGTGATATTACAAAATATGAATGTTGCACAACAAATAGCATTTCCCACTAACAAAAAGATGTTCAGCAGCATCTGTTTGTCCCAGACAAACAAATTCCACCACAAACCAAAACAAAGCAAACACAAATGAACAAACAAAAGAAAACCAGCCTCCCCCAGAAAAACCCAGGAGCTGTACTTAGAAACTTGAAAAGCCAAATTAAACCCTGAGATGCCCAGATGGGAGATAGACCCCCTCCTTGACTAGGTAGGGCTGGTGATCCCTTGGAGCAGAATGGACTATTATGATCTCTTGATATTCCTTCTAACCCTATATTGCAATTTCCAAGCAGAAAGCATATATTTACAAGATTAAGTGCAATTGTAACCTGGAACCTCAGTCTGCAGTATGACTATTTCCACCAAACTGGTGTCACAGTTCACACAAACAACAAGGAACAAAAATCTAACTACTTTTGCATCTATAGTAGAAACTTTAGAGCTTCCCCTCCAGCCCTGCAAGGGGCTTCATTACCTTCTCTGCCCAAAGGACTTACCCTAATTCCAACATTTTCAAAGGCCAATGAGGAAGTGTTTAGGGAAAACTCTGCCATGCCCTCTTCATTTGTTGTATAGTTTTGTTCCTGTCCTCCTTGAAGAGAAATTCTTACAGTTTCATTGGCGATTGGAGCATCAGACCCATCCACTAGTTTCACCTGGAGGAGCAAAAGCAGTACAGTTTAGAAGGAGAGAGATGGCTGCCACCTGAAGAAGACTGGTAGAACACCAAGGTAAAGATGTTGAGCTCGTGTCAGACAAGGAAGCCTCAACAGCATTTTACACATATCTGTTTCAGAGACAGTTGCAAATTTTCTGAATGCTTTTCCTCTTTCTTATCTCTGCCTCTGGGTCAGAGGAGTGGATGTGGAGAATGACATGTACTCGCACCCC
This sequence comes from Sterrhoptilus dennistouni, assembly GCA_013397095.1. Classification (NCBI taxonomy): domain Eukaryota; kingdom Metazoa; phylum Chordata; class Aves; order Passeriformes; family Zosteropidae; genus Sterrhoptilus; species Sterrhoptilus dennistouni. The sequence continues at coordinate 13,877 of VWZU01018047.1, forward strand.
TGAGACCTCCAATTAAACAGGTGACTGTAGAAGGAGAATTTCAGTGAACTGGAGAGGCAGAAGCACAAGGACTGAATGAGGGCTGTGCTCTCAGCTGCTGTTCCTCAGTTTGAGAGCCTTCAGAGGAAAGGAGACCCACAGCAATTAGCAGCACTGAGGTCCAGCATCCTTGCAGAGCTGGGGGCATATATCTGAGCAGAAGGTTCAGTAGCGTTATTGCTTGGCACTCATGGCATTCCATTCTCATGGTTTCCCTACCTGCCCAAAGAAGGGGACTCCTCGCTTGTAGTAAGTATCTGAAAGCACAAATGTGACTCTGCTAATGGTGGTTGTGATCTCAGAGAAGCTTGTTCCAGTCAACTCCACTCCTGCAGAAAGAAGCATGAAGAACAAATTTGCCTCTGCCTGACCAGAATTCCTTTTACTCCAAGCCAACCCTCTTTTGCTGGACAAACTCTTTTCTTGATGGTCCTGGACTAGAGGCAGGAAAGCTCTAAGATTCCAGAGAAGCAAGAGTCTGCTTTTATCCGTCATTCCTACTAGGCAGGACCCTCTGCTGGTCTCTCCTGGGCCCATTACATAGCTCTTCCATCCAGATGATCCATACCTGTACCCTCCTCTTTAATCTTAGCCTCTACATGGAGCTTATTCTCATATCCACTTCTCTTGAGCTGGAATAACTTGGTCTTTACCACTTCAGAAATGCAACCATAGATGTCTGTCTGTTGGAATAAAACAAGCAAGACCATTATATTCTCATTTATATGATGCTTATTCAGCTTAATGAATCTATCACTGTGTGTTGCTCTGAACTGAAAGAGAAGCCCATAACCTCACAGATAATCTATCTATGTAGTCATATCAAAACAGGAAAAAGACATAAATAACTTAGCAAAAAGCATATTGAAGTACTTACAGCAACATTAGAGCAAAATGCTTGCAAACTAGACAATTTTTTTTATGTTTGTGCAGTTTGAAGCTGCCAACACTTGGTATGAGTGAGTAGGGAATTAGTCAATGTATGCCACATAAGAGATGTTTGTCAGGCATCAGGCTCATTAGAAAATAAAGCTGCTTACTTAAAATGTGTAAGTCATATGAGTAATACATAAACCAAAGCTTGTGTATTTGTAGAAAACACATGACAGCTGGAAAAGTATTTCCAAAGCTTGCCACCTCTCTTCAGGAAATTCATGCACAAGGTGAGCTTCCGTAGAAGAGATGCCTGGAGCACAGGCTAGCACCACACTATTTATATTTTCTTTTGACACGGGTAACAACAGTAGTGGCAGAGGTAGCTGTAGACTCATGTGGCTCATGCTGTAGCAGAACCCAGGCACCACAAGAACATCTTCTATATGCTTTCGTCTCCTGGCATATTTCCACAATTGCTATTACTCCAGCTTCTGTCAATTAACCCAGTATTGTTGCAACTGTCTGTGCTCCAAACACCTTTCAGTTTTGCTCTTTCCAGTTAAGAGGTTAAAAAATTGGGAGGTTTTTTTCTGTCTGTCTTGACCACTGTTGCTAAACCCATATTTCTTTCCTTCTCACTAAAGATGCATGAGCCTCTCTCCTGGTTTCTGCTCCTTTCTTTCCTCTAACACCAGTTTCTGTCCCCATACACTATCTCGAGTGTAAGCCAACTCCAACTCTGTTCTCATTGCTCATGGCTTTTCTACCTCACTTTACTCTTATAATTTCTACACTCCATCTGACCTTTCTGTTATTTCTTTCATCTCTTCATTTTCCATCAGATTCTGGCCTTTATACACATTGTTCTTACTGCTCAGACCTTCCCCCTTATTTTTACCTTTCACATTTCATTTTGCACCCAATCTTCTCTTATCCTTCGACCTTTCTTAAAATACAAGGATTTTCACAGAATCATATAATCACAGAGTGGTTTTGGTTGGCATGGGGCTTAAAGGCCAACTAAGTTCCAATTCTCCTGCCATAGAAAGGGTCATCTCCCAATAGACCAGGCTGCTCAGCCTGGCCTTGAACACTTCCAGGGATGGGGCATCCACAACTTCCCTGGGCAACCTGTGCCAGTGCCTCATCACAAGTTAACCCTATGTTTGTACATACTCAGAGCAAGCCTGTGCCTACAAGGCACGCTCAGTAACACTTTCTCCAATCACCCTACCCACCAGAGTAATCCTGACTCACCTGTCCAGAGAACTCCTCACAGACTGCTCTGGCCTCTTCACCATAGCAGGACATGGCTGCATGTTCATATTTCCGGCAGATACGGAAGCTCACAAGGCCGGGAACAGGCTTCCCAAATGTATATCTACCAGCAGGGTGGATTGAAAGGAAAACAGAGATGTTAGGAATGTATGAGGGATGTAGAAAAATTACAGGCTCATCCCCATTGACCCCAGCTTTCTTCCCTAGAGTTGCCTCCAGGATACACAGGGTCATCATAGGAAATAAAAAGCAGAAAGGAATCTGGTACCATATGCTAATGCTGATTTTGTTGGAGAACACGTTGAAAGCATTTACCCAACCCTCACTTGTGCTAGAACTGGTTTATGTATGTGTGAGCACTGGGTCTGTACTCTCACTTTTCAGCCCAAGCCATGGCTCTCCCTGCAGGGTGCATGGAACACTGCAAGGCAGAATCCAGTGAAGTGGCCCAAAGGAAAGAGGGCAGCTGCGTCCCTTAGGGTTTTCTCTCCACAATAACAAGCAGAAGATACAGTTAAAACATCATTTCTGATTAAACTGAACTAAAGACCTCATCTCTAGCACTGTAGCTGGTGTGAAATCCTCAATGACTCAAAAAATATGCAAGAAACACTCTAAACACTGAAAAATCAGATAAAAATATGTTTCTATATGTTACATACAAAGTGCATCAAATGGTAACTATTGCCTTTTCCTAATAGTAGATGTAGTCTGCTAGGGATCCCAAAAGAATTGAGAAATAAAATAAAGTCTCATCTCTCAGCCTCCCAACTGAACTTTCATCAGCAACTCAAGAAAACACTAAAACCAAGCAGAACTTGAAAGAATGACACTCACAGTCCACAAACTGCCACCTTCAGCTCCTTATCAAGAATGCTGATCACCTTGGGCATTTTCACTGTCACTTCGAATTTTGGCAACACTGCAGCAGAACAAAAGGAAAACAGTCTATGTGGTAGGAAATAACATCAGAATGGCACATGAAGGCACTTAGAGGCTGTTCTTATAAATTACCTAAAAACCTTTTATATCTAAACAGTCAGATTTTAGAGGCTTCTGTCACCTGCACATCCCACTGAAGTCATTGAAAACCCCTCAGCCAAACATTGTGCCAGGTAAGAAGACAAGATTATTACACCAGCTATTGAAATACAGCAGCTTCATAGGTAACACATGGGTTATCAGTCCCACAGAAGTAGAATATAGTAAAACAGAGAGATAAATCAGTAGAACCTTCTCACAAATATACAGACTGAAGCCTGGTCTCTGCATTTTCAAAGCATGTAGATCTTATCAATGCTCAAAACAGGAAGACAGCCTGGCTTCTCCAATAATACAGCACAGGGTAACATCCCATCCACACTCAGCTGCAGGAGGGGAAGTGGATGGTGACTGTCTTGGGAGAACTAGGAGGGGATTCAGGGCACAGGACAGAGCACAGTCTTGCAATTGGAAAAAGCCAAAGCATTTTGAGACCCATCTGCCAGGACATCTCTCTGCTGCATGAGCAGGTTATGTGGGACCATGTAACAAGGGCTGTAGCTGGCTTGCTGGTGTGGGAAGATAAGCTGGTTGTGATCATGTGCCAGTGTGGACTGGGATACCATTTTTCTAGCCAAGCAGATGGAACTGGCATAGAGATGAGACCACCAAAGGGAGGTTAAGGCACTATGGCATCACTCAAGCTATGGGCTTGGTTTGTGGGGCAGAAAAGGCAAGATCTTAATTTACAGCCTAGACCCAGATTTATGGCGTGACATTTGACAGGTATGTAGCCAACTAGAGATGAGGCTGTGGCCTAAAAGCACCTCTGAAAGGAGGTAAGGCTTGTGGCTGTCAGCACAGACTAATCCAAGCACTTTGCTCCTCCTGATAGGAGCCTTGCTGAGGTGGGCATTCTGAAGGGCTGCACTCCATGGTCTGAGGCTTAGGGAGGAGTGGAGATAGGTCACTCAAGTCCTCCAGTATTCTCCTCCTAAAGAGATGATTTTTGGGAGGGAAAGGACACAGAAACAAACTTCCAGTGATGCTGGACATCCTGGTCAGATCTGCTACGCTGTTCAATTAAGATTTCATGTCCCCTGGGACTCACTGTTAGGAACTTGAAATTGCAGTGACAGTTACCATACTCCTCCACAGAGAAAGAATGCTGAACTGTTGTCCCAGCAGCCTTCATTGCCACCACTGTGTAGGTCCCTTGGATAGGTTCAGAGGTCAGGTTGAAGAACAGCTGTATAAATCCCATCTCTAACTCTACGTTTGTCCACTGGTACAGACGATTTTTCTTTGGGTCCTACAGATAATGTGATCACAAGGAGATTGTGAGAACAATGGGAGTCTGCAATGAGGTCTAGCAAAAGCAGGGAAAGGAGGGGACAGCCCCTGTGTTTCAGGAGGCTGCAGGCCAGGAGTGGAGGCCACTAGCAGAGTTTTGGGGAAACTATACAGCAGGATAGCAGAGGACCTGTAACCTGGGCCCAGGTACATGGTAGCCACCATATGAGTTAAAATTCTGTATAGTTGAATTAACGTAATGGACCAGCTTAATATAAAAAATAAACGAGAATCATGTTGAGACAACTGTTTACTCTTCCCAGGTTTATGTACAATAGATGTGAATGTGAATTAAATGTTTGTACATACCTCCATATATACCAGTGGAATCTAGAAAAAGAAGAAAGGAAGCAGCATGTTTAGACAGAGTGCAAGCAACACAGTGAAATGACTAGGGCTATGACCACATTTCAAGGTAAAAGCAAATCATCCAATGGGGGAAGGAAAAAGGTTCCTGGTATGGATCATCAGAGCATTTTGAGTGTGAGAAGGGGGGAACAATCCTTTGTCTCAGGCACAAAAGACAGCCTGAGACAAAATTACTAATTACTAACTCTGGATGATCTGCACTGCTTGTAAGAACAGCTGCACACTGTGGTAATGGCAGCACAGTCCATTTGCAGTTTGTCATATCTTTCCAAGAATGCAGAAGGCAGCCTTGTGCAGAAATTTGACAAAAGATCCTGTTAAAAACATCTGAGGTGACCCAGAATTTTCACAGTTATCTCAGTGTACTCAGAGCTCTCTCCAAAAGAGACTGTTTTTCCTTCCTTTAGTCATATTTGACTTAAGGCCAAATAAGTTGAAAAACAAGTATCATGCTTACCATTTCATTCACAGGTCGGAACTCCTCATCCAGAGAAACAATTCTGAACAGGACTGATGGAAAAAGACAGTGAGGTTCCACAGTGCAATCAGTAACCAGAAAAATCAGTTTGCATAAGCAAATGGTGTAACAGACAACAGGGCTGTTCTATTCTAAGGAAATTCCATTTACTAGAATGATAGGTGATGCTAGAAGGTTACCCATCTACTATGGATACATAAGTAAGAGGATGTTAGGAGAAAATCCATGGCAGTGGGAACATCTTAATGATCACAGGCATCAGAATCTCATTAATTGGGACAAAACTTAAATTTAAGTTGCCTTTGTCTACTTTGCAATGAGGCATTTTTAAGCCAGAATTCACATGGGCCTTCTAATTTTGTTATAGCTAGACTGACTTCTTAGGAAGGATAAATGCAAGCAAATTACTTGGCTGCAAGTTTGCATCAGCTCTGGATAGAGAGAGAATTCAGTACCTCTTTTAGGACATTTGTTTTTATCCAGGTCAAATTTAGGAGATCATTGACCCAGAAGAAATAAATAGCTTACATAATTCTTGCTGTCTTCATTGAGCAAAAGCAGCTGCTGCTTTGAAAGCTTTTTCATGACTTAGTCTGAGTTTTGGCCCTGTTCTCTATAGGATAAATATCCAGTCTTTCTCTGATTTTAATCCAGACCTCTTACCTGCATGGACCAGAACAACAGAGCCCACAGTGAGAGAAGGTGGGTATGCAGGTACCCCAAATATGTGCATGCACCTTAAAATTCCCCAAATTTTCCCCATATGGAGTAATAAAACACAAGTCTCAGCCATCAGGTTGCAGTTCTACCCCCACTGAAAGCAACCCACATCTGGCCAGCATGATCCAACAGTTTTAGTACAAATGTTTGTTTCAAATGCAAATCTTCACTCCTTTCCTGGTACCTGTCTGTCCGGGCTTGTAGACGAGTTTGTCTGTCTGGATAAAGACCAAGCTCTCAGAGTTCTGGACCACCACTAATTTTTGGCTGCTGAATTGCAGCGTGGCCCCCTTCACTGTCACAGTGAGAAACGTGACTGGTAACAGGAGTCTTGATTTTGGAAGCTGGAAAGTAAGAAGGAAATTATGTAACAGACCACCTTTAAAGGCTTCCTGAAATGAACTAGTCTTCATGAAATAAGAGATCTAATGTAATCCTGATGGACCCAAGACAGAGGTGAGAAGAACTATAATCAGGAACAAGAGACTGATTTTTATTTGTCCCATATTCCTACCCATTCCTCCTGCTGTGCAGTGATTGTGCAAGTACTGGGCAGCAAAGAAACTCGTAGCTCTAGCACCCAATTTTTAAAAGTTCTTACTGCCCTGATCAAACCCTTCCATCCTTTTCCTTTTGACATTCACAAGCAGAATGAAATAGTCTGTCTCGTCTTTCAGGTTATGTCCCTAGTCCTCTCAGAACATTTCCTTTTCCAAACCAGACATGGCAGACATCTATACCTCTTTCACAAGTGACTAAGGCAGCCTTCATCTGACAAACAAGGACAAAAATGCCAATCTTTTCAGTGTACTGAAGACCAATTCTTCACCCCTCAGGCCAAGGACATAATCTAGGCTCTGAGCTCAGTGATCAGGTTTCCTAGTTGCCTACAACTCATTATAGTCCCTGGGGCTTTCAATTACATTAAATTATAAATTTCCTGCTTTGATGGGTTTTTTTTCAGATACAGAAAATCACAGCTCTGTGTTCTTACATGAAGTAAGAATGTATACATTTAGTATATACCAGGTGAAAAGTATCTGAGGTCCAAAAGCTCTACTACAATTTGAAGGCACTCAAGTGACAAATTAGGATGTTGAAGGATGGTGTGGAAAACCATTTCACTAAGCAGCCACCAGGAGTGTAATATATGAAACCCACTTTCTTCTCCTGTCCCACAAAGGAGGTGGCTTTCTAGGATTCAGCATCTCACAGTCATTTAGGATACTAAGGAGATCTCAGTAGTAAGAGGGTGTTGAGGATGGACATGAACACACCTTTAGCCAAGAGGTAAGTGACCACAGTGTTACTCTGGTGATTACTTCTCATTGTCTTTACATTTTATGCCTAGCACAAAGGATCATCCCACAAGGATGAGACACTCACAGAGAAAGGGATGCAGGTGAACACATCTTTCTCTGACACCACGTCATCAATCAAGCTCCTGTTCTCCCCTTGGTACTCAAGTGTGGCACTCAGCATCACAGACTCATTCAGGTGGGTCAGCTGAACGCAGACTTTCTCTTGAGAATCCGTGTGTATCATAAAGGGCACCAGCACCATGTACTGCCTAGGAACAATGGGGAATGATAGGTCAGAGGAGCAGCAACAGGTAAGATGAGCTGTGTATAATGAACAAACAAACCAATCTGGTGACTACAGCTTTCGCTGTACAGGGAGAAGGATGCATTTTCTAAGAGTGTAAGAAGATTTCCAGCACATCTGTAGCAGCAGGGGAAAGCAGAGAGGCTGGTCTCAAATATACCAGAGGAAATCCTCCACACAAACACCTCAAAAGGATATGTTTTTCTAGGTTCTGGCACAACAGCAGCATTTCTTCCTGGGATCCTGAATAAAGGCAGGGGGAACTCGTCACCTTTGCTAGACTGTCGGTAGCATTCAGGATGCAAATGCCAGTACCCAGTGAAAAAATTCCATTTACTACACACTGCAGAGCGTCTGTAGCATTACTCTCATTCCTCGCAGAGATTCAAAACTGCCACTGTGTGGTGCCAGATCTTAAGCAAAAACACAAACAAGTTTCAGGTTTTCAGGGAAGCAAGCCCCTCTGTCTCAGCTCAACAGGGGATCCTTGCTCAGCCCTGTGCAGCCTCCTCCCCTCCCAGCGTGGCAGCTTGCCGATGGTGTCCGGGTGCCCAGCACTGCATCTGGGAAAAAAGCCCGATCCATCTAATACTAACCATGCTCCCATTCTGGTGGATGAGGACTGGCCTCCAGTGGGCATACTCAGAGCAGAGAGCAGATGGGAGAAGAGCCCTCAATACCTCAGCAGTAAGGCAAGGCATTCCCTGTAGCAGTAGGCAGAGGCTCTGGCATCTTTTTGTCCATCAGTTGGCCTGCAGGGATCAAGCTCTGGTCCCTCAGATCCCACTGTTTCCCCTGCATTTGATGAAAGCACTACAGCACAGCCTTGCTCAGAAATTCCCCTGCACCCCTTGCAGTTCTGTGATGGGTGAGGTGCCCCATGCTTTGCAGGGGAGGAAGAGACATTGCCAAAAAGCCAAAGGAAAATGTCTTTGGGATGTCAAGACTTCCATGTGCTGCTCCTACCACACACATACCCACATGCACACAACACAAATGCCCTTCACATACAAACAGGGTTGAAGAAGGGAGGCAGGACAATATACCCTCACAGACCCGGGCAGTCACAGTCTCATAGTGTCACATTACCCTGGGTGAGAAGGGAATATTCATTCATTGGCTGAGCTGAAAAATGAGAATTAATAAATAAAGCCATTTCCAAGCATGCCAGAGCTATTTGTTCCTTTTCTTCTCATTATCATCTTAAAAAGCCACTCTCAACTCCTGGGCATTTCAACCTGGGAGTAGGACAGTCAACCCAAAATTAAACCTTTTATTGCCCTTTCAAAACAGTTTGTCTCTTAAGACCTCATTGCACAAACATTTATGAAAAGTTGTCTTTCAAAAGAACTAATTTTGTGCATGAAATTTGGTTGAAATCCTGTCAATCCCCTGAAGTTTTACTGAGATCTCAGTTTGACAGCTTGTTTTGCATCTCTCTCAAGCACTAGAGCTCCTGTTTGCAGAAGGAACTTTACCCAGCCCTGATGTCTTTGTTCCTGGAGAAAATAAGTTAGACGACAAGGGACAAAGAAGTAGACACAGGAATACAGCCAAGATCTCCTGCCTGCCCAGAGACCCCCCCAGAATAGCTTACGGCTCTGTGATGGGTGAGGTGTCTCCTGGAAGGAAGAAGAGGAGGAGGAAGATGCTTGATTTGATAAGCAGCCCGTTCTTCCCCATGGTACTCAGCAGGATGTGGTGAGTCAAGCAGACACTCAGTGTGGTCCAGTGCTGCTTTTACTCCTCCTCTGCTCTCCCAGTCAACCCCTTTATAGTCTCCTCTGCAAACAGCCCAGAGGCTGGAGGAGATAAGGCTGGGGGCCAGGGCCCATCCGGAAACGGGGAGAGGCGGTAAGGAGGAGCTGGAACCAGCAGCTCCAAGTCTGGGCAGAAGGCCAGTGCTGGGGGAGGGAGGGAGGGGAGGGTTCCTGGCAGGCCAGAGCTGTGTCTCTTTTGGGGCAGGACAGAGGCAATGGTAAAGGAAAGCTAAGGAAAGAAGGGCTAACAGCAGAGCATGAGGGGAAGCCTCCATTTCTGGCAGGGCCCTCTATATGGAGCTGGACATGGCACTGGTCATGGAGGTTGCTGGAATAGCAGGAGATGGTTGATTTCCTTCAAACTGGGAGCAGGAGATTGAGCTAGGATTTGGGAAACAAGTGTGGGTGTGTCTAACTTCCCTTAACAGGTTGTGAAAATAGGGAATGGGAACTGAAAAACCTTTCCTCTCCACCCACGCTGTTCCCTTTTGCTCTCTGTTCCTGGGCCCATGAAAGCTAATGCCAGGGAAAGAGGCCAGAAATTGCCTGGAAAAATCAAGTCAACTAAAACGATCTGGCCTTCACCCTGACAGAAACAGGGACAGTGACATGATGGGAAGCTGCCAAAAGTTCAACCCATTAACAGCATGTAACACATTAACCAGCTGCCCAGAGCAGCAGCTACCCTCACACAGCAGAACATAAGTGGCCTGGGTCTTACTTTCCTTCTACTGGTCCTTGTCCCAAGTTGTGGGTACATCTAGATCAAATAATTGCCGTTTCATGGAGTCATCCTGGTTTAATTAAGTGCAAATTCATGTAATGCACTGTGACGGGCAATGCTGTACCATAGAGGGAAATGGGGTTTTTAGACCACTGTCTTTACTTGGTCTGCAGCAGGAGGATCAATAGCTCTGGTAATTATTACCCTTGTAAGTGGAAGTAGAATATCTTACTTATAGTTCTAATGCAAACACCAAAGAATGGAGATCTATGTTAGAGGATGCAAAGCACAATTTTCTGATTAAAAAGTGTGCAGGATAAAATTATTTTCTGTCTGTCCTACCCTTTCCTAATATAATCATCAAAACGTTGGTAAACTCAGGAACTCTGTAGTTAAGAAATCCAAGTGCAGTGCAATAACAAACCTTCACTACAGATCTCATTCTGCCCTGCAGTGACCTGCATAGGAAAAAATGAGGATAGTAGTGCATGTGAAATTTCCTTGGGGACTGCACAAAAGACAGCCCAGATTTGTGCTCTTCCTTCTGCAACTGATACCTAAAGATGGCTTTGCTTGCCCAAAAGAAATGGAACCCAGGAAAGTTACCTGACTCACCCACAAACAAGAGGATTTGTACATATGAGCTGATCAAAGCCTTTTTGAAAATGACAATTTACAGTAGTAATGGTCAGGAGCTGGACTGATAGAACACAAACCAAACAGGATGAGATGCAGAACTGCACGTGGCAGAGGGAGCTGGATCTACCCTTTTTGTCAAATAGCCAAAGCGCTCACACAGGTCCCAAGCTAGCTCCTGATCATTAGGACCTTGGTCAAAAATGTGCTCTGTATCCAAAACTGAAGAGAAGTATTCTCAATCCATTCTGGCAAGGTAAACTATGCTTATCTTATGCTACATATCATGATAATATGAGAAGCTGTTTCTTCAGTAGTATTCTCTGTAAGGTAACTGGCAGGTTCCCTTCTACAGATGATACCACCATCTTGACAAAGCAAGCAAGTGTTCAGTGCCAACTTTCTAGGAGCCAGGAACAACTATCTTTTGACAGCTGAGTGGGCTCTGACACAGATAAAATAACTGATCCAAAGGAACCCAGACAACCTAAGATAAAAACTCTAAAGTTTCACCTCCTACTACACTGCAGTTTCCCCAGGTCTGCCTGTTGCAATCATGGTTATTGAAAAGCAGACTTGCCCTTGCTGTAAAACATTCTAACCTGAGACCCTCATCTCAGTGAACTCTGTATGAGGCTCTGTAGACATCCACTTAGCTAAGTATGCTAAGATCTGTAAATTTGTCTTTATCCACCTTGTCACCTTCATGTGTGACATCCTGTTAAGCAGATAGGAGATAATGCCACTGGTAGATGGTAAGGATTTCCTGTGATTATAAGAATATGAAGCAAATATATGTAATCTGAATTGAAATGCTGAAGTTGGTTGTTGTGCTTCTATGATTGTAGGAATAAGATCTCTCCTCAGCCTTCTCTGCTTTAGAATAACCATCCCAGCTGTCTCAGCCTCTCTGCACAGGGGAGATGCTCCAGTCATTTCATCATATTTGGGGCCCTGTGTTGGACTCTCCAGTCAGTACGTCCATATCTCTCTTGTACTGAGCAGCCCAGAACTGAAGACAGTGCTCCCAAATATTCACTGTGTTTTTATGGCACTCAAACTCTGAGCCTGTCTCTGCTCTATTTTTATTTAAAAATCATCACATTAAGGGTTTGTCCACTGCTTCCTCTATCTGCAGTATGAAAAGGCAGAGGAGGGAGGGAAACAGTTCTTGGTGGATTAAATAATTACACAGAATTAGCTGTATTACTTTGATTCCAGAAGTCCAGTCTCTTGACTAGTTTGGTTAAACCTGCCTAATTCCTTCCAACAGAGAGAAGAAATGGCACAGGTACACACTTTTGGTCCAGTGCAGTCCTGGAAATTTATTTTCACTGTTGGATTTACAGAAGCTGTGGTTTCATTTCACTCTCTTCTCTCCCACTCATACCACTGGGATGTAAAAGGAGAAGCTTCCACTGGAAGAAATATGTTTATATGTTTCTGTTAATGAACAGCAGGCCTCATTTCTCTTTATCAGACAATGGAGATGCAGGGAATGGAAATTAAATCTGACACTTAAAAGTGAGGGAAAATTATTAGGCCCCCTTCAGAGGTCTGAAGACACCTGTTGTGACAAAGCTTTTATTTGCCCTTATAGGATAAATAAGGGAAAGAGTAGGCCAGGGAATATGTCCCAGGTCTCGTCTGTTCACAAACAGTAATAACCCAACAGTTGCAGACTGAGAGTAGATCTATTGCTGAGAGTAAATCACCCTTATGGACAAGAAACCTGTTCTTGTAAAACACTTTAGTGAGGGTATGGAAAAGGCAAGTCCTTGCTCTTGTGTGAAGCTTCAGTTTGCAGGACAATCATCAACTCATACCACTGAGGAGGTTGTTGTGAGATTAAAAAGCTCGTGGGATTTATCTAAGTGTTTTCTCACAGATCCATGGAGCTGGAACTTCACAGCTGGAGGCCTGAAACTGATTGTTCATCAGGACAGCACACTTTTGCACATAGCTGTTAGACTGGACCCTGCAAGAAACACGGAACAGTAGTGAGAATGAAAGTAAATACTGAGATTGTCTCCTGGAGACAAGAAATTAAAAACATCTGATTTTGGAGGGTGTAGCCCAGAGGAAGAGAAACAACCAGACCTCCAAATGGCAGCTGTTAGAAAATAAAATGTATCTTAAAGAACTCTGTCACAGCTAAGTAATTTTACCATTATAGAACGCAAATCAGAACCAAACATAGACACAATTCCCTGCAGTGGCAGTGATATCCACCAGCATATGAGCGGGAGTGGTGAAAATCTCATGGAATGACCACTGCCTTCAAGGAGTTTGTAGGAAAAGAAAGCTGGATTTATTCAGGGAACTAAGCCAAGTGCTCAGAGTACTGACCTGTTGACAATGAGATCTTGAGCAAGTTTTCCTTGCTGGAGAGGCTTCAGAAAATAACTCATTGCCTTAATGCCATAAAAAGGAAAGGGCCAGGCAAAGTCACTGGATAAAAACATGTTTTTTCACATGGTAAAAAATGAATTTTGTCCAAATAAAGACTGAGATAAAATTAAGGTTCTGACTTAGGCTGGCACGAGTAGAGCAGGAAAGGGCTGGGTCCTTGCACCCAGTGACACCAGCATTCAACAGAATGGGTGCAAGGTGGCTAAACCCAGTAAAGCCATATGCCTTTCTGACCAAGCATCTGTGTGCAGGTAAAAAAGTCCTTGGTCTGAGCAGCTGGAGGGAAGTAGAGAGTGAGATAGTAATACTCGACCTGCTTTTCACAAGTGCATGCCCTTACAAGGTGCAGGACAGTGAAAAGTGAACCCTGTTGACCTTAGTGCAGTACAGGTGACAGGAAGAAAAAAATCTGCCCAGGAAGAAAGCTCCTGACATCTGGAGGAGGAACTCTGGGTGTTCTGGAACACCAGGCAATCTGAATAAGCATTATTGTTTTTAAAGCAGAATGAAACTCACTTGGCATCACTTAATACAGAGCCATCCTCCCAAATCCATCCAGAGCTTGTACTGTTCCTCAGTCCAATCCAGAAACATGCTGCTCGAATACGCTTGAACAGATCCTAGAAATTATGATGAATTACAAAGTGACTAATGAAAGCCAGCTTGAAAATGGAGATTAGGATAGGTAAAGAGAACAGAGAGCAAAATACATTCCCTCAACTCACTGTTCCTTAAGTGACTGACAATACTGCTTTCCCACACCTTCTAATGACAGGTCCAGGAGTCAGACTCAATGATCCTGATGGGTCTCTTCCTACTCTGCATACTCTGTGATTCCATGAACTGCATCCCAGTCTCCTGGGGTTTCCGGCACAGAGCTTTATGTAGGAAGGTATGCTATGAATATTAACACTCTACTACGTAGCTAACTAACAAGCTAATATGAAGTATTAACAATTAAAGGCAAAATCAGGACAGGGTAGGGCAGGAAGTGCAGGCACTGACAGATATGTGTAACAAACGCAGTATGAAAGCTCTCTACATTTCATACACATTTTCCTCCTATGGGTTTTCAATGTTCATTTCCTTTTAGCTAACTTTTAACCTCTGATTATTGTTAAAAGGTGAAGCCTGCAACAGAAATTCAGCCTTGAAGTAAATTCCCCACCCCCAACTCTCCTCCCCAGAAAAAAGACAAAGCAAGAAGAGGTAAGATTTTTTTGTCCACCTTTGCAACCAAAGGGTTACAACCCTTTCAGGATTATAGCTGGGCTCCATCCTTATCTCCTGCTGCCATAAACAAAGCTTCAGAGAAGACATCTTCAGAGAGAAGCATTAACAAACCTGGCTTGGTAAAGTTGTGGAAATAGGAGCAGCTTGAGGAATCACTGGAGAACACTCCAAACACTGGTGTTTTGGAGATGATTGTGCTTCCCTAGAATGTGGGGGTCCAGCAATCACAGCCTTTGCAGTACAAGGCAGCGATAGCTAGGAAAGTCTTGTTTAAGTGAGTGAGTCTGAGCAGGGATAATGGGTGACACTCTAGTACCAGAGATGGTAGTAAGAAAGCAGCAGGAACAGGAAGGCTTTCTTCATGCTGAGAAATGGGTAGTATGGGGAAGATGCCTATTTCTCAAGGAGTCAGGATTTGTCTAGGCAAATGTGAGAGCCTGGTACATACTCCAAATCAAGCAGAGACCTGGCTTTGTAATCCTCCAGAGAACATCACACAATGCAACTTCTGTCCAGGGACTGGAAGCTGTCCACGTTCACTGGACCTGAGCTAATAAGCCCTGGCTTGAGCACAACCAGATCAAGATTTCTGCTCTACTTAAGCAGATGTGCCTCAGCGCCCCAGCGATCAGCACTACCTATTTCTCTAGTGACCACACATGCCCCTGCCCCCAAGAGAGCACCTGCAGTGGTTCCTTATTTCACCAGCACAATTGAGGTAATTCAGCAGAGAGAGGAAGTAAGCATTGAAAAGAGACTGAGAAAGAAATATCTAAGCATGAACACGGAATGGCATGGGTCACTGAGCAGGAGGAGCTGGAGCAGTCACAGGGAGAAGTATTGCTTTTGCAAAGGAAGCATACCTTGACAGTGGGGAGGTATCAGTTTGTAGGCAGTGAATGCAATGACTGCTGAATCCCACAGTCATTTCCTGTAATCATCCATATCAGCCTTACTGGGAATAGGAGAGGAGGTGGAGAGGAGCAGTGGAGAAGGGTGTCTCCTACCATCCTTCGTAGGATGATTCTGAGCACCTGACAGTGATCCTCATCTCTCCCTTCTCTCCTTTGCTTCTCTGCTTCCTGCAAACTTTGTGATGTGTAACATCACAGCCATAAATCCTTCCTCTCCTTTAAAACCAAGATATTGCTGAAGCAACAGCACTGCTTGTATGTCAGTCACTTCGGTATCTGCAAGGAAATAGGAGATCCTCAAAGCTGAAGAAAACCATTACCATCTCCCAGGTATCACTGATCACCAGGAGGTGAGCTCCCTGTGCCCTGCAGGATTCCCGGCTGGAATTCCAGTCCTTCTTCTCCGTGGAGAAAGAGTAGCAGCTCCCTCTGTAGGCCACCCACTGTTGAGGGCAGGGTGGGTGGCAGTCACCTGTAAAGAAGTCAAAATACTCGTACTCTTCTCTACCATTAACCAACAGAAACACTTGTCAGCAAGGACCTACTGAGAAACAACTCGTTTAGATAGTTGAAATACAGAAAACTCAAATCAGGACAAGATTCTGAAAGTAACAGTGTAATTTCAAAATCTTACAATAGTCACATGCACTCTGATGCTGGTGGCAAGCATTCACACGCTCACCCCACCCCCAGGTTTCCACTGAACCACTGAGATACCAAATAATACCTTACCGGCTGTCTGAAAACAGATCACACTCTGTGGGTAATGTGTGATCACGTCCCACCTTAGGTGGATGGATTTTAAGCAACTAACAGTAAGCTCCTCCTCAAGGTCTAGCACCATCTGCATGAGTGCAAATATATTACTATTTGTTCTACAGTTTACCACTACATTTACCAGGCAAGTCTATAAAGACTTTTCAATATGATTAACTGTTCTTTGCCACAGGATCTGAAATGGGTTTCGTGGAGTCTTCATGAGGAATATATTCTTCAAAATATTCTGGATAGGCAGTGGGTACATAAGGCTGGTAGTACCCTAGAACAGCTTCTGGTTTTAACTCCATATAATTGAGTTCCTGTGGTTAGATGTGTTGCTGGCTGTTTGCTGTTGGTTGCTCTTGCTCAGCAGCCCGTTGTGCACTTACTCATCTTCCAAATCAAAGCAATTGCTAGGGAGATGCTCAGTGTCCCAAAGCCTATGGCCAAGCCTTTCAGAACTGCTGTCCACAGATGGGGAGCTGTAAAAGAGAAAAGAAACCATAGTGAACATAAGCCACATGAAAACTGACTGTGGTTTTACATAGTTTGCTTGTGTCCTGGGCATTTCCACAAGGAACTGCACTATTTAGAGCATCATGTCTGCATACACTCTGCACATGGCAGACACCGCTGTCCCTGCCCAGCCAAACTGGGGCCTCCCCACGGCCCTGCCCATCAGCCCAGGGCCCCATTTCAGCTGGGTTTGGGGCCACCAGTTCCTGTCTGAACTTCCCAGGGGGTACCTTTCTCCACACCAGCCACAGCTCTGCCCCTGCCTGGCCACAGAGCCTGTTGGTCCAGCCTCTGTGGAAGCACCTACCACAAGTGAGCTGGAGCCACCTAGGCACCATATGACACCACGTGCTGGCAGGAGTCTCCCAACAAATCCACTCCTGCCTCAGCATTGAAGCTTAGGGTGGGAACCAGAGAGCTGCATTGCTACAGCCACCATTTCCAGCTTATGTGTAAAAAGACGTAAGCCAGCGAGAGCTCTCCCAGCAACAACAAGTTTAATCTCAGCATCCTGTTCACAGGCTTGATACATGGTCTTCATGCTACATCTTTCCAGGATACTCCCAAGGCAGTTCTACATTTTCATCTTCCATGGTGGGGTGGCAGGATGGGAAAACCAGCCTTGAAGACCTTAGGACATCTCCCCTTTTACACTTTCACCATCGTTTGCTGTTCCCTGGCTGCCAGTGGCAGAGGGTGAGTGGCAATGGCAGTGGGGCAACTTCCACTGTAGCCCAACACAACTTATTTTCAAAGGGCTGGTCAGGACTGGCCTGTAAAGGTCTGCTTATGTACAGCACAACATGTTAACAACCTCCAGGCTATATGTTGCTTTTCCATTGCCATCTCCTGGAGCTCTGTTTGACCTGAGAGGCATTTGCTTTGCATGAAACATTTGAAATCTCAGCACTAAAATCTCTTCTCTCCCAGACAGAAGAGAGGATGACACTTACTGGCATGGACAAGCCCCAGAGAGTTTGATTTGCTTGTTTTATTAACCTCAGTATGATAGCTGCACAGACAACAGCACTTTCTAAGAAGCAGTAAATGTGCAGCTAACTTATTTACCACATCCTGCTTTTGTGATGTTCCAGAGCCTTCTACCCAAATCTAGCAACAACATCCCCATGGATTTCATGAAATTTGAGGTGCTTCTCTCTTGGTCATGTCACAAGACCCAAAGAAACACATTTGATCTCTTGGTGGAGGTTGAAAACAAATGCAGATCACATATGAAGAATATTGTGAGAAAGAGAAAGAAAGCCAGTGCTAAAACAGAAGGGGAAGGGACTCCAGTTAAAAACAAGAACACAACTTTTAAACATTGGAAGCTTTGCCCAAATACAGAAAGTAGACCAGATCAGTAAATTAATAAAAATTAATTTATTTTGATCATGAGCAGTTTGCAGGCTCACTTATGTTAAGGCCAGTTTCTCATCTATAGCAACACACTTAGGCCTGTGGTTTTACCTAGAAGAAGTTTCTAAGGTAACAAGGGAGATCATGAAGGTGTGTTGTTGTAAGCATCATTCTTCTGGTAGAAAGATCTTTACTAAGATAGAGGTTTTCTCACGTTTCCTGAAGCTTGTAGGATCTTCTTGCTGTCCCAAGAAAGTGAAGAAAATAGTAACGTTTCTTATTTTTAAAAATCATTATTACATAACAAAATCCCATCTCTTTTAAGAGACAAAATACAGAAAGACTTTTAATTTACAACCTACTCCTCAGCCTCACACAAAGGGACAGTGGGAGAACTGAAGGACTTGGACTGGGTCTGGAATTCAAACTTCATTCTGCTCTCTATTCTTCTTGTTTGTATCGCTGGCAGCTTGGGTTTTGTCATCAGATTAGGCCTCAAGAGAATGAAATCAGACCAAGGTTAAGGGGTAGGGTGGAGGCTTTTCTCTGCAGATTACAACTGAAAACTTGGCAAAAGGGGATAAACATCTGATGATACATAACTCTTGGTTCTGAGATCACTTTTGTATTTTTGTTTTCCTTCCTCTCTCGCCTCTCCAAAAAAACTGTCTCCTGCACCCTTCAGATCACTGTTACGTTTTAGGGAAAACTGCCAGGACAAGACAACCAAGGATGGCAGTCTGCAAAATGGTTAATCCTTAAATGTCAGCACCGGGCACGGAGCTGGTGCCTCCTGGCAATGAATAGAGCAGTTCACTCTCTATTGTTTCAAACCAACTGCAGAAAAAATGGAATGATTCATCAATCATCAAAACAAAATCCCAGGGCACCTCCACAACCCCAGCAGTGGGAGAGTCATTAAAGTTCATAAAAATGAAAAAAATATGGCATTAGATAATTTTGGAAGAAAAAAAAGAAAAAGAAAGTGAAGTGGGAAAACAGGAAGTGTTTGAGGCGAATTTAAGCTGCACTTGAACTGCAGAGATCAATCCAGAGAAGTGGAATAAAGTATTTCACAAATCAGGATTTTTACTTGCTGCAAAAAGGAGTCCCTGCAGTTCACACTTTTTAAAACAGGTTCAAGGGTTTCTGTTTGATCCTCAGCCCTTGAAATACATATGAAGTTCTTGTAGGAGTAGATGGGAGAAGCACCTAAGATGAGTTTGAAACAGGAGCAAAATCGAAATGGAGCATCCAGAAATATTTCCATGTAGTTATCTCACGAACTCTGGAAGAGTCTGTCCAAGGGGAGAAGTGGACTGCTGGACATCAATGTAAATACCCAGTGTTATCACTTTCTGTGTCCAAAACACCCCAATAGGTCTCTCAGTGCTCTGGAGAAATGACTCTGATACTCTCCATTCATTTGCAAGCAACATTTGCAAGCAACCCAATATTTTTAGGTTTGTGAGTCCAGATTCAGTTCAAAAATTGAAAGCTCTTAGCATTTTACAATTCACCTCATCTAGGACAATCTGAAGAATGTTATGCCACTGTCCCAGATAGCTTCCCTCAGCTCCTGCCTACCTCAGTACGGGAGCAGTATGACTACCTAGGGCCAAGGAGAAGAATTTGAGATACAAGGATTCTGTCCTTGGCTGTGGCACAGACCTGGTTATCGCTGTTACTACAAACACACTACACGGGCTAACACTGCCTTAAGTGACTGCTGTACTGACATTCTGGTAGTGCAGCATATCTAAAGTTCTCTGGAAGCCAAACAGGGCAACTCTTCATTTTTGAGGAGTCCATAAGTATCGAAACCTGTTGGTTTGACCAGAGGACTGATCTACACACCCGTGGTACTGCGCCTACAAAGTCTGCAAGGGTGTGTGCATTTGAACAGAGGGAAAAATACCTGAGAGCCTATCTCTCAGAAGTGATGGAGGCAGGGACAGGGTTGAACATAAAGACCTTCAAAAGAAAAGTACTTAAAGTGAGCTCCTTAGAGATCTCTTTCATGCTGAAGAGAGCTGAGAAATAATCAAATAATATGCACAAAAAGTGTGTTCAAGTATCAGCTTCCTTTCTGCGGCTGTCTGACCACAGCTAAAAAAGGTGAGGTTCCATAAAAGAATGTGGAGAGGTGTTAAAAAGAAAAATGCAAACATCTCAAAAGGGCATCAGTTAATCACCTGTCAACAGGGTGGGGGTGAACAGGAATGGCAGGGAATAAAAGGATGTTACTGTGTCTTCTGATGTGACATAAAACATAATTTCTGATGAAAAAATATGCAAAAGTAAGACTGCCTTCCAAACAGACGGAGTGTGAGTACCAGACAGGAACTGGAGAGTTTCTGTGCTGGCTTTATTTCCACAGTGAAGCAAGTGACCAGGGAGCAGTAAACAGCACAGGTGTACAAAATTATTCTGATCAGTGTATAGAAATCATGTATCCCACAGTGAGAGTCCCCTTTGCTGTAACATGTCTGAAAATTTAAGGTCAACCATTAGTGTTGCAGTCAATGCAACAGAACTCATCTAAAGCACACTGACATTTCATAGAATAGTAGAATGATTTGAGTTGGAAAGGACCCTAAGCTCATCTGCTTCCAACCCCTCCACCATTTTGAATGAAGGAAATATTTACAAAAAACTATCACCAATGCAAAGTTTGACTCTTTGAAGGTGGTATTTCTCAACTAAGCTGCCAGAGGAATTGTTCAGTGTGACATTTGCAGGTCTAATCAGGAGTAATGGAGAGGAAATAAGGAAAGAAAAAAATTTAAGAAAAGCACTAAGAAAATCTTCCTGATAGTAAAGTGCTCTGAAGAGCTGTTTCGCAGCAAAAGCTGCAAATTTGCTCACTGGGAGGTATGTAACACTAGAACACAGAAAACAGGAAAAAATCACAAAAGAATCCTACATAGCCCCACGGGAGACAGGCTGGATGATCTCATATGCTTTCTCTGTCTCTGATCTCTGATTAGCATGCACCTCTAATTTATCTGTATTTGCATCTTGCCTGCCCTTCATAGAACTATTGCTCACGACCTCTTGCTGCTGACAAGCAGACAACTTTACAATATTTTGAAGAAAAGGACGTGTGGGTTGAATGCCCGGGTGTAGACACTGAAGGAGGTTGGTGAGAGGGAAGGGGAAAATGCTGGGTCTCTAACTCATCAGCTTTTATCACATTAAAATATCCACAGTAATTTAGAACCAAAGCAACAGCTCTCTAAGCTGGCACTCAGAGTCCATGGCCAGTTCAGAGTGTTTCTGTTAAATCTTGCTCTCACTCAAAGTAAAATTTTTGGTTGACCTACCTCATCCATCTTTCCTCACCTCTTTTTTCCCATGGAGCTTCGGCCCTTGGTGGAGGAATCTGAGAGAATTTGACAGAAGCGTATGTTATTTCCCCACTCTCATCAGCTGCAGAAATTTCTGATCTGCTTGCCTCCATGCCAAAGCAAGGAGTGTGCACAAAAAGATGTTTCAATCAGGCTGCTGAACAGGGCTCAACACATATGAAACAGGAAATCTGAGACTATATTCAGAAGACAAGAAATGTGAAGCTGCTACTCAATCTCCAGCTGCTAAAGATAACCAAATTTATAACGGAATGAAGAGCAGGCGAACTGCAGCAGCTTTCATTTTCTAACCTGATGGAGGATGTCTCAAGAACAGCTGCTAATGGAAAAGGCGATTCATCACAAAGTTCACAGGTATTCTAATTGTTGCCAATGCAAGAGGGTGTGGTTACACCGATAGAGCAAGTGCTCTGGGGAGCTCCCTTCAGGGCAGAAGCAGCGGGATAGTGACAGTACAAGGTAAAAAAAGTGAATAGTGAGAGTACAAGGTGAAAAGTGGGATAAGCAATGGCTACAGCAAACTGGCAGCCCAACTGCTGTCAAAGAGGGAGTAGAGGTGGACAGAATGGGTTTGAAAAGGAAACCTTGTGAGCCTCGGACAATTCCACTTTGGACTGGGAACTCTGTCTACACCCAATACTGGTGTGACTGTGCTTGAGACACAAGGCAGGCACTGCGAGCTGGCATTTCTCAAGTCCCTCCAAGCCAACATCTCAACAGCTTCAGTACAAGGGAGACAGGGACATATTGAGGAGAATCTACTAAAGGGACACAAAGAGTATAAAGGCACCAGACCTTTTGTCCTGGGAAGAAAGACTGAGAGGTCTGGGACTGTTTGGCCTGGAGAAAAGATTTCTTGGTTAGGATTCAATGAATGTATATAAATTCATTGGGAGGGTACAAGAAGAGTGAAACTGTTCAGTGGTACCCATGACGGGACAAGAGGCCATGGGCACAAACTGAAAGACAGAATGGGTTGCCTCTGAACATCAGGAAACACTTTCTTACTGTGAGGGTGACTGAAAACTGATAGAGGTTGGCCAGAGTGGTTGTGGTGTGTTCCTCAAAGGAGAGTGGCCTGAGGCTTGAGCAGGGGGTTGGACCAGATGACCTTGAAAGGTCCCTTCACAACTCAACCACTTAGTGATTCTGTGGTCAGCTGCAACAGGAAAGGCTACTTTTCTTCTGAAGTATTGACCATTGATGAGAAGAGTCCAAGTTGTGCCAGGGGAGGTTTAGGTTGGATATTAGCAAAAATTTCTTCACCAAAAGGGTTATCAAGCAGAATTCCCCTGGTTCCCCTGAACAGGGAAGTGGTTGAGTCACCATCCATGAAAGTATTTTAAAAAGATACAGATGTAGAGCTTAGGGATACGGTTTAGTGCTGGGCTTGCCAGTATCAGGTTAATGGTTGAACTCAATGATCTTCTGGGTCTTTTCCAACCTAAAAGATTCTGTGACTCTATAGTGGGGAGTAGTGATGCTTCCAGCAGCCCAAGAAATCTCTTAGCGGCATGGTTGGCTGGTTTTTGCTTTAATCCACATTCTGATCCCTTCTGTTTCACGCTCAGAATGGAGATATTGGTCAGGCTCAGGCTGCACTTCTTCAGCACAGCACACTACAGTTAATTTCCAGTAATTGTCTGGGCACGCTCAACAAAGGAGCTGAGATGGTTGCTACCTCCAACAGGGATAACTGTTCCCCCTTCTGGTGACATGTTCTAAATTCAAGAAATTATTGCATGGGGAAGATGCTTACCTGACACAGAATGGCAAATTTGTTATAATGCACGTGTCAGGGAAGGGATTGTATATTTCTGAAAATTTCTCCGCTTGCCTATAAGGGTGGCATATTGCACCCACAAGATTCCTTCCAATCCTTCGTAGGGCCTGTGGACAGCAAGATAGGGAGTGTGTGCTTGAAAGGATGGGGAAGGCATAAGACAGCAGAGCAAGACAAGAGACAGAAAATCTCCCCTACATGCTTCAAATGAATAATAGAGAAGTCTAAAGAGAGCTCTCAAGCTCAGAGAGAATTTGCTATACAAGGGAGAGTTTAGCTGGGAATACTATCTGTATAGCTGAAAAGTAACTAACAGGATTCAGACACAGTTTAAGTGTCCAGATCTGATTTTATCCCTGCTTTGTGTTTCCTTGGTATATTCTCTCCAATATGTGCATGTTCTGTCATACTTTGAAATAAAGGTGTCTCTCCCAGCTGCTGTCAATTTTGTCACTTTTTTTTAAGTGTCCAGGCTGCCTGCTGGCCCAGAGTGGCCACAAAGACAGCACTTTTTGTGAAGAACTGAAGAAGTGAAAGCTGGTGGGAAAGAAGAGCTCTTTTTTCATGTGGTTTACCCTTTTTTTTCCTAATATCAGCAGTAAGCTGAGTTCTTGGACAGGAAGTAGAGAGGGAGGAATCACAACATAGAAGGTGTGAAGGAAATTCTCAGATATTATCTAAGTGTGAATAAAAAAATCTGACTGCTGCAGCTGTGCCATACTGTCAGTATGGAGTCACAGCAGGACGAAACTGATCAGTCTTCCAGGAGTCCTGCAGCACCTCTTCCCCAGCTCTTCACTACAGAAGCAGCCTCCTGGGGGGAAACCTCCCAAATTTCTCTCAAACAAGTACTTTTTCCAGCATGTCGGTATGTTCACTAAATGCAGTATTTCTTTCTTAACTAGAGGACGCAAAAGCCTCAGAACTCTGGGAAAGAACATCTGCCCCTTCCAGTAACAGCCTCCTGGAGAGTGGATGTGCCCTGGGAGCACATCATAAGGAAAGAGATGTCTTTTGAATAGGCCAGTCTCACATCTCGCATTTTTACCTTTATTAATGACGTCCAAGATGCTCACGCACACTGACTTTGAGTGCTGAACCTGGAGTTCCTCTACAGTGGCAAAACCTGCAGGAGCTGGGGGAGGCACCTTTATTCCAAAGTGCAACAACAAATCACGGAGAGAATCCACCAGAGCCACAAAATGGGGACAAAATCAGAGCTATCAAGGCCACAGAGCAGTTTTGTGAATGGGTCGAGAGAGAGTGCTGGCGCAACACATGCCGCTCTGGAGGCACCTGGTGGGGATGGCAAAGCCCAACGAGAGAGGGACAGAGAGACTGTTCCCGCCTCCCGGCAGCGGGAGCGAGGAGAAGGGCGAGGCCGAGAAACCTTTCATTCCTGCTGCGGCTGCTCCCAACCTCTGCGGGGCACACGAGAGGGGAGGGCGCGACTTCAGCCAGGGGCAGTCACAGAGCACCCGGGTGAGCTGATGTGCAGGCGGGAGGCCGGCGATGCCCATCCCGCGGGGCTGTGTCCCGCTGTTTCCCGCCGCCCCGGCACTGCGCTGGACGGCGACTCCGCGCCGTGAAGGCTCCTCCCCTCTGCCCGCCCTCGTCGTTCATTGGCAGAAAGGCGAGTGTGGGCGGGGCCTTTGCGCCGAATCTCATCGCCCATTGGCTAACGGAGAGGAAGTGGGCGCGGCCCGGGGCCCCCTCACGGCCGTGCCCGCCTTTCCCCCGCCGCGCGTCATTGGCTGCGAGGC
>VWZU01018047.1:39046-62468 GCA_013397095.1 Sterrhoptilus dennistouni
AGCGGCCCCCGCTGGAGGAGCCGGGCCGGGCCGAGCGCCGCGCAGCGAGTTCCCGGGAAAAGCCGCGTCCAGGCTGAGGGCAGGTCCTGCCTTTGGCCTCGGGAGAGAGCGGTCACGAGTCCTCGTGTCACGGGCTTCCTCATTTCAGTGCCCGCGCACTGAACAGATTGCCCATGGAGGTTGTGGAGTCTCCCTCACTGGAGATATTCCAGAACCGTCGGGACACAATCCTGTGCCGTGTGCTCTGAAATGACCCTGCTTGAGCAGGGAAGTTGGACCAAGTGACCCACTGTGGTCCCTTCCAGCCTTACCCATTCTGTGATTTCGGCGTTCCTGACCTGCTTTTGGTGCCTCGTTGGCGAGCAGAGCCCCCGCTCGGCGCTGGGGGCTGTGGCGGTGCTCTCTGCGGGGCTCTGGGGTGATCCTTAGGGTCAGTCACACAGCTCTGTGTCTGCCTAAAGCCAGTGCTTGTTTAATGGAGAGTCTGCCTTCCACCAGCCACTGAAGCTTTACCAAAATCTGCGGCACGAGAAGCAGAGGGGGATAAGTTGCCACTGCTCTGTTTGGCTGGTGCCACCATTGACCTTTTCGTTTGTGATTTAAGCATGAACCTGAAAGCCCAATCTTATGGATTATTGTTATTGTTGGTGTTATTGTTGTTATTATTACTATACTTTTATTATCATCTTCATTGCTGCCTGGTTGGTTGGATCTTATATCGGATGCCTTGCTTTCCTCCTTCCCTGGTGTAAACTGGGAGGAGAAAGAAAGGAAGAAACTATTCTGTGAAGTTGCAGTTCAGCATTATTAATGTTTTTCAGGTTTTCAGCTAAAGGAGTACTGGGAAGATCATTATAAAGATTAAGGCACTTGAACAAACAGAGCCTGACTAATCACAGTGGCTCTTCCCTGCGAGCTCTTTACACGAGAGCTGTGAAGATGATTGATTAGAGGCCTCATAAATAATTTTCTGCTGACTGGCTTCTCAGTGCAGTGCCATAACAAACAGTGGATTATGCCTGAAATTTACTCCAGTGTTCAGCCTGCTGGACTATGCTTGGGCAGCTAATTAATGTGCTCAGCAGCAAAACTTTTTGTGGTTTCAAGGCAAATTCAGAGAAGAGCCCCCAAATCAGCCCAGTGAATTGTCATTGATGGCTATGCAAAAGATTCAGGTTTAGTGTCTCTTGAGAACTGTGAGTTGTTTCTAGACTTCAACTTCTCCTTTTTGCAGTCAGGACTGAGGAAGTGGCTAATCATTGACTCTGTGACCCTGAAGTGAGTTTGCAGGGGGCTGAAGCTAATCCTTTGCAAAGTTAATCCTCTGTGTTCTCTGTGGCATGTGTCCAGGATGTCACCACCTTGCCATACCTCTGCCTTGCTGCTGGCCTTTGTGGCCCTGGCTGTAGCGGGGGCCGAGCAGTCAGAAGAGAGGAGCTGTGATGTGGTTGGTGATGAGAGCAGTGAGTCACAGATGGAGAGAGCCCTGCTGAAGAAACTGGAGCCCCTGAGCCACATGAGGTACAGCACAACACCCTGCAGGCCTCGGGGCTGCACAGTGAGCCAAGGGGAAGGGAGGATTTGGGTCAGACTGCAGGATGGACTCCCCCTGTTAGTATGGTCTCTGATTGGCTTCCAGGTCTGAAATTCCCGCTGCTCGGAGTGTTCTTGGTAATCCAATGGGTTGTCTCTTCTTCCTCTCCCTGCTGCAGGTTTAACGTGACTGTGGAGAAAGGCAAAACAGAAAACTACGTCTACAATTTCAGGGTGTGCAGGGAGGTCAGCAACTCCTCGCACGACTTTGGGGGCGTGGTGCAAACAGATAGACAGACTGGCAAGACCACAGTGATAGGAAGAATCAATGAAACCCAGGTCTTCAATGGAAGTACGATTCCACTAATACTTTGCTTACTCAGTAGCTACCTTTCACCTCCTGATCTGGATTTGTAGCCTGTATTGTTTCTCTCCTGGCAGGTGACTGGATCATGCTGATTTATAAAGGAGGTGATTCATATGGCAGGCACTGCAGTGGTGAGAAGAGGCGAGCTGTGATAATGATTTCTTGCAAGCGGGGAGTTACAGCGGTGAGTGACACCTGGGGTGAGAGAGCATCAGGAGGCTGCCAGACCAATGGTTGATTGTGAGCAGAGGGGTTTTGAAGGGGCAGTGAGCTGGCTAGACCAGTGTCTGGACAGATAAAGCTGTCAGATAAAGCAGTTCTCCTGGTGTACGTGGGTGTGTTTTCACATGACTTCACTTTTCCCAAATTGCAGAGTTCATTCAGCATTATTTCCGAAGAGCGAGAAAAAGAGCAGGAATGTTTCTACCTCTTTGAAATGGACAGCAGTGTGGCTTGTCCAGCTGAGAATTCCCACCTCAGTGTTGGCTCAATTCTGCTGATCACGTGAGTCATTTGAAGAGCTGTTTGTGTCTGAGTCATAATCTCCAGTGCTATTTAGAAACGTAGCAAATGCTATAGTAAGACTAAATTACTGCAATATACTTTCCCACAGCCAGCATTAGATGTTACTATCCTTCTGAGGTTTTTGGACAAAAGCTCTTGCTCAAGGCATGATGCAGGGCTGGTCTGTTCCCAGTAAACATTTCACTTCATAGCTTACAGACAAGTGCACTGAAACATGGGAGATTTGACTTCCTAAAATTGTATGATGGCTCTTTGCCAGAGCTGGGAACTCAGACCAGGAGTCTTGACTCATATTCTGTGTTTCTGCTTAGAGGCACTACTTCACATGATGCTGCTGAAAAATTTATACAAGAAGACTGATAACTTGGGGACCTTTTATGGTCTGGTTTCTGTTAACAGCTCTGTTCTTGAGTGGTGCTAGCATTGTTCCTAAATGCTAATGTGAGGCAGGTAGCTGGCTCAGAAGAGACTTTCTATAGGATTTTCTCTGCTCTGATTTTCCTTTTTTTTTTTTTTCTTTAATTCTGCCTTTTAGGTTTGTGTCACTAATTGCAGTCTACATCATTGGTGGGTTCCTCTACCAGCGCCTCATTGTGGGAGCAAAGGGCATGGAGCAGATTCCTCACTTTGCCTTCTGGCAAGATCTGGGCAATCTGGTGGCAGTAAGTAAAAATTCTTATGTATTCTCAGCCTGGCCCATGTTAGGAGAAAATGGCATTGACTCTGTGTTTTGGGTAGACCTACCAGCAGGGTGCCTTGAAGCAGAAGAAGGGGGTATCTTTTTCCTTTTTCTCAAATATGCCATTTTTTAATCCTTGCTGAAACCAATTCCCTGCCTCTGTCCTGCAACTGCTACATAACAAACTAGAACATGTGCTCCTCAGAAGTTAAAACTTTCCAGGTAGAAATATTCACCTGGGGACAGTAAAATGCTTACTTCTGACTAGGTGAAATCTTACCTTGGTCGTTGTAGGCAGTATTATTTATCCTTCATACTTGCCTTGGTGTTGCTGCAGTTGCTGCATAACTGTCCAGAGCTTTTAAGACTGAGTAGGATGTTTTTATATCAAGTTTCAGGGAGGTGTTTCAGGTAGCACAGGGATAGGCATAATCCCTTAGCAAAAGAGAAATGGCAGGAGCTGCTCTGGATTGGATGCTGCGTCAACTGCAAATATTCTGATGCTGGTGCTGTGTCCTGTGCTTGTAGGATGGCTGTGACTTTGTGTGCCGATCCAAGCCTCGGAACGCGCCAGCCGCGTATCGCGGCGTGGGGGATGACCAGCTGGGAGAGGAGTCAGAAGAACGGGATGACCACTTGCTGCCCATGTGATAGGCTTTCCACACCAAGCTCCCCATCTCCCCAGTGCTTCTTTAGCCAGGTGCCTCCCAGCCAGTTCTCCTTCTCTCACTTCTGATTTTCTTTACACTGTTTGCTTCCGCTGTCTCTGGTGTGTCAAGTCCCATGGATGGCTTTGGATGTGAACAGCACTGGTTCCTAATGGCATGTCTTATAAATATAATGCTGGCTTAGGTTTTAAAAGTGCAGCAGAGCTCAGGGGAGAAGTGTTGACAGTTGGGCAGAAAACAGCAATATGAGTGTTCAGCACTGAGCAGGAATGGGAGATGAATCAAGAAGAAAAAAGGGGCATGGAAGGGTGCAGAAAGGGAAAAAAGCTATGGGTTAAAACAGCTGACACTGTAAAAGGGATATTTTGTGTCTTTTTTTTTTTTTTTTTTTTTTTTTTTTTTTTTTTTTTTTTCCTAGGGGTTTACAGTATCTGTAAGACACTGGAATTATTTTTCTTTGAATGCATTTTCAACTTTTCTAGCTTCTGCGCTGTTATACAATTTCTGCCAGCATAACTGGCACAGAGTGCTCTATGCCAGACTCTGGGGGTGAAGGGGGTGAAGAGGCATTAGGACCTCTGCAATTTTTTGTTTCCCTAATGGCAGAGTGGTGTGTACTTCTCAACAGTTTCCTTCAACAGCTGTAAAAGGATCCATGCCATCCTCTCAGACTAGAGAGGGGCAATGCTAAAAAACCATAGGAGTTAAATGGAGTCTCATGACTTCAGTCAAAATATTGACTCAGTCTTCTCAATCAGTGAGAAGCAAAAGGAAAAGATGTGCTGCTAAAGAAAAGGAACATTTGCTGAAACTGAAAGTGACATCAAGACAAAATGAGACAGGTAGCTGCCACTTGAGTTCTGACACAAGTTTCCTGAGGTGACTGCCCACACACCTCAGTCACTGTCAGCCTTGTGTTTTCACACTCCCCAGAAGTTCCTTGTTTTGCAGAGGGTTTTCCTAAGAAGCTGTCAGAATTTATTTTTGTATCAAAGGAACCGTGGAAGCCCAGGCTAAGAATGCTAACACATTGAGAACTGCATGAAGGACTCTTACACGGTCAGCTTTCATAAATCACTTTCCTCATAAGCACGGTGCAGGCCAATCTTGAAACACTAGCCCTTTGCAGATGGTACTTAACATACTGCCACTGGCTGGGAGTGAGAAAGACCTCCTCTTTGGGTTCTGGTGAACAGCAGGTACACTTGAGTTGTAGACTTAATGGGAACCTTCAGGGACTTCGCACCTTGATTCTAAATTGCTTTTTATTTGAGAGGCTAGACTGAGCAATCCCATTTCTACCCTACTGTGGACTGGCAGAGAACTGCCCTCAGTCTAGGGGGGCAGAGACTGTGAATGAGCAAGCCACTACTATGTTAACAGCAGAGTACTGACAAGGTTCATGTATTTTTAAGACACTGAGAGAAAAGGGGTGGCCCTGCTTTCTTTCTGGGTTTGGAGTGGGCAAGCAATTCCTGCTTTCTCTGACTTTTGTTACAGTCTCAATCTTTCTCATAACATGGGAAAAATAGGAAGTCAGTAAGTCTGTTACTGTTCTCATGGTGGTGTCTAAGGTATTTTTTTTTGTACAAAACAAAACTTTCAAAAATAAAGACACCAAAAAACGTGGTGAAGTGTTGTGCTGATGTAGCAAGAGCATTTTTCTCACCCAAAAGTAAAGCGTGCTTAGTGTGTGGTGTGTTGTGCCTAAACTTTTGCCACTTATGAACACCTTCTTGTTCAAGGCTTTTGCTGCCACTTTGTTTCACTCCAGGTCCTCCCAGGCCTATGAGGGAAGGCTATCAACATCTTTCAAAACTGAAATGTTAGAGGCTCAGGTAGTTATGGATGGATGGATTATGATCTGTATTTTTCTGCAGCAATGACAGTCAAAAAAAACTTAGTGATGAAGTTTGTACTTTCCAAACACTGGGGGGTTAAAAAGCAGCTAGACGTGCAAAGCCTGATCAAGCATTTTTTTATTAAGAACATTGAACATGAAATGAAGTGAAGCCTTCCCATTTGACTGAAATAAAATCCAGTCCTCAGGAGTAGCTGGTAACAGCGGCAGGCTGCCTGCCTGCCTACCCTGCCAAGGGTCAAACTAAACAGGAGTTTTATCACACCCAGCCCGCTAAGAATAAAATGGTTTAAGGGCAGCCTTCCTCTGCTCACTGCCGATTCTAACCTCCCCCTCCCCTGTCCCCAGACTACATCAGACCAAACTGTGGTACCAGGGTGCAAGCAAGCATGGGCAGCTTCCTTTGAGCCTATTTGCATTCACAAAGCCTCAGAAGTCTCACATGAACAA
Source organism: Sterrhoptilus dennistouni (assembly GCA_013397095.1). Classification (NCBI taxonomy): domain Eukaryota; kingdom Metazoa; phylum Chordata; class Aves; order Passeriformes; family Zosteropidae; genus Sterrhoptilus; species Sterrhoptilus dennistouni. The sequence goes on from VWZU01018047.1 coordinate 45,130, forward strand.
GGATGTCACGAAAGTGAGATTCAGCAGCACAGTTTAAACTAGGAAGCTGCTGCCACATTTTACCCATCTACAAAGCACTTTCCTTCCTCCTTTTCTAACATGGGTCAATAAAGAGCTCATTTCAAAGATCTCTAATGTTTTCCTACCTATGCTACTAGGCTTTCTCCCATGCCACTACAGCTTTCCTGCAACAGTAGGTGCTTAACACAGAACAGTCTTATGTTTCACTCAAATATTCGTGTGAAACTTCTGAAAACAGAAAAGCCGAGATACATGGTTTATTACACCATCTTGCTTTCAGGTATTTGGCTCTAGAGGGCACTTACCTCTTCACAGTTTGTGCAACTCCTTCAGGTATTTTGCCTGTTTGAAGCAGAGGTGCTTGTGGAAGAGAACAACTCTGCCCAGGTTTTCACCTTTGGCAATTTGGCTACAAAACACCACATTTGGTCCTTTAAAAAAAAACCAAAAAAACCTAAAAAAAAAAAAAAAATCCACCCAACCAAAGAATTCCTAACCAAACCTGGAGGGGCTGAGTAGGAGAAAATCAGCCCATAACATAAATTCTACCCTTTAGAAATGAGAAGTCCTTGTAGGGTGTGTGTTTGGTTTCTTGTAACTGACAAAAACTTGTTTTACAACACCACCCCCCCCACCCCAAAAAACAGCCTGAGGCAAGCAGTACAATCCTGCCAGCGTAATTTTTGTCCCATAAGCTCTCCTGAGGATAATGAAGACAGACAAACAAAATGAAAAGAATACAAACTGGTAAGAAAACACACAAAACAAAACCCCAGCCCATTTAATGAAGAGCCTTGGTGCTTCTGGAGACTGCTTTGGATCTGTAAATTATGCTCTAGCACAATGGGAAGACAAACCTAGTGCTGCAAGGTTCCCTAATGTAAACAATCCCCTCCCCTTTGAGTTTCCCATCACTTTGTCATAAGTACTCAGGAAAAATCCTCTGACTGATTCTGAGAGGAGCACCTGGAGTGAATAGCTGCCACAACACTTTAGCTTTACTGTCTCCTGTAGACATGCAGAGTGAAGACAAGACAGACAGCTCCTATTGCCACAGGCCTTCGAGTTTGGTATGCATGCTGGAATGGCTATTAAACCCAGTTCATGAGCAGCCTAGGTATTTTTAGATGTGGAAAAGCAGCAGCCCCTTTTGCTCAAATTCTTGTTTGTCACCTCTGTCACTTGCAATATTCTAGTTCCCCTTCATAAAAGCCCCAAGCACAGGTCTCCCAATGTCCATGTGGGGCCAGCTCTTCCTATGCCTTGAATTCTGGCAATGATATTCAAAGCTAAGATCTAGCAGACCTGCTGTGGCAAAAAGGGTTGAGGGCAGTTCCCTTTCAGAAGTCTTTTAAGACAGAAAGAGATCCCCTTAACATCTTTATGTGGTGTATAAAGGGGAGGCATATTCAAAATCAGGAAGAAGGAAAGTTGTTTAAAGGCCCCAGGTGGCAGTTTTCCTCAACCTTGTAGCACCAATAAGAGATCAAGAGATGGGCTTGTGCATGGCAGTTTCAATCAGTTAAATTCCTTCTCATTCTTCTTGAATGCAAGACCACAGGGGACTGTCCATTCTTCCCTGCTCCAGCAGGATGCTCCAAAACTGGCAGCTGCCCTGGGGTCAGAGCGAAACTGAGACCTCTGGCTTCAGAGTTCTTAGGTCTCCTTGAGGACATTGATCTTGGCACAGATCTTGAGAGCTGGTCCCAGCTTGATGTTCATGGCACTCATGAGATGTTCCTCCTTCAGAAGCAACAGGGCCTGACCATCGATTTCCTGTGACCGAAATTCCTCAGCAATTTCCTGGCACCCTGTGAAGCAAACAAAAAAAGCAGTGAGCAACACATGTGCATTGGGCACTCCCCCCATGCCTACTCTTTGTACCTCCGGCAGGTACAGAAAAACAAGCTAGGAATCTAACCAACCCCTTTCCCCACTCTAGTCCACAGTCTCCTTGAGCACACAGGCTACTTGAGAAATAAATCTTGAGAATCCACCTCTATGATCTACTCCAATTCAGAAATATGTTCAAAAGCAGTAGGCACCACTGACACCATTTTCCTTCCAGAAAGAGAGCCCAATCTCCCTATGCTACTGGATCACAGGAGTGGATCTTAACTTTACCTTGCAATGATGCAATGAACTCGTACACTTCCTCCACACTCCAACGACTAGGATTGCTGGACAGGAAGACTGGGTTGATGCCATGTAGATCTGGGGTAGGGGGGGCCATATTAGAGTTTGCCAGGTCCCTCTCTCCATGACTGGCCCTTACTGACAGGGGTCCTGGAGATGTAGGGGACAAAGCTTCATCATAGCTGGAGTTATCAGAGCCTCGACTTGAGTCTTCCTGGCCCTACAAGCCCATAGGAAAGAAAGAAAAGAAAATTCACAATTACAAGCTGAAAAACAAGACATTAGGAGTAGCAGAAGTTGTCCCAACAGTCTGGAACAACTATCCCAGGCTGTTGGTCCAGGGACAGCTGACCCAAGAGCTCCCTCTGTTCTTCACATCAGAACTGAGGTGCATTCGATTCTTCTATGGCCCAATTCAAGTCATTCATTGAAAGACTGCTAATCAAACAGGAAAAGTGGATTGTTTTCTGCCAAGGCTGTCAGTTGTTCTCACTCCCTGAGACCTTCCAGATGCACATGGGAGTGAACACAGTGCACAGAACAAGTACAAACATGAGTACACTTCCTTGCAGTCCATGAGGGATTAGAACAGCTCCCTGTGCCTTGTGTAACAAGCATGTCAGCGTGCCCTCGGCACACCCTGCACAACTGCATCCACTGTGACAACATAGGACAGCCAGCAGGGACAAATCCCACACAGACCTGGCCCTCACAGGTGTGTGTCCTTACCCTGTGGCGCTTGCCCTGGATCTTTGTTCGAGCGATTTCAGAGCTGCTGCGCCGTGGTCCCCGTCGGCGCACACGGGCATAGTTGGCTTCCTGGAATTCCTTCATCTTCTTTCTCTGCATCCGGAACTGATGGCTACAGCTGACATTGTACCTCAAGTAAGCAGAAGCAGAGCAGCAGTTAGAAAGCAGCAGCTATCTAAACCTACTACTTCTCCTTGCTGTAGATGGGGATAAGACTCCTCTTTACCATCAAGTTCTGTTCCTCCTCCTTCTAAGACTTCCCCTTGGAAGGAACCAGTCCAGACTTCTGACACAAGCAATATTTGAACACCAGAGTCTTGATCTAACATCTGAAGGGTCAATTAAGTCATTCCCCTAAGGGAAAAAAGACCCGTAACAAGCACTCTGCTATTAACAGGAGGCAGCAATGGCTAGTCTAACTTCTCCCCAGATTTTTCCCCAATGCTCCCTTGTGTCTTTGTCTAGTACCAATGCAGACAGCTACCAGTGTATTTAGTCAGTCAAATGCATGTTTCTCTGAAGAGAAGTTATTTATAGCCCCAGAATTCCCCCCTTCCCACTTCATTTTCTGAGCAACCCAGAAATCCTGTTTATACTCAGCATCACATCCACCTCTCCAGACCCAGAAGCATTTACAAATCATTTAGAGTGGTAAAAGATTGCTGTGGCCAGTACACACCACAGAGGGAGGATCAGATGTACCCAAAGGTAGTAAACTACTTGGAGAAGGGCCACACATGCCCAGTTCCAGCAAACATGTAGTCTGAGTTAAGAAATATTACATCTTGATGTTATTACCTTTTAGCACAGGTCATGGAACAAAACCTCTTGGAGCCACGGAACTGGGTTGCTGGGGCATACTTCCCACAATATTCACACTTCAGCAAGTTTGCTTTCTTGTCAAGCTCTAGTGAGATACAGAGATACACCAGTTGGTGATCTGAACTGAAGCACATCACACACCCAATGATTCCCCCTTCCAGTGCTCTTCTGAGCAGACAGATTCCAAGCACTATTTTCTACTGAACGTAGTATGTAGTTAGCTTGGGGAAGCCACTGGGAAAAGAGAAGCACAAGCTCCACTAATTAGGACCCCAGGATATCAAACAGCAGGGTTTTTTTCTCCTGGTCAGTACCACTTCATGAAACAAGCAAAAAATAGCATATTCCTCAACCCTACAAGGCTGTGAAACTGCATCACTGCACTCTCTGCTCTGTCCACACGTGCTTCACAGCCTACAGTCATTAAAGACAGGTACAGTTCAGAATCTCCTGCTTACTACTGACACAGGATGTGTTTGATCATATTTACAACAACAAAAAAAGCATTTTCAGTCTTCTGGCACTCAAAAAAAGTGAGATCTTAGTTCCATAGCTCCAGTCTCTAAGAAGCTGGCAGGAAGAGATACAAGTCTGTAATGCATTAAGTTAGTGATACAGAGCAGAAAACTTTCAGTAACACTAGCTAGTCCTCCTGGTCCTGAAACTCACCCATGGAAGCACTATCCTCTCCCAGAGAATTGCTGGACAGGTTTTCATTCTGGCCAGAAAGAGCCTCTCCCTGCAGTGGTTTCTCAGATTCTTTCAGCAACTGAGAACAACCCACCTGGATAGGAAGAGAATGAGTTGGACCCACTAGTAAAGGATTCCCTGTGTCCACCGCCCTCTGCCAAGGTACATGCAGCTCAAAATTCAACTCAGAAGAATCTCTCTGCCTAACAGGGAAGGAAAGATGCTGAAAGAAGTCATTACTGCTTCCTGACTCACAGGCTTGGTTGTTCATTTAAAGTTCCCCATGCACTATCTACCTTATATAATATCCAACTCCAAGTAACTCCATTTCCCTTTATTTACTTCACTTGCTGCCTGTTCAGAATGCATCTTTCCCTCACAGAGAGGAGAGCCTCCTTACAGTTCCTGCATTAATTATTGCTTTGGTGACTACTGGAGCGAGCAGTTGTTGCAACAGTTGTTTTGTTCCTTCAAATCCCTTCTCTTTAATGACACCTCTTAATGCCTTGCTTCACTCATGACACCTCCCTCCCTTCCTCTTTATTGTCTGTGTCTCAGGCTATAAATGCTGAACTGGAAAATGGGGAAAGATGCTCCTATGCAAAGATGGGATCCCACCACCCTCCCAAGAGAGTGCTATGTCTCCTTCCCCCACAACAAAAAAATCCCTACTGGAAAGGGCTCTGCTCCCTCCTGGATGACAAAGCCTTCAATGATGTGTGTGAGGATCTGGGGCTTGACGATGGCTTGAGGAGGTTTGGAGTCTCCCATCTGACGTGACACCAGTGCCAGGTTTGGGGTGGAGGCAGAGGTGGGGGTGGCTGAGGCTCCTTCACTTGATGTGGCATTTGGGGTTGCAATGGCAGCAGCATCAGAATTATCTGGAAAGTTAACAGCACAGGAGTCAGATACCTTTGCTCCAGCTACTTCAGGTCATTAGCACACACGAACAGAGCTGTCCTTTGTACCTTACCTCCAAGGCCACTCTTCTCCTCCACGTTTTTGGGGCTGTCTGTTACGGGAGAGGACCTGGCAGGCAGGAGTGCAGTGACACTGGGTGGCTCCTCCTTCTCCTCCTCTGACTCTGCCTTGCGCTTTACTGCCAAGGTCTGAGATTTGCTCTGCATGAATAAAGAGGAACAAGTAAGAGATAGAAAAGCTCCAAAGCAAAGAACAAGCCAGAAAAAAAAAATAAAAAATGAAGTGGAAAAAAAAAGAGAGAGAGAGAGAGAAAAAGAGCATCCTGCTCCACCATACTTGATTTCCAGCCTGGTTTCTTCTGGAGATGCCTCTAGCTCCCTCAGTACATACCTCTACTTGGGAGCATTTGCCTAGCAAGGAACAAAGCTTGAGAAGACTCACTGCCATGCCACTGACTAGGATCTGGGTTCCCAAGTCATGCTGATACACTGGTATAAGATCAAGACACTGTGTCAATGTCAAGGGATTACTGCAGGAAGAAATGGAATGGCATTCATCCAGCAGTTTTCAAAAAGGTTTTTGGATAAACCAGATCAGCTTCAATGGAGAGTCAAAAGAGTAGGAGACACACATTCACCAGAACTGTCCCCCTGTCTAAAAATCAAGACAAATCTTGTGACATCTTCCTAAAGAAGCAGTCAAGAGATTACAAAGTCTCAGCAACTGGCTAAGGAGATGTTCAAGACAAGATTGGATGGAGCAATCTAGTCTACTGAAAGGTGTCCCAGCCCACGGCAGGGGTGTTGGAATTATATGACCTTTAGGGTTCTTTTTAACTCCAATTATTGATGATTCCATGATCTGAGCTGGCAAAGTGCTGTTGTCTCAGGGATTTAGGTAGGCCCTAGCTAGACAATTCACAAATGCATGGAATTTGAGTTTTCCTTTGCATAGCCTGTTGCTAGGGGATCCTCTCATGTCTAGAGTCAGTGGCTGGTATCACACCCCAAGGGATCTGTAACCCAGAAATATCCACACTGGAGCAGGTAATGAAGAACTGCAGCCTGTGGGAAAGACCCACGCTGGAGAAGGATTTTATGAAGGACTGTAGCCTTTGTGAAGGACATCCCATGGGAGGGATTCCTCCATGCTAAAGCAAGGGAAAACCATGAGGGAGAGACAAAACCTTATGAGCTGACCACAAATCCCATTTCTTGTCCTCCTGAATCATTCAGGGGGAGTAGGTAGAAGAGTCAGGAGTGAAGTTGGGCCTGTGAAGAAGGGGAGAGGTGTTTTTTGCGTTTGTTCTTATTTCCAATTATCCTATACTTAATTAGCTGTAAAATAAATAATTTCCATAAGCTGAGTTTGTTTTGCCCATGATGGTAATTGGCAAGTGATCTCCACAGCCTCATCTCAACCCACAAGCTTTTCACTGTATTCTTCTCCTCTGTTGTGTTGTGAAGGGGAGGTGATAGAGCAGCAACTTGGTGGTCATCCAACAGCCAGCCAAGGTCAACCAAACCCCACTGTTAAATGGGATACTCAGTATGTGATGTGGACACCCACCCATCTAGGGCAGCTCTGAGCCTCACCTATTAACTTCATGCAAGCCCTTGAACGATAATGTGGAAGAGAAACGCTTGTAGTCAGTAACCCCAGGGGTTGGACTGGAATTAGTGTTTTTGAGAGTAAAAACGTCTCCACATCCCTTTCCCCAAACCCCTTACCCATCCCATCCCACTGACCTGGGCCTGGACTGCGATTGGTGTCCTAGGAATGAACAAAGAGAATCCATATGCTATTCTCCTTCTCAATGGTATCACTTACTGGCAACTGGACAGACTGCATGTAGAATGCTGCTGGCATCTGAGCCACAACTGGAGAGGAAGCTGGGCTCTTCACCATGTGGGCTGTGCCTTGAACTTGTGCCAAATTCACCCCTGTGGTGAGAGGGGGAGCGTCCTGTGAGGATGCTGGAGCTGAAGATGATGATGGGGAAGCAGCATGGGTTTGGGAAACAGGCTGGACTACAGCTGGCATTCCCCGGGACGTTGGCACTGCTGCAGCAATCTGAGCCAAGCCCAGTGCCTGGGCTTGGCCTGAGCCCTGCTGCCGAGTGCCCACGACCTGCACTGGGATGTGTGGTGGAGGCTGCTGCGTTGCTGACATTTTGGCAGGCCCAAGCTGAGGGGGTTTGATGGGGGTGACCAAAGATTTTGACTGAATAGGGACAGGTGATTTGGTGGCTGGCTGGCACGGACTGTCCTGCTGGAGCTGTAAATGCTGTGGCTGGGATTGCAACATAGGTTGCACCACAAGGGTTTGTGCCTGCTGCTGGTTTTGTGGAGGAGCCTGCTGCTGTGGAGGCTGAGCTTGCTGCTGCTGCTGGGTCAGAGATGCTGCTTGCTGCTGTTGCTGCTGTTGAGCCAGTTGCAGATGGGTGGCTGTATGGAGGAGCTGGGACTGGCGGTGCTGGAACTGCTGCTGGTGATGAATGGCTATCTGCTGCTGGATCACCACCTGCTTCTGAAGATGGATCTGCTGCTGCTGTTGGATCAGTGAGTGTGGCTGGATCTGCGTATACGTTGCTATGCGAAAACAGAGTAAGAAAAAACAGAGCACAAAAGTTAGCAACAGTGCAGCTGGGAACAACAACAAAAATAAGGCAGCCACTGCATTGCCTTTGTTTAAGACATTAAATTCCAAAATGACTGACAGCTTTCTTGCAGAGGACATGAGGGATTAAATTAACTTCTTGCGCTAATAGAAAGGGATAAAACCCCTTGATACAAGTCTCTGGGAGGACAGAAGCCGGAAGATGTGTCGGAAAACCTTTTATCACCAGGCTTCCAAATGTCATTCTTGTGAAGGCCCAATGACTTTGAAGAGAAAAAAAACCAGGTGAGTGCTTACCTGAGCTGATCAGCGTCTGGCTGGGTGCTGGTGTAGCGGTCCTGGTGAGGTTCATGCCCACCGTTTGCTGCCCACCACTGTCTGTGTCACCCTTCTTTGCCGCCGCATTCTCCGTCTCTGTCTGGCTGCCCTGGCTGACGGTCACGGCCTGGGCAGCCGCCACGGGCAGCGGCTGAACCACCCCAGTGCCCTTCCTCTGGCAGCTGCCAGCAGCACCTACTGAGGCGCTCTGGCTCAGTCCCAGGGAGGGCTGGCTGCCACCAGTAGCCACCACACCCCCGGAGACACCATTGCTGCCCGCTGCTCCCTGGCTCAGGTTGAGGGACTGCCCCGCCCCGCCGGAGGAGGCCTGGGCCACCGCCACAGCCTGGCCCGTGGTGGCCGCCTGCGGTAAGCCCGAGGCCTGGGAGCTTCCTGGCAGGGCTGTCTTCTGAGCAGAGCCTTGGAGCTGGGCGTTGGTGGCAGAGGTCTGCTGGCTCCTCACAGCCAAGTTCTGCACCTAGAGACACACACACCAAACACAATCCATTCACTTCACACGCTGTGCTTGCCGGGAGGGTGACAGAGTACATGTAAGCGACACGCTCTGCTGGGATGCCGGCTGGGCTGGTGCCTCAGGTCTTGTGTAAGGAGCTGCTCACACTGCAGGGCAAAACTCAGCACGGCCCTCCCCAGGAAGCACATTATCCTGAACTTTCTCCTGCCTGGTCTCTGGCGGAAATTAAAGATCTCATGGCACTTTGTGAACAGGATCTGGGGACAGTCTTTCTCCAGGGTATGGAACAGACTCCAGACCTGCCTGCCTGCCATACCCTGGCATTGGTAGGACCCAGTTCAGCACAGCTCTAGAAGCACTGAGATACCCCTTTAAATACCTGTCATTCATTTTTAATTTTTGTGCCACCTGCCACACCCAGGCACACAGATCTACTCATGGCCCACACCCCTTTCGATTTCACCAGTTCCTCTGCATTTTGGTGCTGCCATCCTCTGTATTTACTCATCCTCCAAATGCTATATTATCTCTAAAGTTTGATCATAGCTGACTTTTCTTCAAAAAAACTGCTTCAGACAAATCTTTTGCATCTTTACAACAATGAACCACCTGGATGAAGGAATACTACCTCTGGCAAAAACTTTTAATTGCAGAGAGACCGAAAACTGTACATAGAATTTCACACAACCACAACCAAGAAACTGCAAAGGTGGGATTGATCCAACTTTTGCTCACCTCATAAATTTTAAGCAGAAATTAATCTCATCTCTGGAAGTAAAAAGCAAACATGGTGGCAAAATTTCCTGCCTGCACAGGGACACAGGCTGGGGATAAAACAGCCCTAATCTACTACACAGGGACAGCTTGAGACAAAGAGCAGAGTGTGGTGTGGCAGAAGCAGAGGAAAGGGAGGACTCTGGGAGGGAGGTCACTGACCTGGTCTGTGTCTGCATGGACCCCAGGAGACTGAGTGGGTGGTACCTCCTGCTGGACAGCAGCCACAGCCCCGTTGGGCATCAGGATGAGCTGGGAGGCGAGAGGCACATTGCGGCCCAAGGTACGGTTCACCTGCAACAGGTTCCCCAGCTGCGGCTGTTGAGGATGAGGTGATGTGGAATGGAAGGAATGGAGGCAAGAGAGAGAAAGGAAGACAAAAAAACACACAAGCAAACAGATTATAAAGGAACACTAGGCTGCATTGTCACACATTACAAAACCACCAGCCCTCTCTGCACTGTAACACTGAACATAAGCCTCGAAAGCAGAAAACTACAAACAGTTTCCTTATGGAAACAAGCACTCTTCTATCAAAACATAGGCCTGGGCTAACTCCTACAGACTGCCCAAGGCTGTTTATCTAGAACTGGTTGAACAACAGTGATAAAAAACATACATCCAAGATTAGTGCTGCTTGAAATGAAGGGGATTAAAATCTGCATCTGAAGTCAACTGAAAAACAGAAAATATTTTGCAAGTAGGGAACCAAACCCCAGACTAACGCCACAGTCAAGCCTAATGCTTTCTATGTAGCTGCACTTCAAAGCAATTAAAAGGATGACATTTGTTCACATTGATTTATTTGTCTAGGCTTGCTTGAATTCTGACTTACATCCCTGAGCTCAGCAAGCAGTAGAAGAGTAATTTACCATGTATCTGTTCCAGCAATGAACTAGAAGAGTAGTTTATTTCTGTGAGCTACATTCATGTCTAGGACATATATTTCACATTTACACTCCAGTGAGAAGTGCTATGGAACCTTTAACATCTATGCAGAGCAGAGACACACACAGTTAACATTCTCACCCGAGCCACACAATACAAAGCTCATCTATCTCAAAGGCTGAGCCCAGAATCAAACTTGTGGTTTCAGGGATGAGAGCTTCCCCATACAATTTTAAAGTATATTGCAACATCCTTAAAGCTACCTTAGTCCATAAGTGTTGGTAATCCCAAGCACTGAAACTCTGCATTGGTTGGTAATGCAGCCAATTACCAGCCTGGTAATTGGCTCATTGCTCACGCTCAGGACACATTTTTGTGCATATCTCTTACCCGAAGGTACATCTGTGCCTGGGACTGGTTGAGAGGTGGTGAGGTGGTGTTCCCCAGGAGCACAGACTGGGTCAGTGTTGTGGCACTCGGGGAACTCACACTCTGGGACCGACTGATCAGCTGAGCAGCTGAGGTGGTGGCAAGGTTGATCTTAGAAGATAAAAAAAAGCTTCAAATCACGTATGAAAAGATGGAGGCCAAGAAATAAGTCCAAATATGCTTAGTGGGGTACAGTCAGAACAGACATTTTACTGTTTTTTCCTGTATCCCAGAGGGGACCAAGAAGAACGTTCTTGTCTTAGAGGGCTTGTCCTACAGGCTACACAATCTAAATTAGCCAAAGCCCTGGATACTGACCTCATTTGTATGCTGAGCTTGAGAATCACTGTTAGCATGCAACTGCAATAAGAGATCCAAAAAAATACATCATTTTCTCCAGCCTCCCAAGTAAAGGTACAACCCACAAAACCTTCTCTACCAACTCATTTACTCTCTGAGCAAATCCAAGCTCCTCAACATTCACTAAAAAAAGCAGACATCCTCTCATTCAACAAACTACTGCTCTGCCTAAGACAAAAGCTACTCAAGACTCCTCCTTCTTATAAGTCCTTATCCTTTTCTAATCCATGACAATGTATCCCCAAAGCCTCAGCAAACAGAGATCCATGTCCACCTTTCCAGCTGAGGCCCCTCCCACCCAAAAACCTTATCTGGTTTCCTCAAGCCCCACCAATAATGATAGCACCCCAAATCCTCCAAGTTGCCTGCATCTTGTTGATTGCCAGCATTTTTAGAATACTGTGTGCATCCTAAAAGACAAGGAGGAGACAGAACAAGGCAGGGAGTGCAAGGGAGGCTTCAATACGTGTGTGAGGGAGCAGTTTTACTTACAGAAGCCTGGGTGGTGGTGGTCTGTTGCGAGGTGCTAGTGTTGGGGGAGCTGGCCTGTCTACTGGCTGCAATTGTAGCCTGCAAGAGAGATTGGCAGAGAAATGAGTGTTCGAAGAAACTTTTCAATCCAGCCCAATTATTTGGCACTGTCAGAACACCTAGTCCTTTACCCCAGAGAGTATGCCCTCCAGCCCTTCCACCCATGGGTACACGTGCTTCTCTTGCCCAGCTTATCATACTGAACACACTGCAACTCTCACCCCAATGCTGAAATCCACTGTTAACACCCAGACATTCCCTGCAATATTAGCAATTTGTTGGGCTAATTAGGCAGTTTAGTAGCAATGCAATGATAGCACTCCAAGTAAGAAAATTCAGATTAGAGAGCATATGGTTTGTGGAAGAACATAAATATTGATAGATTTATTTCCCCCTCTCTGATGCCATGGGAATTCCCTTGCATAAGTTAGTTAGTTCTGTAACTAAGATTTGTGCAAAACTGATGAGAGGATTCTATTTCTTCTATATTATAAGACTACAGCAAGGGATTTTGAGAGCAATGACATCCTGGACTAACTGCCGAGGAGTACAGGTACTGAGATATTGTTACACAAACAGAATGTATTCATGTCACACGTAATCCATTTTGAACTGATGATTAAGTCTAGTAGGTGAACAAAGTTGATTTAAAAAAAAAAAAAAACCTCAACAATTATACATCATAAAATATAGATAGATTTATATTGATCGGTATATGTCTCAATTAGAGACAGCCTCCTGGTTGAACATGTTTACCCTCCTGCTGGTAAAAACATGGCTACTAAGTTCCAAGACAGGAATTTCAGAGGATGCTGCCTGAAATTTCATGCAAACACAAACATTCATTCTCAGAGAAGTAACAACCCACTGTTCCTTTAATACAGTTTTTAAACACTACTGCATCCACTGCTGATTTAACCACCCATCTTTTATTTAAAGAAGGTGCAGGGGGTGGTCATAGGCCTCTGAAGTGCAAGTTGCTTGATGGAGATGCCAAATTTTATCTTCCCCTGTTCTGTACCCAAAAAAGAAATTAATCTTTGCTTCAGGCTTCCAGTTGACTGGCTATTTGTATTAACGCTAAACAATGTGTTTAGGGACTCATTGTCTCATCAGGGATCAGGATGACTCGGTGCACAAGGCAGTGTATAAATTATAAACAGAACCTCTGGATCTTCCCCAGAGAATGTTCCAACTCCTCTCCTTCTGCCTCTTGGCAACTCACCTGCTGGACAGCAGCCAGGCTGTGAAGTTGGGCACTGTTAAACTGCTGCTGGAGCATAAACTGATGGAAGTACTGGGCTGCATTGGGCTGTCTCTGGAGTGCCTGCAGGGCCTAGATAAAGAAGAAAACTCAATTGTCAAAAATTGCATGCCATTAAAACGTGATTGAAGAGCAATGAAGAAGTTAGTAACAGCCATGAGAACCTCCCTAGACCACATGAAAAAGCAGGCACTAGATTAGCACATCCAAATCTGCAGTATAATTACAAATCTGGTAACACACTGAATCACAAGTGTATTCCAGTGGGAATCACACTTGCAAGACTTTAATAAACTTCAAGAATCTGTGCATGTGCATGCTCACACAGGCAGACAAGTGTTCCTGTGTAGCTTGTGTATGGAGGGCATAGAACTGAGATGGCAAACTGATTTTCTGTAAAACAGCAGGCTAAAACCAATCTCTTGGATCACAGTACAGATTAAATCTAGGAGGCTGGACACCAAAGGACTAACCTATAAAACATGAAGCCTCAGGCTACAAGAACTAAACATCAGGCCTAGCATAAGAATTTCTAAATCAAAAAAGATGAGAGTGCTCTGAGCACGGTCCCATCTTGACACCCAACAATGCAGAGGAACACTAAAGGGCTCACCACCACCCTTCAGTGATGCCCTGCCATCCCAGAGCATACCCGTGTCTCACCTGTACTGCCTGTCGCTCGTAGAGAGACATCTGTGAGATCTGAGGACGGGTGCTTCCTCCAGAACTGGAGCTCCCGCTGGTGGAGTTGGAGTTCTGCTCACTTTCGGTCTCCATGGCGACAGGATCCCAGGAGCTCAGGCTGAGATGGACTCCAGATCTACATTGAAAGAATTGGAAACTAAGTCAGGCTACAGAAAGAACCAAACTGTATTTCACTACGTTACACAGCTCTTGTACTAGAATATCTCAATATCAGGATCCCTGCACAGCTCTGATACACTGCAGAGACCAGGGAAGCCACGATTCTAAAATCACCCAGAAATCATACTCACACTTGAAATCTTTTATTACTAGCATCAGAAACGTAATGCACATATTCTCATATTTTTATTGCCATGCTATAGTTGCAAGCTACAGTATCTTGAGCTCTTAAAAAGGTAGTGGAGTGAAGGAGCAGCTGCAGCTCATTGAAACAATACTGGTTACAGACCTGACCGCCTCTCCTTTCAAGAGAGGCTAGCAAACTGAGGCAAACTGCCCTGTGCTTCCAGTCCTCCAATGTACTTTGGCAATTTCTGATCCTCTCTGCCTCCAGCCCTTCAGCTCCAATGTCCTACTGATACCAGCCCAGACCCTCTTCCTCCCAGTTTAGCCCCCAGCCCTCAACTCTTTCTTCTTCTGATCACACAAGCTTTCCAGCTACTTGTTGCTCCCATCAGATCTTAACTTGAATATTAGATTAGAAGCTGGTATCTGTGGTGGCAAGTTTCTTTCAGGAGGAACAGAGCCAGAAGCAGAGTGGATGAAGTGTTCACTGGTAACACCTGTGAGGCAAAAGCTGCTGAAGAGGTTGTGCAGAACCACTGAGATCTTCCAGCAGCAGAAATGCGAGTTGCAGTGAATTGCAGGACTGAGAAAGGACTGAAGAAGGCTTTCAACAGCCAGGAGGAAGAAAAGTGAAACTGAAGAGAGTGCTTAGCAGAAGAGTAGCACATTGAGATGATCAGGGAGTTTCCCGCAGCAAGAAACATGAGCTACACAGGGAGTGGCAGCAGGAGGGGCTAGAGTCAGAAAAGGGAGCAAAAGTGATTATTCAACAGAACTCCACTGGAAAAAAAAAATAAAACCAACCTGACTTTTTAGAGGGTTAAAACTCCATGCAAGATTTAAAAAATATTTCTGGTAAGTCTTATTGTCACCGACAGCCTATTTATTTCCAAAGTACTGGCTGGTTCCTCTGTAGCATATCTGAGACCCCTGTAAATGAGCTTCCAAGAGCCAGAGCACCAGCACAGGCCCTTTATCTAGCCCTTTTTAAATCCAGAGATTCTGAGCTTTACAACCTTCACCAAACACTTTCCTGGTGTATAAGCAAACAGACCAGTGCAGCAGAAAAGGAGGTGCAACAATAGTCTCAGCCAACTTTTTAAATTCTGAAATGGTGTTAAGGGCAGCAGATGACTTTAAAGTAGGGCAACAGCATTAACACTGCAGAGGATGGGTGGCTAAATCAGGGAACTGCTGCTTTAAACCTGCTCCTCAAAAATCAGGAAAATTCTTTAACTGTCAAGCAGAGTGCTGCTGCTCCGGTCTGGTCTTCCAAATACATCTTCTTCACCTCTGCCCTCAAGTCCTGTCCAGGCATCTCCCTGCTGACCCAAAACTGGCATCCTGCACTGCCGTGGCCACCTTCTCCTCAAGTGTGACACACCTCCTCTTAACTGGCCATTGCCGTCTTCAGGCACAACCCTATTTCAGCTAGAAACACCTGGTCAATAAACCTACCTAGAATATAAAAACTCTTAGGGACGCCTGAAAATAAACACTGCAAAGGGAGAAAATACAGACTTTTTGAAAGAATGAGACTGTGGTGGACAAATAAAGTCCTTTGAGTGAGGTTAAAATGCACATGAAGCTACACACATTACACCAACTTCTCTAGTAGCTCAGATGCCAGTAAGAGACAATTTATGTTCCCTTGCCCACCCTCAACTTCCCCAAGCAGATCCTCCTCATTGACCTTGCTTCTGGTGCTCATTAGACCAAGTTGCTAACTGCAGAAAAGGTGCCCTAAAACTCAGTTTTCTGCCAGATCACTGAGTTGAATTACCGTACTTGTGATGCCACAAGTGCCCATGAGAGAGAAAAGGATGTAACTAATGTTCACCTAAGCTACAGCAAATACCCTTATCCTCAACAACTTCACCAGGAGGAACCAGGCTTCTGCCTTGGTGCTCTGCTCCACGGCCAATCTGTGTTTTCTCAGTAAGCAGCACCACCAACTCCTAAGATTTCCAGCATTTTTGAGAGATCCATATTGATCTATATCTTATTAAAATTAGGTCCTAGTATAAACAGAATCTGACTGAAATACCTCTGGCATGAGGCATAGAAAACTTTTGGTCTCTGCATAGGCGGAAGGACTTTTGGAGATGTGGATAGAGAAGCATGACTCCCTTTTTGCAGAAGGGCAGTAAGAACTTAAAGTCACTCACAGCAAGGAGAGTTATCCAGCAAAACCCCTTCCAAACACAAAAGTGAAAAGGCACAGCCTTTCCCCAAGCAAGTTCATCTAAGGATGCAGCTCCATGTTAGTGTAATCCGATCCACACACAGGCCATTTCCACACAAAATAGGAGAATTACACTCTCACCCCTCCTCCAACTGCATCTCCAAGCACTTTCCTCTTACAAAAAACTAGTGATCACTGGGCTGTCGCATCACTTGACTCAGCTGCTCCATGAGATGGATAACCTACTAAAAATTATTAAGCCATGGATTTTCCAAACAAACAAACAAAAAACCCAACCCACAGTTATAATGTGGCCATTACTTGAAATTAACCTTTGAACAACAGCTAGAACTGCACCCCTAGAAGGCAGACACAGAAGGACATAAAAGCTTTTTAGCACCATGGCGGGAATGACCACACAGCAGAAAGGATGGGAAGGAGAAGGGAGAAAACTGGCTCCGGCAGCAGTACAAGCATGAGACCAACCTGGGCCACTCCAGAACCTCACCCACACTTGCTGATCTCAGCACACACCGAGAACACCACAGGTGGCCCATCTACAATTCCCTGACCTTTTTCAAGCACAAGGGCAGACAAAAGTCAAGGCAAACAATACTCTGACCACTGAGCACAAGGTAGGAGGTAGGAAACTTTTACTTGCTCACCCCATCCATTCCCCCGGGGACACGACTGCTGCCTGCAGAACATTTTCTAAGTGGTTTTATCACTTCATCCTTGAGAAACTAAGCTAGGAAACATGTAAGATTTGGGGGAGAAAAATGAGCACCCAGGAGTACAGCACACTCGCTGCTGCTACTATGTTTCTACTACAGTTTCCAAGGCACACGAGCAGAGGTGCGGAGCTGGCGGGACACGCCGACTCTGCTCTGGGATGCTCTGGGATGCTCTGGGAGCAGCAGCGGGTGCCACACTCCACCACTGCAGGACCTTGGCACCACCTGGTCCCCACCCCTGTGTGCCCAGCCCGCCTCTCCCCGCCAAGCGCCTCGCCCGGCCGGCGGCGGGAGAGAGGGAGCCAAGGAAGGATGGAAGGAAGGGAGGATGGAAGGGGACACCGCGGCACAGCAGCCACCCAGGCCGCCGGCAACTCCGGCAGCAAAGTTCATCCGGCACGGCGAGGGGAGCCCTGCCCGCCCGTGCCGTGC
>VWZU01018047.1:63239-234487 GCA_013397095.1 Sterrhoptilus dennistouni
CCCATCAGAGCCACAGCCCGGGCGGGTGCTCGGCGGGTGTCCCCCCTCTGGGGCTCGCCTTAGAGTCCGTCCTCCTGCAGGCTGATCAGCCTTGTTAAAAAACTAGTCGTTTTATGTGTGTCACAGAATCAATTCGGGTGGAAAAGACTTCTAAGACCATCGAGTCCAGCCTGGTGACCGAACACCTCCATGGCACTGAGTGCCACATCCAGTCTTTTCCTAAACAGCTCCAGGAACAGTGACTCCACCGCCCTGGGCAGCCCATACCGGTGTCTAATCACCCTTTCCGTAAGAAATTCCTCCTGTTGTACAGCCCATACCTCCCCTGACGACTCTGTCCTTTCATCCTTTTGCTGGTTGCCTGGGAGAAGAATGTGGGTTGTAAACTGCTTGTGTTGGTACCTGCAACAAGCTCTGATGAACAAACAGGACATAGCAGGAGGTTTCCTGCCTTCTACATGTGTGATGCACACGTGGAGGGGCACAGTGGAAACCTGCATGAACAGGATTTTAAAAACAACACAGCGCCAGAGCTTGCTGGCAGCTCTTAAGAAGAGAAGCTGCTCTGTGCAGGCGCTTACTTGGACCTTGCTTCTCTTGATTGCTCTCGAAGAGCGTGTTTGTTGCCTGTCCGTTGCCTGGCTTAGGGTATGAGTGGTTGATCAGGGTAAACTTAGGAATTTTTAATGTTGTCACCTTTAGATGGTAAGTGGACAAGGAAGTGTGTGTGCATGTAGTGACAGGACAAGGGGCAATGGCTCCTAAATGAAGAAGAGCAGGTTTAGATTAGCTGTTAGGAAGAAATTCTTTCCTGTGAGGGTAGTGAGGCACTGGCACAGGTTGCCCCATCCCTGGAAGTGTTCAAGTCCAGGTTGGATGGGACTTTGATCAACCTGGTCTAGTGGAAGGTGTCCCTGCCCATTTCTACTGGTTTGGAACTAAATGATCTTTAATGTCCCTTCCAACCCAAAGCATTCTACGATTTTATGATCAACACGTTTGTTTCTAAGAAAGTAAATGCCCATCGGGTCAGACCAGTGGCTCATCTTGATGAGAGCTGCTGAGTTTCCTTTCAGAATGCCATCATGCATCAAGGACAAGTGGGATACAGGAAAAGACAAATAAGAATGAGTCGTGTTCCATCTACATGTACAAGGTGCAGAAGCTCAAGCACCACTGAGGCTATAAGCAACATAAATACTCCTGCAAATGGCATCTTTGAGCTTCGTGTTGCAAGAAACTTGCATCTGGCACTGTAATGACAGTGCTGGGCTATGACAATTCACAGGAAAAAAAATCCCATTATGAATTGCAGTCAATTCCCATTGACTTAGAATCGCAGAATAATATTTACTGCTGCCTGAAAAGCAGCAAAACACACTGTGCAGGAGGGCATTTGGGCTGTTACCAAGCATTTACTTGCTGTAAATGCTGAGGGTTCTTTTCCAATTCAGATGGAAAACTGTCTGGCTGATTTTCAAGGAGATATTTAAGGTTATTCAAAACAAAAGGTCAGACAGTGAACAAAGAAACAATGACAAGACAGGAAACCCAGCAAACACTGATCCCTGTGAATCAACCACGCCTAAAAGCCCCAACAACTGGATGAACGACTAAGCCATTTGTCCCGATTGCAAAACCCACTGAAGTGGATTCAAAGGAGGAAACTCTCTGGAATGTATGCAAACGAAGGGCAGTTACTGCAATAGGACTAGAGGAAAGTACTGCAATAAAGAGGCTTTAGGACTTACGGGAGGAGTACTTAGCAGCTGTGGGGGAATGCTGGAACCCATAAAGAGAATTTTAGGGTTTTCAAAACTGCACTGGTATGCTTGGCGTAAAAATCACGGGCAGGGAAATGGAGGGATCAAGGTGGATCAAATGGTGAGAAGGTAGGGATAAACAAAGCCAGCCAAATGCAATCAGTATGTTTGTCTGCACAAGTTTTGTATCTGATCACCAGAGCCTGCATTGCATTTTTAATAAATTATTTTAATTGTTTCCCGTGTTATTGTGTTCTTTGTTGTGTGCATGTTGGTCTATCTAGTCAGCAAGTAGGATGAAAGGTTTATAGGGCAAAAAATCTGAGACCTATGAAAACGCGTTTCTCTAAGTGCTGATCCTTAGGAACAGGATCAGGCCAGTGACACTGTGCTGCTGTGGGTGTCTGAAGTGTTGTCTCCTGTCAGCGTTAACCTATGTGTGCATGTCTTTTGTGGACTTGCACACCACTCTGCTACTGCTGGGGTGTGAAACAAGCAAGCTCTCATTTGCCTCCACTGACCCAGGAAAAAAGGAAACCACTGGACCTTTCAGTCCACCAGGTTCAGCTGCCCCTATTACTTTTCAGGGAAAGCAGGTGCACCTGACTTTCTATAGTCCATTCCCGTTATTCTACTCCCACATCCAAGCATGGTAGCAGAAATGGTGGAGAATACCCCACAACCCTTTGGTAAAGGCTGGCTTTCCATTTGTTTGTCTATGAGCTTTTTGAACCTGATTATATTTTCCACTCCTGTAGCAGTAGGTTCTTATAGCATAAGGTACCTTTTTTTATTTGTTTTAAATTGATTACCAACTAGTTTTATCACATGCAGTCTGCTCTGGAAAGATTTCCTGAAGAGCAGTTTTCCATTCCCTTTATCCATCACCTTCATTATTTTTGTAAATATCAATACTTCATCTTCTCAACAAATTCTGCTCATTCTGCTCACCAAATGAGATCCCAACCTTTTTAGTATCTCCCGATAAAGCACTTGTTCAGTTCCATAATTGTTGTCACTGAGGATCATGCTGAGAATTGTAAGACTGGCTTAGAGGTCTGGCTGGAAACCTGTCAAATGCTTTGCTTACATATAAGGCAGAATTCATTTCATAGATAGCTCACATTTTAGATGCAGCTCTTCCCAGCTCCGGGAAGAAGCAAGAAGCAGCCCATTTTCATTCCAATGAATTTTTTTTCCCATTCCAGCCCGTTTTAGAAAAGGAGATTTATTCCCTGGAGAAACAATATCTCGCAGAGCAAGCCACGGAGCGATGGTGACACTCAGTGGCCCTGCAGGAAAAGTGCACCTTCCAAGCTCACGGGTTTTTCTTTCCAATTTATAGGAAGACCGTGGTAGTAAATGAACCTTATACACAGGCAAATAAACAGCGCATAGCATAAGCATGAGCCTGCATAATGTACAGATTCTTATAGTACAGGCATATAAACAGACGTAGTCTATGTAACTGCACTTGTCTTCTTTCCCTTTCCCATACCCATTTACTCACTTCAGCCTGGAAGTGAGACCATCACCTTCAGGTACCTCAGAAGGAAAACCTGTCTCTTGTGGTGGACTGTTCATTGTACAGACTACCTTTTTCACATACAGATTTTAAATATGCCCTAATGGTGCCCTAACAAAGTCAGAATCCACCTGGGACCGTCTTGTGTGCTTACAGTCGTCCTCCTTTTAAGGGGCCTACTTTGCACTCCTTTTAAGAGCTTCTATTAGCAGAAAAATCCCTTGCTGTTTGAGATGCTGGTGACCAGGTTGCTTGTTAGCTGCCACCTGTACCATGCTCTTCTAGATCTTTTTTTACAGATTAAAGCTACAAAACTTTGCAGGAAATTTCCCAGTTGCCTCCAGATCGTTTGGGCTGCCAAGACCCACACAGCTGCTTGTAGTGAGGAAGGAAGTCTCCTGGCCACCAACCTTACCTTTGCTTACACATTACAAAGGTTCCTTTCTTGCTCTGGAAGGTATTTCCTATGGATGTCACCAAGGACAAGGAGCACTTTTCAACAGCCACAGAACTTAGGAACCATCAGATTGCACATCCAGCACAGACTAGCCACTTACTGCATTCTCTAATATTTAATTCAAGAGGCAAAGACCTCACTGACTGCTACTGTACATTTCTATCTTATGGGAACCTGCTGCACAGCAGCTTTTTTTCAGCTCTCTGCTTTGCCAGCTTCCTCAGCCCCTCACCTGCAGCTGAATAACATCTATCTGATTTGAAACCACAGCCTGGAAATATCTGTTTGTATTCATATTTCACACACTTGTTTTTCTCACTTATCTATCCCACGCAGGTATAAGGTGCCAAGACACCCTATCATCAGAAGCAGTGGAATCTTGGTGGGCCTGCTTCTATTGAGATCTAATTTCATGGCCATCTGATCCTGTGAACTGTAAAGCAGACCCTTGGCACACGTCCATTTAGAGATGGGAGAGCCTGGCTTATGGACAAAATGAGCACGCTGGGTTACAGGCTTCAGGTTTTATTTACAACTTCCTGATCTGAAGTTCAATAGATCAGAGGGCTTTACCCCAAAGCTCTTCCAGTCCAGCCCAAATATCCAGAGGAAGAGACTTGCCAGGAAGGCAACCAGGACAGGCAACAGGTCCCACTTTGCTCTCTTTGCAGAGCACCAATGAATAGTCTCTGTTGACTCCTACAATGTCTTGGGAAAGGACAGTGCTAGGGGAACAGTCCTTGGAGGTCTGCTCAGTCCCTTCATATTTTTGCTTCCTTGAACTCAACCCTGTCGGCTTTTTGTATTAGCTGTTCATAGGATGTATCACTTGCTTCCTCAGGATTTCTACCTCCCCTAAATGCTTAATAGTTAAGTACTGCTGTGAGACTTTTCCATCTGCCCCCATGTGGAAGGGCTGGTTCTGCCCACTTTATCGACCAATTGTTCTGAACCGTCAGAGAAAAAATGTATTTGCTGTTCTTTTGCAAGCTGTGTTCATCAGGCAAAGGACTGCTACACAGGGATAACCCAAGCAATCCTTGTTACATGACCTGCTTCACTTTAGGTTCCTTTTTCCCCTTTTTTTTTCTCCCAAAGTACTACCTGTTTAGAAGTGTCATCTCTTCCCAAATTCCCAACTTGTCTTGTTTATTTAATTTCCATTGTCCCTGGGCTTGTTGACTTCATACCTTACTTCAAATTTTTTGGCATGACTCTCCTGGTAATTTCTCTTTTGGCAGTCAGCTCTGTAAAACTAGTACCCATTTTTTCTTATCTAGTATCCCCCTTTTTATGAGTGCTGTCTTCCTAATGGCACTGCATATCCCGCTGAGCCATCTGCATACACTGTTGTCTTGTTGCATGTGCTGCATCCTGAAATTCCACAGATTGCTGTCTTTTTTAAGTAGTGCCAGAGGTGAGGATTAGTCATTTAGGTTAATGTCTTGACAGGATGGGACTAGGTGTTGTCAGAGTCTAAACATGTAGTGAATTTGGAGTGAGTGCTATTTTGGTTTCATTGCTGTACTGTCCTCTTCTGTCTGCATGAATTGGTAAAGTATTTCTTCCTTAGTGTTCCCTTGCCTGTTCCTACTCTTCAGTTGTGACAGAAAAATGACTCACAGGGTCAGGGAGCAAACCAGATCAGGGTTAAAAATGAGGGTCTTTTTCCATGTGAGTTTGGTTGCAGATCAACTGTTGTGTTAATTGAATGGAAAAAGGAGCTCAGAGATGGGACTTGGCGAGGAGAGAGATTTAAACCACTATGGTGACCAAATGCAAAGTATGTAACCATAACATGCACAGTGTTTCCCTCTTTTTCATGCACTGAAATCTTCATCAATGTCAAGTCACCGCCTTCTTTCCAGGTTCCACATACTTTATTTCACTTGCTCCCAAACTAATGTGTATTAAGCCAGTTTTTACATAGAAACATAGGGCAAAGGAAATAGGGTGTTTCCAACACAGCAGGGAAGAGGAGAGCTGGAGCAATTAAATTTTCCCTATGGAGGCAGAAAACTCAGGTTACAGAGTCAGAGCATGCTAGGAGGAAACTTGCTTTGAGGCATCTGTGGAAAGAAAGAGGAAAGAAAAGGCAAAGTGCCTGATGAATTTTTAGGAAGGTGTCTGCAGGCTAAGAGATCTTATGGGATGAGTTGCAATATCGTTTTATCATTGACATAGGCATTTCCAGTTGTACTTAGATTTGGGATGCTGTGAGGACTGTATGGAAATGAAATAAAAAGAGATAATTTAAACCTTCTATGGTGTGCTCAAGCCTTAGTCTACATTGAGATTAATACCTGGGCTAGAAACTGTGCCCACAACACAGTTGTGTTGTAGTAAGTAGATCCCAGTTGTGATCTAGTAAGTAGATCCCAATTCAACCTGCATTCCAAGAAAGCTCTACATCACATGGCAGGATTAAATGCACAGCAGAGGTGGGATGGTTTTCCTGCTCTGTTCCAGCTGGAAGCCTGTTGACACTAACCTGAACTGCAAGGGGAAGCATATTCTCTTGCTGTGCGGTCACCTGTAGAAACAAGAGGGAAAGGGTGGTGAGCTGCAGGACTGCATGGCAGGGTACTGACAAACTTCTTTCTTAGTAGCACAACCATCCCACTACCTTAATTTTTCACTCCTCAGACTGTGAATGCAGGAACAAAGAAATGTCTGTAGTGGGTCAGGTCAGTAATCTGTCCCCACAACATATATTCCATACAGCTGTAAAAGATCACCTTGTGCACTGTGATACCTTCTAATACAAGGACATTTTTTGTAAAAAAAACACCTTTTCACAGCATGTCCTGATAGCCATGCTTATTTAGTGATAATTAATATTTTCATGTCAGATAACACTCTTTAAATTGTATGTACTAAGCACAAAAATTCATGTACAGGATGAAATCGCAGAGAGAGAGCATATTTAGCTCTGTAACAGCTGGATTAAAAAGTGTCCTTTTCTTGCCATGGTGTGGAAGGGGGAGCAAGAATGGAATTTAGTACATAACATGTAGTGCTGCTTTTGAAATCTCCAGCAGCAGTTTTTCCATTTTGTTCTCAAAATTTTTTAAAAAATAATTCTTAATGTTCCATCTGGTGTTTTGTCTCATACTGAGCACAGAATAATCGGAGAGACTTAAAATACCATCAAGATCTCTCTTCTATGTGCTAACAATTCATTTAGAGCTTTAAAGAGTAAGAAATTATTTTCCTGTTAACCTCTGAGACATGGCAGGACACAATGGATGATAGGATTATTACACGATACTTGAAATGCATACAACTAAATTCTGCCTTCTAGTGGACCAGGGTAGCACTGTGTAAGACTGATGTTAAATAAATGCCTGAGTATTCTCAAGGGAACTAAAAAGCTGGAGAAATCATGGCAGATTTTCAGAGAAGTCTTCCAGCTTGAAGCTAGAGAAAGAAAACAAACAGTTGGGGAACACATAACAGCCCATAACATAATCATAGTGCTAGGCAGCCTTGTCTCAAGAACTTTTCTAAGCAAGTGGCTACTTGAATATTGAAGTTTTGTACAGAGGAAATCCAAGTTTGAAGTTGCAGGAGGACATGCACTGGAATAAGGGAGTTAAAGGGAACTAGGGTCACAGACATAATTATGTCTGAGTGGGGGGTACAATAGTTACTTTACACCAATGTCAGTGAAATCTCACCTGGCTTATAGTAGTCATAGACATGCACTGCTGCAGCTTTCAGATTCTGAACTTCAACATCTTGTTCCACTGAGATGTTAAGCTTCAGAGAACTCTCACCCAGCTGGAGAGAAGAATGGAAGTGAGCAGAAATGCACTGATCATCTCGAAATCACCTACATACTAACTTTACTCCCTCTGCATCAGAGGGTATTTTTTTTCTCTTTCCAGGTTCTTCCACCCTCTTCCTCTTCTGTGAAAAGTTTAGCCTCCTTGATCAGCCTAGAGATTTGCATTTCTAATCTTCAAAAGTCCCCATGCAAAGTACTTCAGTTGCTACTACTTGAATGGGCAGTTCCCCGTGGTCTTCCTCTTACCTCCTCCAAGTAGATTGTGATTTTGTCTGGTTTTATCTCTGTCTTTTTCACAAGGGGTACCTTCTCCAGCTGTATAAGAAGGCAAGAGATGAGCTTGGTTAACATCAGCTTAGTGAACTTCCTTGTTTCACAGCAGGTTTGGTATTCGTCAGTGAACCACTGTTGACAAGAGCACTTAGCCTAGCCTGAAGACTAGTCAGGTTTGCCTTCCTTGGCATTGAGATTGTTGGGAGCACACACCAGGCCTTAGAAAATATTTTTCAGTTTTGGTTACAAGAGTCCTTGGGCCGTGGTCCCACTTCCATCACAGCAAAGGGAACTGGTTAGTACAAGGCTATGTTGGATCTTCCTAGCTGTTGTGTGGAACACTGGAGCATGTCATTGAGCAACTCAATGGGATTCAACACCACTTTATGGAATATCCCTAAAAATGGCACTGGTAACTGTGAAAGGGTCCAATGCACCCTAGATGATTCTAACTAGGTGCTTTTTCATCTTCTCTCTGACCCCTTCCTGTGTATGCAATCCTCACTATGAACATGAAAAACTGGACAACTACTTGTGCAAGTGGAAAGTTGCCTCGTGAAATAGCCTGTAATATCTGCACTTGTAATTACTGTTTTCTGACACTTCTTAAATGTTTGGATATTTCTGACTGAGATACACTGGGAAATTAGATTTTGATATCCTCAAGGAAAGCTGAAGGAAAAGTCTTACCTCTTTCACAGAGCTCTGAACAGGAATGAACCCTGACAGCATCTCCACCTCCAGCAGGGCCATGTTACTCGTCCCACGGTCCCCTACATATCTGAAGGGGGTCAGGAGAGAAGCACGTTAGATATGGAAGGCAGCACAGCATTTCTAGGAGATACTAATGGACATTTCCAACCTTTGTCCTGCCCTACAGTGATATGAAAGGTCAGCAGTATGTCTGACTGGTGGGACAAAGGGACACAAAAAATGGTCCCCATCTACTCATTCAATACGGACACAGATTGTGCAGCAAATGTACTATGGTTAGTGTGGAAATAATATGGTTTCCTGTTGCCCTCTCCAACAGGTGGAGTGACCTTTGCTGCTACATACTGAGAGTGGAAACATTGCTGTTGTTCTCTTTCAGTAAAGGCAGTAAGGGATGGAGAATATGGATCAAGACTCTCACTGTAGACAGCAGCAGGCAAGTGAAATGTGGGTAGGGACTGGAGTTTCTGTAGTCTAGTTCCAGCAGAGGTTCACGCTGCAGGGGGATGCACCTCAGGGCTGGTTCAGCCCAGGGTGCCAAGCATCCCCCAGCATGGGAGCTCAGCTGCTGGTGCTCTGGGAACTG
The DNA here is from genome assembly GCA_013397095.1 of Sterrhoptilus dennistouni. NCBI lineage: Eukaryota > Metazoa > Chordata > Aves > Passeriformes > Zosteropidae > Sterrhoptilus > Sterrhoptilus dennistouni. The sequence goes on from VWZU01018047.1 coordinate 72,348, forward strand.
CTGAGCTGATCTGTGCTGCCTGAGATGGTTGCTGTAGTTCTGTAAGACACTGTCAGTGCACTGCCATGCTTCTCCAGGAGTTAATTCTCAATTAACTATTTCCTTGGGATCTATGGAGAAGAAGAGGGTCATCCCTGTGTCTCTGATTTTACAGACAGGAAGCTTTAATGGGATTCTAGGCATACAATTGGGTTCATACTTTTTTTCCCATGAAGAAAGAGCCTCAAGGGATCTCATACCTGACAGACACATGGATGTCAAACTCTTTCCTGACACCATCACATTCTTTCGATACTGTTTCCACATCCAGGACAAAGACCACTTCTGTTTTTGGTGGTGGGATGTTATAGTACAAAGTAGTCTGGTGGGGAGAAAACATCTCTGTGAGGTGCCCCAGAGCTTCCCTGAGTAAAGCACTACCTGTGCCTCCAGCTTTAACAGATTGCTAGCCAGTAGCTAACACAGTTGGATTCAGATGCACTTTTTGTTCAGAGATGTGCTGTTTAGCACATTGCATCAGATACACCTGCCAAATGCAACCCCAAACCTGGAGACTCATCTATCTGTGATTCAAGGCCTCATTCAGTCTCAAAAAAAAAAAAAAAAAAAAGTTGCCGTTAAGGTTCAAGGCAGCACATCAGCTAAAACACTGCCCCACAAGGAGAAAGAAGTCTAACTGTTAATAGTTATAATAATACACACTGACATGCTAATAGTCAGTAGTTCTAGGTCTCAAGGAGAAAATACTGGTAAAACAATTACAAATCCCTTAAGAAGAACAAAAAAAAAAAAAAAAAGGAAAAAGACAACCCAGCAGGTGGGATGATCACACTCATCCAAAAAGCAGCATAGGCAAACCTTCCTCCACCTGCCTGGTGACTGACTGCCTCCCCAGCATGTGCTCATCAGATGTCTTATGCTCATTGACTGTATGCAAGTGTATCCAAGCAGTATGGTTCTAGTTACCTCCTACATGCATTAATAATTAATATGTGTTGTGTCCCCTTCACTAGACACTGCTTGCAGATTCTCTGTGACCATTGTAAGATTCTCTGTGGTCATCATCTGAACAGAAGTGACCCACCAAAAAAGGTTTTCACAGGGAGTGACTTGAATTCTTTGTTGCATGAATGGCTCACAAGTGAACAACTATCAAAACTGCCAGAAAAATAAGATGTATCCTCCTGATTGATCAGCTGTGTTGGTGTACTGGAATAAGAAGACCGTGGTACCCCATCACTCCTCATCTCTGCATAACAACCCAAATAATTTTGTGTCAGAAGAGATACACTGCTCTTGGACCAGTGAGATCAACAACACATTCACAATAGAAGCATGTACTCTTCTGTGTCTCATTACTCCTGACTTCAGATCTCCTGGTCTCTTAATAATGGCATGCCTTCCTAGGATAGGACAGCAAAGCTGAGACATTTCTGAGAAGATACCAGAGACGGTTACATGAAACCCTGTCAACAAAGTACACTTGAAGGTACTCAAGTTTGACATGATTCTGCCTAGAAGGCAAAATCCTACTCAGAACTTGAGGCTATAGTACCTGCTTAAAGCCAAACCTCACTTCATCAGTCAGAGGCAAAACCTGAGATCTCTGCTCCTTACACATACACACCTGGACATAAACGCAGCCACTGCCCGTCGCTTCCACAGTGTAGGTCCCTGTGTCTGCAAGGAGAGATGCCTGATGCAGGACCAACTTGTTGTTCCTGTGCACATGGAACTCCAGTGGAGAAGCCCCCATGCCTTGCACTGCCACCTTGACATCTCTGATCTCCTGAGGAATCAGGGCTGCATACTGAGCGAGGGCCTGCAGGCTGACAACCGTGTCCTGGGGGGAGAGTCAGAGTCACTCTGCTGTGAGGCCATGCTGGACAAGACCCAGCACACCAGTTCAGGGACTGCAGAGGGAACTGCAGCCCTCATGGCCCTGATTCACACTCTGACACAGACAGGCTCTATCCCACTAAGTGCATAGGTAGGGTCTATGCCAGAAGCAGCTGGATGATTTCTGTTACCTGGAACAGCTTGTGAGCTCTGGGTTTAGCAGTGCCAGAGACCCTGGGTAATCCCAATTACACTACACAGAGAAGAATTTCCCCATGGCACTCTCTTTCCCTGAGCAAACAGGGCTCATATACCTTTGTCTGCAAAGAATGGGTCTAGGGTGACATGCACATGAGAGATGTGCACATCACTCCAGGCACAACAACTCCCCCATGATTTTCCCTGTTTTGTTACCTGTGTGGAAGCAAATCCTCCAAAGGCATTTCTCTGTGCACTGAGCCAGTGCACAAGCTTGCTCACTGAGGCTTCATTGGGCAACAAGTCTGGTTTGGAGACATGAGCCAGGAGGATGTAGGCTACTGTCTCAATCATGGAAGAAGACTTTTCATCAGCAGATTGTGATGTCAATAGCTGTGCTGATGGGGGAAGAAATACGTGGAAGAGAAGAACTGTAGATCCCTGTATATTTGAACTTATGTCTCCAAGCTTCAGCACTTCTGCTCTTTCTGCATTTGCCTAGCATAGAGTAATAGAACCCTCTGTGCTGAAAAGCTCTAGGACTCATTTCCAGTCACTTGTACCTACTGTACAAGAACTGCTCAGTCTTTGGGCGAATTGGTGTCAGGCTGCTGGAGGAGAAACATACTTTGCTGGCATCCTCGCTATGCAGTGCATAGTGAAAGGCAATTTAAGCAAGAGCTGGGCTCCCACTTCAGGTCCAAGCTCCCAAGCACTGAATACATCTGAGTCCAGTTGAATATTTGCAGCAGTGGTAGTAGAGGACTAACGAAATTCAGCTAAGAATTTAGCACAACTAATTGTGCAAGGCTTAATTATGTAGGAGTCTTCTGCTGTGGTACAAGTATGAAAACCTGATATGCTTTTAAGTTCCAAGTCAGTTTTCAGAACAAACTTTCAATTTTGAAAGAAGAGCCACAAAATCACTTGTTTGCATAATACCAGCCTCAAGATTTCAGAATTTAGCTAAGGTCCTCTACAGAGAACTTTCATTTTGTGTATCACAGTGGTAGGTGTTTTTCCTTGTTCCATGTACATTATCACAGAGGCAGCTCTGAAGAAGTACTGCACTAAATGTGTGCTAATCTACTCCTTCCAGTTTGCCCACTGGCTGTCCTGTGAAGCCAGCTGGCAGCTTGAGTGGCTATGCATTGAGGAACACACAGCACTGGTAGCAGGTCAGGCTGAAAAATCATCTCTCCCTTTGGTTTTTTTATATGTTACTTTACAGCCCTCAATGTGGTTCACCACACTGCCAGATAAGCAAATGTGAGAAAGAACTCACTCAAACTAACTTAGGTAATATTACCAACTGTCTAACCACAGGCTTAGGTTCTTTGAACACCCACCCCAGCATCCTCACTCAGGACAGAAGTCTATTTTTTTCCCCAAGCAAATGAGACAAAAGGAAGAACCAAGCTCGGCAGCACAGCAGTAAAGGTCCACCCACCCAAGAGCCCTCAGCTTGAGTAGAGCAGCAGTGGCAAAGCAGTCAAAAGGTTTGAATTTTTCAAGTCAGTGTCCTGACCAGCAGCTGAACAGACATGGTGAAACAAGTTTTCTCTGCAAGATCTCTTTACTATGCATGAATTGCTGAATAATGAGAGGAGCACCATGACACAAATAAGCATTTTAACTGCACAAATTAGGCATGGATCACCTCTGCTGCTTTTGATTAGCAATTGTTTCCTGGGTCTGAGAAAACTAGAGATTCTCATAGCTTGAATAAATTATGATTGTTTGACACAAAAGTATATTTGTGAATAGCTAAGTTTCCCAGAATACTGCAATTAAATGCTACAGATATCATACCTTGAACATAGTCATGATCTCTAGGACCCCAAAGCAACAACCTACCTGTTTCCTTCTCTACTATATCCAGGACCTGCTTTCTCATCTCCATGTCCTTACTCAAGGTGAAGACATAAGCCATCAAAGCCTTGACATAAAGGTTTGTCTCATCAAGTTTTACTTTCTTGAGGCAATGCAAGGCATTATCCAACATGGTGTCCTGAAAAAGGAATCCAAACCAAGTGAATTTCCTCTGACCAAACAACATGTTGTGAACATCTATCCCAGACACATCCTTGATGTATTTTAGTGCTAGCATCTCTCCCAGGACTGTGAAGTGTGAGGTGAAGTGGTCAAAGCATCACTGACTGTGGGTTGAAAGCAAAGGTGTGCTGGACTTATTCTTGGGATAGGAGATTGCTAATACACTGGAGAATCCAGCTGTAGGAAGGGTCTGGTAACATGCTGGCTCAGAATTGTCAGACACACATGCTGTGGGTGTCTGATCCTGAAGAGTATGATGTATTTAGAATTACCATTCTGCCTGGAATATCAGTTCTATTGTTCTAGGGCAGTCTACACTTGTCTTGAAGATCATTGCTTTTATTTGGAGAGAGTGCATATCTGAAAAGTAGTCCTTTTTTTCTCCTTTAGCTCTGCTGATCAGTTTAATGAAAGCCATTGCCTCTTCCTGCAAGCCTTTTGTTATTTTCAGGCACAATTGTTTCCCTTGAGGTGAGCTGGGAAAAGCAAGTGCTCTGCTTTGCTGCAAATCAGACCTTTTATATTAAGAACTCCTCACCAAGTTAAAATTTTCCTGTTTAGTTTATTGTGTAGCAAGGTGGGAATGACAGAACCTTTCACCAGCTCAAGGGGAAGAATGAATGGTGGAACATGCTCCCAAGCCCTGAAGGAGTTCAGGTGTGACTTACATTCCTCTCCAGATGGAGTTCCACCAGTGCAGCAGCAATATAGGCTGTTAATGAGATCGTATCATCCACACCACCCTGCAAGCACACAGTCATCAGAAAAGGACAAACCCAACCTCTGCTTGCCTGTCATTGTATAGACCCAAAACCTGCATCTGAGAGACTACAGCAATATGCTTCTAGGCATTCTTGGACAGGAAAGCTCTCCAGGCTCACTTGCTGAATATCCCGAAAGTTTGCTGTTGAGGGCAGTTCTCAGCCATGTTGTTCACACAGCCTAGATATTCCTTCTTATAGAAAGGCATGAAGCAAACTATAAATCAATTTATTTTATTAAATATGTTACCACTGTACACTTGAATAAAGTTTTTATGATGTAGGATTTGCATACAACAAGTTATGCAAGCTTACATATAAGTCATCTGACTTTGAGAAACCATAGGTTAATACATGTTAAACAGGCTTCAGGAGCCTTTCCTCTCAGAGGACATTCATTCTTGGGGAGGTTCTGCTTATATCCTCAGATATGAGACAAGAATACATCTAAAATGAGAGGAGTACCTTGGGCTAAGATGCTAAGAAACATCATTCACACTGACTAGAAGAAAGTTTGTAAGTGCGAAGCAGGTGGTGGTGCAAAACCTGTTCCAAAAAGTTTTGTTCTGATAGAAAGCTCAAGGCGGGAAATTAATGACAGTCAGACAAGGATGAACAGTCTACATGTACACTCTGCTTTTATTTTGTACTGCATCCAAATTTTAGGAAAAAAATGTGTAACCCTCTTCTTTAGTAATGTAGCAGCCTGTTTTCTTTCATAAATTTGCCATGTATTTAATGTGGGCAATTTTGCAATCTGACCAGTGTGGATTATTTGTACTTTTACAAGGGCAGTGAGCCCAAGTACTGCCATACTGGCACACACACTGTTCAGTACCTAAGCTCTAAGGCATGTTCACCAAGAGTTTGATGCATTTCTAGCTACACTGCAGGGATAATTTGGGGGATGCCAAGCTCCAGAAGAAGTAATATTTTTGGTGCAGTGGAGGAACAACTGTGTCTTCAGACAATCCTGTATTAGACCACATAGAATACAGTGCACTGTAAGATACGAGAAGAGGGAAAATCCAGCCAGAGTATTCTAGACAAGCACTAAAATATAAAAATATTTCTCATTTCCCTGTGCCTTTGTAGTACCTTGACACAACTAGCTCTGTTGTCTTTTGGTTAGAGTGAAAATTAAGAAAGCCTAGCAGAACCTAAAACCTCACACAGAGGAAATGACTGCTGTTTTAGGCCATATTTTTCATCCCGCTCTGGGCAGATGCCTTAGCTGTGCTAGGCCATGGGAACATTACTTTGTGCTACTGTTCACAGTGGAAAAGCCTGAGGAAGCAACCCTTGTGCCTCACATGGAGTTCTTCTTGCTCCCACTCCCACGTCAGGCAGCCATACCTTCAGGTCATTGTTGAAGAGCTTCCCCACACTCTGGAAGCAGCCACTGGGCAGCTGGTGCTCCTGCAGCCAGTGCAGAGCGCTGCGCACGTGGTCCTTATCGATGTAAATGTGGGAGCTGGCCTGTCCAAAGGACCTGGCTACGAAAGCTGTCAGCCTGTGAGCAGAGCACAGGGAATCTCATGTCACAGCCAGGAGATAAACCAGCAGGGGTCATAGGTTTAGGATGACCATAGAAATTCTGGTCACTCACCACGTGTTGCCCTGCTCATCCCCTTTCCCAAAGGCACTGTAGGAGCCATCGTCGTGTTTGTAGAGCAGCTGGCGCTGGTAACCTGTGACAACAGGACGTGACTGATCATGAGCACCTGTAGCACCTCAAACTGTGTCCTGCCTATGGGAAGATGGCTTCACAGCAAGAGGCTTCACCAGGTCCTACAGTCAGAGCCATTGAGATGAGCACACCACCCCCAGTTCCCCCTGGATGCCACAGCATCACTGTGACAAGAAGCAGTTGTACAGCACTGCTAAAGTGGCCATGCAGCTGCTCTGCATTACTGGAGCTGTTTGGAGCAGGTGTTGTGGGTTCCTGCCCTGCTGTTTTGCAGAAAGGTGTCATGCTCAGCCACCTCATGGCTCCCCACGTGCCAGGGAGCTGTGAATAAAAAGAGCAGTAGGAGTGAGGAGGAAGGCTTTTCCTAGCGGGGACACAAATGAAATCCCAAGTGCTTTTCAGCACTTCTCCCAGGCCTGTTGGGACTCAACAAAGCACTTTTTAATGTGATATACATGAAGCAACAGGGCCATGCCTTTGAGCTCTGAGGGCAGAATGCTGTCTGCATCTATTTGCTCTCCCTCTACCCTCCTCTTGGCCTTATTGTTTACCCTTTGTTTTTCCTCTCTGCCACCACCACCCTCTTGGGTAGGCCCCCCTCTCCCAGATACACGTACATGTTCTCAGTACATGCTTGCAGTACCACAGAAAAAGGAGGAAAGAAAAGGAATCAAATCCTGTCCAGACAAGGAGACTGGCAAGCTGAAATATGAGACAAATTACAACATGAGACAGACACTGCCACTATATTAAATTCAGATTATACTGAGAGAACTGACATGACCCCAAAATATGTTTTCTAAAACATGGGGAAACACTAAGCTATTGAACTCCTATCTATTTCCAAAGGCCACTCTTTATTCCATGTGATAGCAGGTGATGCCCTCTTTTCACAAAGTGCTTCTGTCAGCCTCAGACTGATAAGGAAACAAACAGGCATCACATAATGATGGAAATCACTAATTAGCTACACCTTTCTCAAAAAAAAGACTTTGTACCTCAATTACTAGCAGAGACAGCACTTTCTTCAGAAACTTCTTTCCATGAGATATTTCCCTTTTCTGTGATACCTTCCTTTGTCACACCTTTGGCAGCCCTTCAGCTCCTCACCAGACCTGTGCCCCACACTCTTGATTGATTGCAGCTTCATTTTGCAGCAGAAAGAAGGACAATACTTACCTGTTGTCAGAAACCTCAGCGCTTTATCCTCAATTTCTGGGTTCAGTTGTTTAGTCTTGTTCAGGTACTGGAGTATGAAGATGTTTGGTGCAAACTGGACCATGTTCTGCTCACCACAGCCAAAGGGCATGCTTAGCAGCCGGTCTAAGTTTTGAAGTGCTGGGCCCATGATGTCACCTTACATTTGAGAGGAGAGACAGGAGAAAGGAAAAGCACAGACACTGAGCAGTGTGAATCAAAAGGACTGCTGCCCTCCCTAGATCCAGATGGGATCCTAGAAAAGAGCCCTGACTGAACAGACGTGATTGAGATTTCTGGTGACCCCTCCTACATTAGGCCAGCACCACAAGGGAAGACAGAATGGTTCTGGGAGAATGAAGGACAGTTTGAGGGATCTGAAGAAGGGTAAAGAGAACTGTCTTTCCTGAGTGGGTACCAAGGTGGGAAAAGAATTACAGAGACAAAGTTGGTGGAAATATGCAGGGATGGTTTGGTTCACTTAGGTGGATGGCAGTGACAGGAGTGATATCCTGGTTTGTGTCTTTTCCTCCAGACACTTGGAGATCACCTAAAATCCTTCCTTATGAGAGAAATAAGTATTGGAAAAGATTACTTGATCCACATTTCTGAGGCCAACATCACACCCCTTACAGATGAGGAGCTGGGTCAATGCATCAGTAAGGCCAAAGCTTTGTGCAATTTTTTTTCACTACAGAACCAAGAGCAGGGAAAGCCTTTCTCACCAATCACAGAGAACATGACTCGGGCAGATCCCTCCAGCACTTCTGCAGGCAGAGTCAGGGAAAACTCTTCAGAGATGGTGTTATCTGAGGAAGGCAGAACCCAGACATTTGTCCCATGGAGAAGCCATTCATACAAGTGTAACATCCAAGGAGACTCAGGTGAAGCTTAGTGTCACATCAAGTCACAGAAGCCAAGACTTGCAAACAAATGCCTCAATATAGGAAATTTTGCCAGGTAAAAGATTGATATGGACAAATTATAGTGGTTGTTCTCCCAGGCAGGATGGTGTCACCAGTGCTTGCTCTCTGATTAATCCCCCCACCCCTGGGTATTTGCAGTAACCCTGTGCCTTCCATCCTGGTCTCATGATCAATGGCAGTCAGGAATTTTTTTCCCCTACCTGCAGGACAGAGAAAGGCATTTTGAGTCTTCTCTTGTAGGACACCTCCTGGCTGCAGATGGAGAAAGAGTAGTTCAGATAAGGAAGACAGGAAAGGAAGACAAACTGCCTTAGCAAGTTTGTCTGATGTCCAACAACGGGTTAAACTTCCCCTTAGCATCTTGCTGACTGCCCCAGGGAAAAAAAAACCTGCCCCAAGGGGTCCTCCACCCTGAGATGTGACCAACCTTCACAAGCAGAGATTTTATCACTGTGTCTCTCCCTCCTTGCAAAGGTGTCACAGCAATCCTGTTACCACACAGACTGTGTGACTCTTCTGCCACACTGCTCACAGTGACGTTCACTCTGCCTGCAGGGAGCACAGGAACACGTTTCTGAGCACTCAGAGCAGACAATTCTATGTACAGGCATTAGGTCCAGACATGCAGACTGGGCAAATTCCCTCCCTCCTCCCACCAGCTGCCACACAATCCCTCTGCCCAGCCTCACCCAGCCTGGTGGCCGTCACATTCCACACAAAGGTTTTTGCTTCGTTGGCACAGAGGCAGCTGGAGAACTGGCAGCTTGGACAGGCATCCACTTTTAGTTCTGGGATCTCCGTGAGGGTGGTGTGGACCTGAGCATGGTTGGATGTACCAGCACACATTGTGTTAATGTTAGTAACAGGCACTGCACCAAGCAGCAAATACCCTGGGTCATAAAGTGCAAGGTTGTGCTTTATGACCCAGACACCAGTATCTAGGGCTCCTGAGGAGCTCAGAGCTTGCCTCTAGGCTCAAGGTTTTGTTCTGATAGATGCCATGTAATTGGGGAAACCTGCTTGGAGGAACTCACCTGGATACAGTCCTTGAGGTAGTTGAAGACAGTGGCTTTTAGCTTGAAAGTCTCTCCTTGGATCACAGAGTAAGGCAATGATACATCCACAAAGAAAGGCTGAAAGACCCTAAGAGGGGTCAGAGGTGAGAAACCAAAGCCAGTATCGGCAACACAGAAGGTGTTGGCGTTCCATTCTGTGATGGTGTCAGGTACAGCCACTTGGAGAGATGCTTGTCCATCGCCCCTACAGCAGGAAGCAGAAGACAAGGACTTGCTTAGAAGCAATCAGAATACTCTAGGAGCGTCCCTGGGGAAGGAAGGCAGAGACTGTTACCAACCCAACAGAGACTAAATCCCAAATCCAGGTCTCTGGGAAAAGTGTCCGTGGTTTTGGCTTCTCCTTGTCATCAGAGTGAGGTTTAGAACCAGCAGGGATAGCTTGGCTGCCTGGTAGAAAGCGAGTGATACCTCAGAAAACAGCATATATAGCTACAGGTGAAAATAGCTCTTCATTCACAGCCAGTCTAACACAAACCACAAATGTTCTGTGACACAGAACAAGAGTGGACAGGGCTGGTGTTTCAATGAGAATCTGACACAGTGTGGGTATCTTTGCGGAGCAGTCCTTTAGGGAGACAGAATTGGACAGAGTTTAGCCCAGGGCTCAGTCTGATGGATTCAAATTTTGTCTGGATCCAGGGAGAGACAGCATGCTAAAATGGAGTCACACTCCTTTAAATAATCTGTGAAAGTGCTGGCAGAAAGCACACTACATTTTATATGAAAAAACACTGAACACAGGAACATGAAGAAAGCATGGAGATTTGAGCTTTTTACCCGTGATTTGTAAATCAGGTCCATTGAAATGGAAACAAGTTTTGTTGCTCTCAATATACAAACAAGAAACACAGCAGGAATGGGGGTCAATTGTCTCAGCTGCAGGCTGACCAGAACTGGGAAAGACCTTTCACTCAAGAAGTTGGACATGTGTGTTCCTTACCAGTAATAGGCTCTTTTCTTAGATATATCTTCTTTTCAAAGTCTGGAAGCACACAGGAAACAGGTTTCTTAATTCTAGTGTTGGTAAATATTTTCATGCGCAGTTTCTGGGAAAATAGTGCAGACAGTAAATAATTTATAAATAAAAGGGAACAAGGAAGGTTGAAACTATCTCGTGATCACGGGTATCAAATGGGAGCTGGTGGTCAGTGATGAAACACTTAAGTGCTGCTTGTTTATAACAACATGTGTAACCTTATAGGCTCAGAGTGACTAGTGCATGAGGAATGGAAACCAGTTTCTGAGGAATGCTGGGACCAACTATTACTTCTCATACAAGTAGATTTCAACTAGATGTGCCCTTCATATGCCCAACCCTAGCAATGATACATAATCTAAGGAATAAGCATCTAGGAGACAGCATAGTAACATGCCTTTTGAAGGGAATCAGGGTCTGTATTTGAAGGGTAGAGTTGTGTCAACTTAAGAAACCCATGCAATTCAGACTACATTTTGGGTTGTTTTCAGTGTGTTGTTAACTCTCTTCTCCTATTTTGAGGTGCTTGCATATATTTTATTGAAGAGCATTCTGCCAGAAGCAGCACTTCTTGCATTTCAGTTAGCAGACATGTTAACACTTTTCTGGCTAGCATGCTTGTTAGCACATTAGTTTATTTCGTTGTTTGTCTCAACAGTTAGCTATAAAGCCAAACTGTGACAGATTTCACTTTATTAAAACTGCTCTGAGGATAAGTAAGTAGACAGTCAATGAAACACTGAGTAAAGTACTTTGTAAATAAAATAATAACCAAGTGGTGATTGGTCAGAATACAGTGAGGTGCTCAGGTATTACTGCTGTATTCTTGCCACTCCCCCTTTGTAGTTACGAGAGCCTGAAGTAAATTTGTTCATTTTTACACTATCTTTTTCTTATCAGGTGGTTTGTACTATGTTTACTCAGCTTTCCTCATAATCCCCAAATGAGTGGGAACACTGAACAACAAGGAACAGATGACTTCTCATAGGCATTCAGGACTGCATACTGGAACTCACTAGCTCAGGAAAAGTTTAGAGGAGGTGCAGCCACTCACCTTAAACAGGCTGTAGACATCAGCCTCACTTTGGTACCATGGCGCTCCCATCTGAGCCTTTTTGCGTGGGCTGGGCTGCTGGGGCAGGCAAGGGTATGCTTCAAAGTCTTCCAGACGGTAAGGCAAGCCTCGGCCTCCAACTGTGAAGCTGTCCTTGAAGATTTCCTCATACAACTGCCATGGGAATACACAGGACTTCAATTTGAGCTGGCCAACAAGCATGTGGATGGGTCAAACTTTTGGGTTTGGTCAAACTCTATTACATGTTGAAGAGCTTTGGTGTTGAGAAAGTTGGCACTGACCCAGCTTACACTAAAGGACATAATATAAAGGACACATATAGGATAATATATACCAAAGGACATAAATCCAAGCAGTGGATGTAGGCAAGCAGCTTTTAGGCTGCAAGACAGTTCAAGCCTTTCAACACTAGGGTGCAAAATTAGGATAAAAATGCTTCAGTTTAAACACAAGGCATTGGCACCTCTGACCTACATATTTTAAGATTACTACTTTAAATATCTGTTAGTAGATATGCAGTTCTCTGCACTATGACAGCATCCTTATGAAATGGACCACCAGATCACACTGTGGGCCCTATCAACAGGTGCAGTGTATCCCCCTGGATTCAGTGAGGCTTTGTAACACACTGTACTGATATAGTTTAACTTACAGCTTTGCATGAGGCATATACCTGTTTTATCTCTGGTACACATCGTGGATTTATGTTAGGATTTTCAAATTTTGCAGTATTTTTGCTCCAAGTTTTAAATTCATTCCTCTGAAACACACAGATGCTTTAAGGTAGGTGCCTCCAACCCTTCTGATTCTCAGAATCCACCTGAGTGCTGACAAAATACTGACCACTTTTCACTAGCCACTGTGTGCTCGGGGTGCTCTGGTCTAGTTACTGTTTTCTAAACAACTGCTCTGAACCACTGACCTGTCACATGGTTATAACTCAGTAGTGATTGGGCCAGAGGGATAGGAAGACTCTGCCAGGGCAAAATTCCATTTTAAAGGCTTAACCTCACTGGTTGGTGGAAGATGGTAGAGCAGAGATGTGGATGTGAGGGAGGCTGCTAAGCCCCCTCCCTCCAAGCAGGAAGCAGCAGCATCTCCTTGGAGCAACTCTCCCTGCAGTGCCATGTAACATCCACCACCCTTCAGGCAGAGGCTGACAGCACAGAGCTGAGGATGAGGAACAGGATCACCCCATAACTGCTTAGACAAGGCTGAGGAAGGGGAATAGCAGGGCAGCCACCTAACCCTGCGCTGTCCTGGGATGTACTGTGGGCTTCCTGCCACCCATGCATGGAGGCAGAAGGGCAGCAGACCTGAGGGGGTTGGACAGGGCAGGCTGCACTCACCCCGTCTGCTGTTAGGGTTTGGTTCGTCTTCAGCAGGACACTTTTGTCAACAGCTCGCACAGAGCACAAGGACCCTGGAGCAGCCTTGAGGTTCAGTCTGACTTTTGATCCTGGGACCTCCTCCTTGTGTGAGAATTCCAGTGCCACCTGCAAAAGAAGACAAGGTCTGGGGGCTTAGCCTTGGAGAGTGGGACCCTGTGACTCTTATTTGTCTGGGTAGCAGAGTGAAAGCCTTTGAATAAAGTAGGGAAGGGGGATGAGGTGCTGAATCAGGCCATCCTGGAAATCCTTTGGGAAGGTTGAAGAGGCTGCAGTGCACACAGCCTTAGCCAGAATTCCTCTACCACCACGCATCTACAACCCTCTGATCCAGAACTACTATAGGGAGCTAAGCAGATGAGCTTCTCCTCTGCATTAAGGAGTGCATGAGGACAGTGTGTTCCCAAGTCAGTAAAGGGGAGCAGGGGGAGAAAACAGTTCAAGGGGACCTGGTTTACTCCCTGAGCAAAGCTTGCCAGTTGGTGTTGTGGAGAGCAGGACTAGGAATTCAGGGAGAAGGAGGTTACCTGTCTTGTTGCCCAGCCAAAAATACTGGGCATGTGCTTTTGCATATATCCAGCTTACACCATTCAGATGAGGATAAAACAGGACCAGGACCCACAGCAGACCAGAGCACATCAACGATGCCATCCCACTCCTTGTGTGATTTCTACTCACCTTATGTCTAAAGCACTTTTCTACTTCAAACTGCTCCACATCAGCCACCACCTCTCCGTCTGAGAAGACCGCATACACCAGAAGCTTGATGTCAGGCAGGAAGTCATTGCCAACAGGCAGAGTCAATGAGAAGGAGCCCTGCAGATCTGCACAAGACAGCAGCCAGGAAGAGAGGGACAACATCCAAATGAATCAACTCACTGGAGGGGGACACACATTAAGAATCAAAGGAGGGTCTTAATAATTTCTACCTTGCAGATAAGAACACAGAGACAAAGTCACAAATTAACAATAAACCAAGTGTACCAGCCATTTCTTTGACTCATTTCGTCTCCAAAGCAGCAAAGTCATAAGATTGGGTATTAGATCAATTAGACAAGACAGAAGGAGGACAGTTGCCTAGAAAGACACTGAGTTGAGAGGAGATTGTGTTGGTCTTAGGAGAAGGATCACCACTAAGAACTCAGTTCAATATTTCCCACCTACGGATAAGAATAACACCTACAGACAGAGTCACTGGAGGGTGGTCAGTTTTCTGAGGTGTGTTATGAGACACTTAACTTCTCATGTTTGTACTCACTCTCATGCTGGGTAATTCGCACCTTCTTCTCTCTGCTGAAAAGGATCTCTCCTTTTGCTATCACCTGAAGAACAAAGAGAAGCACTACTCAAGAGTCTGAATTCTGAGAGCATGAGGAGTGGAGTGTATGAAAAGAACACAAGAAGAGAGAATGACATCTGACAAATGTTGCCTTGGAAGTTCCTCTGGCAGGACATGATTTCCAGAGTTCTGCAGCAGAGATGCTGATGGTATAGCTGGGTAGGACTTGAGATTTGTTGCTTAGGCCATGAGAAGGTTGGGCTGCTTGCAAAGCCAGAGGTACTTCTGGAGCTATGGGCTGATGCTCTTAAGACCCAGTGAACTCTGATCTTTGCATCACTAGGATACAGTCCTTTTTGATTGTATGAGTGAGTCCAGTTCAGTAACCAAGACAGTCATAACCTCTCAGCTAGGCTTTAGTCACACCCTTGCTTTGACTCACTTTCTTGAAAGTGGACTTCATCAAAACACTATTACATACCTCTAGTGTGCATCAAGGCCCTGTGCAAGGGCCTTTCAAGCTTTTCCCTGCAAAGACACAGGCAGGGGAATGTCAGCTGCCCCAGAGATTGCCTCTTGGTTCTCAGAGAGATTGCCCCAGATACAGACAGACATCTGGGGCACACCTTCTGGGCAGATTTCGGGCTAGTCCTCCACTGCCATCCATGTGGACATAAGGGAAAGTAGGGCAAATGGCAGGCATCTATCACACAAGCTTAGGTCAGGACATGGATAACAAAGCGACACAGCTGGGCGCTAGGAGCAGGTCCAGGAACTGGAAAGCAGGCACAGGTTTGGGCAGAACAGAAGTCACAAACTGACTGTCTATGAGTAGCTTTACCTTTCCTTTAAGTATCTCTGTGCTGTGAGAAAAGGGTAAAATGCCAGTAAGCATAACTTTGCCCTGAGAATCAGCTGTCTTCTGCTCACCAAGTAGTAGAAATGAATGTGGTCTTCTTCAGAGCTGAGCTTATTCTGGGAAAGGATATAATCCACCTGCACTTCCTGCTCTTGATCACAGGACATCACATCATCCTTGGCCTTGATCTCAAGGAAGCTGTCACTCTCAGAATAGAAAGGTTTCAGCCAGTGGAAGCTGTCCTCTCCTTCACTTTCACCAGGAAATGGACTGTTGTCACTTGGAGGGTTGTAGGTACCCTTGAGAGCACAAAAACACAAGGCGGCAATACAATTAGTATCCAGTGATGCAAGGGAAGTTGTACACCTGCTGAAACTCTGTTATCACCTGAGCTGATGGCAGACTGCACATCTGTATACTTAAAGTAATTTGTTGAAATGTCATTTTAAAGTCTCTTATGAGATTTCCTCTTACAAAGTTGTAGCAAAAATTTCAGGCAAGTAGATTTGACCACAATCTCATTTTTTCTCCTTTATCTTTTCTTGGGACACATCCCACACCAGACAAAAGATTTTCAGTGGCTGATACTCACCCTCAGAGAAACCATCGTGCTGTTCCAGCTGGTGGTATCCAATGTGAAGTGAGCTTCCCCCTTCTCATCTGTGAGGAATGACAGCTGTGTCTCTTCATCATTGACATCAACTATTAGATAGACTGTTTCATTTCTGAGGGGAGACTCTGCACTGTGGCAGAACATCTGTAGGGAAGAGGAGGAAGTTAATACCCTGTTGTGCCAGGCTCTGAGGCACTGCCAGTGCTTAATATTAATAGCTTCTGTCACTGGGTTGCCTCAGCCCTTCTAGCTTTCAGACTGATTGGAAGAATCCAAATAGAAGTCTAATAAATACACAAAACCAACAATTTGAAGCTGTTCATGACTGGAACAAAATGGTAATACAGGCAAATGAGACACCTCTATTGGGGGAAAAGGTGAATTCCTCAGATTCTGAGATGTTTCTTGAACAACACTGCAGGATCTTTGATGATCAGAAAGAGATTTGTCCCCAGAAATTTAACTCTTGCTTTTCTTTGCCCTCCATGCTGGAGTCAGTACTGGCTCAGGTGAAAGTGTTTCTAGCCCCAGGACAGCATCACCCAGGGGGCCTGAGTCAGAAATGACCGCCAGTGAACTGATATGCAAGGCTTTAGAGATTTCTGCCAAGTTACCATCAGTAACCAGCTGATGTTACCGGCTTTCCTCCAAAGGGAATGTTATGTGCTTGCTGATGCCACCCCCATCCCATATGTACAGATTAGTTTCAGGAGATGCCCCTGGGGAAGCCTCCAGAAACTGCAGCTGGCCCCAGAATTCCAGTCCAGGAAATACAGTATGTTAGGATGGGGAGAAAAAAAATTTCTTCTACTGGAGGCTTCACTCCTAGTTTCTGGGTGCCAGCAGAGCAGCATTTACTTTCCTGGAGACTATTCATTTCTTCCTACAAAAGATTATATCTGTCATACATTCTCAGCAGAGAAGGGATCCATGAATGTTACCTTCCCTGCGTATGGTATCCCACGTTTGTAGAATGGATGGAGGTTGATAAACTCTACAGATTTCGTTATCGTTGCAACAGGAATTAAAGCTGTTTCCGCAGAATGGGCTCCTGGTAGGGAGATGAAAAACCTGTTGAATCTGAAGTGGTCTTAGGAAAGCAGAAGAAAAAAAGGCACTTCAACACTACCTACAACATCTACAAGCTCTAAATTTAGGAGAGAAAATACATTCTTCTAGGATATGATTCCCTCAAGCTTTCTGGGCTTCCTGCTTCATGACATGATGCATCATAGCCGATAAGTATTTATTTGTATGTTTATTGTTTATGTTTTCTGGAGATAAAGGGAAACTAGATAACTTATAAACAGTCTGGCTGAGGAACACCCTGATTTCCAGGCAATCACTAAAAAGTTATACACATGCAAAGGGAGCTGAACAGTGGAAAGGATTAGGAAATCTGGTGAAAACAGATGGAAGAGGTACTAGAATAGAGACTATTGCCATGACATAAGATTTGGGAGCCTTCGGGTTACTTTCTTAAAGAAATTCCACTGCCACAGAAAGACCAAAACCAAAAATGTTGCCGGAGAAGAGAATACTCCACATATTATCCAGTACCTGTTCCATTTTCCACTATTTTTCCTGCTGCAATAATGTGGCTGTCAGCTTCGTTTATTTCCAGAGATGCTGTCTTGATTGTGAAAGTAGTGCAGCCATCCTTATTTGTCTGCAGAGAGAGAGGAGAGGAGAACAGAAAGACAGAGAGTGGTGTGGAGGAAGACAAGCAGTTCTACAGATGCCAGGCAATACTAAAGGAATATCTCCAGATATTTCTGGAACAGAGGAAAGCTCCCGAATCCTAAATGCAGAAACCCATCATGGATACCTTAGGCAGAAAAGAAAATCAATATGCTTGGATTAAACAGTCACCAAAAATGTGGCCAAAAAGAAAAAGTGCTTAAGGCAAATTACGTAAGAGTTAATTATGTCACAGAGAAATTCGGGAGACTGGATTCAGCCTAAATCCTGTAGCTGAGAGAGCGTGAATTTCATTGTGTGAACTAAAGGTCTCCCTGAAATGCTATGGCCCTGATGAATAAAGCCTGACAGTGTGGCTTTCCAGACATGACCATTCCTGGCCATATTAAACACAGGCACCCTGCCAGGTGCAGATGGCAAGAGCTTTGCCAATCATTGAGGCAGAGCCTGGGTATAGCCAGTGTTTCTAGCCATGCCTGTGAAGCGCTCCTCAGAACCTTTCAGGGCCTCTTGCATGCCATGTAGAGCTGGCATTCAGCTGATGTTTTGCACAGCTAAGACTGCACAACATTCCAGCTGGAGTGCATTTTAAAAGATGCAGAGATCCAGCCAGATTTTTATATTCTGGCTCATTGCTGGCTGGTCTGACATTTGGAAATATTTTCCTGTGGCTCTCAGGCCAAAAGAGTTGCGTTTGAAACCCGTGGGAAAAAAAGAAATGTGAAGCTTAACCACAAAAAATAATGAACACAGATGAGGAGGAAGTGTAACCAGAAATGGACACAACTTCAGACCAGACACTAGCAAGCTTAAGATGACCCATTGTGCAGGGATAGAGCAAGAAACAGGGCATGGATCCACAGTCCATATGATGCTCTGATAACCTGTTCATTGGTGGGAGTGGTCACAGGGCTGAACAGGCGATGTGAATAGCCCCACCTGATGGGGTGATCTGGTTGCATACAATATGATACAGACCTTTGGAAAAGGTCTCAGGCACCACTGCTTCCCATAGGTTACACCTTCTCCCAAAGCATGGAGTCAAGTATGGGCAGCTAGAGCAGTAATTCAAGGAACAGGGTTATGGGAAGAGGAATCAATGGTCTGATCATGTCCAGCAACTGGGAAGACACCAGACTGAACAGGTTGATGCCCATCTGAGGTGCATTGAGGCAGGTTAAGGGGGCAGAAACACATTTCCAGCATATGATATTGTTTGATCTCCTATTTGTTCACTTACCCAGCTGCTTCGATTCCGCATCTCTGAACTTGTAAAATTTTCGTCAACAGCCTGGGAGAATGTCATAACAGCAATTTCTACTGTCCCTTGAACAGGCTTCCCATAAGTATACCTATGTCAAAAGAGAGGAACATTCACCAAAAGACAGTCTGCTGACTGATACAGGACACCTCCCAGCCTCGTCAAGGGAAGTAGAGCCCAGAGAGCTTTGCTTTGTACCTTGTTAGCTCATCCTTTAAAATCATTTTGTGTCCCTCTCCACCCACTAAACCCAGCGTCTTTAGTGTCCTTCAGCCTCACAGTAAGTGACCAGGTGTGAGAAGGAGCCCATTCCAGAGAGTGATCTGTCTCCCCAAGACACAGGGTAATGCAAAACAATTATACTGACAAGTAGAAGACCACTTGTTTTTTATGAGGAATATGAAGGTGACAGTGGAGTCAAAGGGCAGAGATCACAATGGTATCATGTACTCACTTGCCACAGACATTAATCTGAAATTCCTCATCTGCTGTAGTGATATGTGGAGGGTGTTCAATTTTTATCTCAAATTTTTTCAGCACTGTATGGAAGAGAATAAGATAAGGATGGAGGAAAAAAACAATGGATGGTATGGATGAGTATGAACACTGACAGAAGTTCTGTTATAGCTGCAGTCTAGATGAGGGAAAGACAGTGATCTCCCCAGTTCTTCTTCACCATGCTGCAATCAAGTTACTCCCTCCAGCCACTCCACCCTGTATTTGCTGCTGCAATTGCACATGGGACTGCTTTCTACTCCAGCTAGTCAAGCTTAAACACTTAAATGGCACAGGGTTTTGTCTTTACCAATGCCAATTAATGGGGCTAAGGCATGATTCCATTTCCCATTATAGCAGCTGACTGAAGTGGATGACAAACCTAGCCCAGAAACGGTGACAAAGAGCAGCAAAATGTGCCCATTAGAGGGCCCAGATGCAGATAGAGTGAGATGTCAGCCCACAGCCTCTCCTTTGTATCTTATGCAGCTGCAGAACTCCAGCCCCATGTGAGGTGTGCACACAGACCCATCCATCCTTGTTCCCATTCTGTTTTTCTCCCAAGGCAAAAGGTGTGATGAACACAGCTGCATCACCCTGATCTCTCCTCCAGCTACCCAAACTGCTTTTCCCTCTCCTCTGATGTTGGAGCCTCACCATATTCCTCAACACTGAAGGTTTTTTGAGCCATGTCCTGCTGCACTGAGATGGTATACTTCCCAAGGGATGCCTCAGATGCCAGGGGGAAGGATAGATCCACAATGCCATGATCTGACTTTACATTCAGCCACTCAGCAATACGGTTGTATTCAGGATCCTGTTTGGGAAAGGACATGCAGAGCCACGAGTCACGTTGGGAGCACAGGTACCTGGCATACTCAGGCACAAGAAGGCATTACAAGGCCTTAAACTTGACCCATCAGGGAGGGCTCCAGATTGCCAGGAGAAACACCTTTGCTTCTCTCCAGTATTATTTTAGTAAACTTTGGAATTACAAAGACTGCCAAGAACAGTAAAGCTACTGGGAAGTGGCAACATCATAATACCATGGGAAGGAGAAGCAGCTGTGCTGCATCTATTGATCACCTGTCCCTGTGCTCTGTGCAGCCAGGGTGTTGGGCAAGGGTTTGGTACTGCCTGTCTTTTATTGAGCTCTGTGCACCACAGAGGTACTGAGCTGAGAGGAACCCAGGCTGACCCCATAAACAAACCTTCAGTTGAACCTGAACTATAACCATAACTTCATGAAGTTACATTTGTGGCACAACTCTGAGAGCGAAAAGATCACGGTAGAAGAGACAAATATACCCCTTTGGTCACTTCTTTGTCACTCACCTGCAGCCATATCTGGGAATACTGTAAAAACAAGAGAAATACAATCTCAGTTTTGTAAAACAGCATCCATATGAACCAGTATAAAGAGCTCTGCCTGACATGGGTCCCTGAGCAGAAATTTCTGCCCCATCCAGACCCCACAGTACGTCTCCTCCTCCCTCTGTGCCAGTTTACACTGGTCTTTCTCCAAAGGACCAGTGTATGAGTGGTTTCCTCCTAAGATAATTTATTCTTATGGTTTAACAGGTATGAAGGGAGATATCTCTTTCATGAGCCTCTCAATGTATCTTATGGTGAAGCTCCTACTTCTAGAAAGGCACAAGGTGATACTCACCTCATTTTTAATGACCTTAAGGTTCTCATCAAGGTTCACAATTCGAAATTTCACTGTAGATATGAAGACAAACATAGTAAAGCATTCTGGCTGCAACAGGTCCTTGCACAAACCTGCTTCTCCTTTTCAATGCTCAGTATTCAGGTCTCTCTGTTTACCTCAGAGATACTCAGGTATTTTCCCAAATAGCCCTCTCCAGCATCTCCCACCCCAGAAGCTGGGAGGCTTCTACACAGCTGTGTGAGGTAGAAACCCACTGCCTTTACCTAGAAAGATTACAAAGTTGTGGTCAACAGTGGAGTTGTCTATAGTGGGGTCTGTCTGCAGTCCATTCACATTGTGAAGACTGAGGACTCTGAGATTCTACAGCTTGGAACTGACACTCTAGGTTTTACTCAAATATGAACAACAGTCTTTAAGGCTGTCCAGTATCCTGGAGGGACCTGGCTTTCCCTTTAGGCCTCACTAGAGATATGACACCAAAACAATACCCAGGAGCAGTGGGCTGGGAATTTGGTGTAGCATACCTTGGAGGGGAACATCCTGACTTAGACTGTTCCTAGAAACACTGGATGATAGAGATCTATTGCCTTCCATCTCCAACACCCTTAGCTTGCTGCACTTGGTGAAATCTTCCCTCCAGGTGTGGCTGCTTTCTTGACCCTTCCCTCCCCATTTCTGTATGCTGCCTTCTTGCCTTACCTGTTTCTCCAGGTTTGTATAAGCCCTTGTCTGTCTCTATCAGAATTACATTCTTCTGGGGCTTGACCAGAATTTTCTTGTGACCCTCAAGGAGCACATTGTCTCCACTGTGGACCAGGACATGCAGAAAAGCCACCTCCTCTGACTGTCAGGTTAAAAAAAAAAAAAAACCAAACAAATTACCTGAGGCTACTAAGAGCTTGAAAGAGAACCAGAGGCACTTTTTCTTCCAAAATCTCCCTCTTTCATCTCCTGTGGTTTAAGTTTCTCCTTTCCCTAGTCATAGTCTACTTTTGTTTTTCAGCTTCTTCATTCTCTTTTCTTTGTCTTTCTTCTTGTCATGTTTGCCTCTTTGCACATTTATTTTTCCTCTTTGCTATATTTCCTGCCCTGCATCCCCAACATTAACATGACTCAGACACAGGAGAGGCTGAAGCCCTCTAATTTGTAAGAGGAGAGGCAGACAAAAGACATATCCTACCTGTGTCTTGGAATCATCTCTTTTCTTGGGAATTAACATGAGGTCTGGCACCTAAGTTGATTGACACAAGGAAATGGGGAAAAAATCATCAGAAACTTTGTATCTTATCACAGATATAAGACATCATCTCACTGTTAAAAAATCCCCGAAATTCAGAGTCCAAATTCTCCTGTATGACTCTGTAACCCACTTGTGATTCTAGGGAGAAGCAGTCACTGCCTTGTTCATGAACTTAACAGTGAACGGACAAACGTTGCTCTCCCACTTAATGTAAATGTGAGAGTTTTATGGAACTAAGTAAAACCATAGGAAAGTCAGATCTGGAGTAATGGGAGATGGGATACTCATGAGGCAGGACATGCCAGCATCAGAAAGACTGTGCTGAGCAAGAGAAAGATTTTTTTGGTGGTTTTTTATCTCTTGCTAACAGCAGACTTCCTTGGCTTTCCAGAACCAGGGCTTGCTCTCTCCTAAGGGCTGGCACCAAACTCTTAGTTAATCATTGTCATGTTGATGTAAAAACTCAAAGTGACTGCAGCCCCTCCTTGAATTCTGCTGAGTCTGCAGGGCAATCAGGGCACAGTGACTTTGTGCAGTGCTGAGGAAGACAGGGGCAGTTTGTAGAGCCTTAGCACCACACACATCCCCATGGCTCTCCAGAAACGTAGCTGAAGGTTCTGTAGTCAGTGTGTCTAGATAAGCCAACTACAGTGGTGAGCAGTGAAAGGAAATCAAGCCACTCCAGAAATATCCAGACTGCCTCAGTGAAATTCAGTTCATTGTGGGCTCAGTGCCACCGCAGCTAAATTAGAGCAAGCTCGATGTCTATGCAGGCTGCAACAACATCTGGCAACTACATCTGTATCTTTAGAGCACAATGGTCCTCTTGGAGCTGAAGGGGCAGGCTCCTGAGGAAACAAGGATGAAAAGAAAGTATTCCCAATGCATTGACTTTTTCTGTGATATACAAACGCTTTTAGGGACAAACACTGAGTAAACTGAAAAGAAATGTTTAGCACCATGATTTAAGTAGGATGAAATGTGCTGGTGCACATCAAAAGAACAGATTTTTTACTACACAGGAAAGATTCCCTGCTTAGACTCCAGGACACTGTTGTATTTTGCCTAGCACTGGTAGAGAAATATACTTAACCTGCTTGGAACCTATGGCAAGGAGAAGGACAGTGTACCCAGAGAAGTGCTGTGCTCTTGTGTGAATGTGAAAGCATCCGCTATCAAATCAGTAGCCACATCTACACTCACCTGGAAGGTGATGCTCTGAAAAGTGCCTGGCTTCTCCACATCCTGCTCCACCAGTGTGTGATTCTGGGTTTTTGTCTGCAAGGTGACAGCCAGGTGGACAGCCTCAGTTAGGGAGCTGAAGTGAATGTAGAGCCTCTCCTTGTGGGACTGCTGAATGACAGCAGGAAACACCACCATATAGTGACTAGAAGAGAGCAGCACATGTTCAAAAACAGGTCAGAAGCTGGGGCAGACAGGCCAGAATCCATCTCTGTTGCTTTCATGAAGAGGTAGACCAAGGGTGAGAAATGTCTAGAGGACTGCATTGACAAAAGTTTAGCACTTTTAAGCTCCTTTCAAGAAAGCTCCAAACAAGAAAGGAGGAATATGCCCAGTATAGAGAACTCCCAATTTCTCTGTGTCACCTCCCTGCCACCAGGCAGGACACAGTTACCCAGTCCACGATGCTCCAGTTGTGAGTACACAGAGCAAGGCTGTGTGAGGAAACCAAAGAAGCCAAACATTCAATGGCTGAGGCAGAAGGCTTCCATCCTCACACCAGACTTCACCCCCACCAGCACAGCATGAACAGAGGCAGAACTCCTGTGGCCTCTGTAGCTTTGTGGTGTGTGCAGGGCAGTTCCTGCACAAGCCAACACCAGAGGCTGCCTTGCAGCAGGGACTCTGCAGGAGCTGCTTCTGCTCAGCCTCCCTGGGAGCCAGGCCCTCACCATCCAGCTCTGTGATGCCAAAGAATGCAGCCCCCCATTACCACCCTTCAATGACAGGCCCTTCCACCAAGCCCCCCAAAATCAAAAGGAGAGAGTCTCACGGTTCCAGGCTTGCTGCAGCTGCAACTGGGAATAGGGTCAGGGCTAAGAGGAGCAGTGGTGCTCCCATTGCTTGGGCTGGGACAAGATCCACACTGGAGGAGAGAACTGCATGTACTGATGGGTTGGAGCAATCCTAATTACCCCTCAGACGCTCCTAGGTTCAAAGAGTAGGGAGTTAATATATGGAGATAATATTTTTTCTAGGCTAATGACATCAGCTAATATTTACTTGCTCCCACCAACAGCAGAGTGAAGGTCACATAACACAGCTCTCCATCCACATTTACATTCAGGTAGTATTCCAGGCCGTGGGTGCCAGAACACTGAGAAGGGATATGTGGAAATACATATCTCCGACTCAGGCTGAAGGGGTCTCGGGAGAGTCTCTGTTAGGCTTTTCCAAATAAAGCATGACATTTTAAGTCCACACATATTTTATCAAATCTCTACTTTACATGTGCCGAAGCTGCATGCCCAGTCTTCTGCCAGGTTACCCCAGCCATAAGGTGATTCCACGCTGACACCACCACCCATCTCCTCCAGACTCTTCCCGGGCACTGTGGCCTTGTGTTCCCATCTCCTGAATGGCAGCAGTGAAGTGCACAGGGCTTGGATGGATTTGCCCATCTAGTTACAACCTCACTTGAAGGTGGACATTCTCATTCTGTCCTGGCTCTGCTCTGTTTTAGCAGAGCACAACCAAAGGTACACAAGCACCAAGAGAATTTGCCATCCACCCCTGCCTTGCTCCCAGATGAAGCAATTCCCTGGATTTACTTTGGCACAGTCCCCATGTGTGTGCTTAGCACCCACTCTCTTAGACCACAGTCTGATGTAAGAGGGGCACACCAGCCTTTAAACTAGCACTGGCATTGCAGATAAATCTCAGGTTTAAACCACTGTATGTCACTGATCTAAGAGCATATTTGAGTCTCCAAACTTCAAATGGGGTTTAAGTTCAAGTTTTGAAGTTAATGAGACAATAGAAAAACAACCAAAAGATAATAACATGCTAAAGTTCTTCCCTTCCTCCAGGGAGGAATGGGGACACTGCCAGAGCTGCATGTGAAGCCCTGGGCTGGTCCAGGTGGAGGCTGGAGGTCAGGAGTGAAATTTCAATAAGAAGCAAATAATACCTAAGACGTTCTACAGAAGTAGAACCACGGATAAAAATACATTGGCATCACGAAGAATTAATTCGTATCCAAATGTTTCTGATGACAGCGAGTAAAAAATTGGGGGAAAAAAATTAAAAATTTGGTCCCTGTACCAAATACAGTAACTAAGTACTCCTGCTGCCAGCAGCTGTGCTGTATAAGGCAGACAAGCCCTCTCCCAGAGAAACACCAACGAGCCTTACAAAGTCTCGAAGCAGCTGCCTCTGGTTTGTAGGCAGTAAACACTGTCGCCACCCCTTTCTCCCGCCCACATTCCAGCCACGAGCAGCCTGATCTCCACCTTGGTTTTGAAGCCAAGGGAAGAACGGGCGTCTAGTCAGGGCAGGAGTTGTGCCTTTGGCTCTGGATGAGGGGGAGAAGGAAGACAGCAGGAGCAGGGGTGAAGGGGGTACTGAGGAGTGGCTAAGCTTTCCCTGGAGGAATTCGATCTGCAATCAGCTATGCGGAGGATCATTTTCCTGTGGGGCTGCATCCTTCTCCTGCCCAGCACGGCTGGAATGCCTGCAATGCTGTAAGAACTTCACTGCTTTGCAAATGTGCTCTGGTCTGTGAGGGATCCTGCGGGGAGGGTGGCAGTATGACAGAAATGGGATGGAAGTCTTAAGGTGAGGAGTGTTTCTCCAGAGAGGCATTATTTCTCACGTTGCCAGGGTTTCACTTGGTTTCCATGTGCGCTTTCCCCACATTCCCCCTGCTAATCAGCTCTTCCTTTAGTGCCTTTGATGTAGACCATGTATTTCAGCAAGGACTCAAGCAGAACAACTCTGCCAGTTTTCTGCGTGTGATTAATTCTGAGCTGCCAATATCTCATCTCCTACTGTGTTCCAGAATATGTTTCCTTTGGGCTAAGCTTTCTTCCCCCACTCATAGGTCACCATTTAACAGTTTAGCCAGCAAAGCTGAGTGTCTTTACAAGGTGAGCAAACAGGAGCCCAAGTATCTGTTAGGGATGCTCTTGGTAAAGCAGTGTGTTCATTCAGGCTTGGCTGGCCTTCTGCTCCCACCACACCTTTTATCAGACCTCTGACAAGGACAATTCCCAGCACAGCTTCTCTTCATATACTTTGTCAGGAATGCAACTCCTGTTCCAGCAGGCACAATTGTGATATCCTGGCTTCTGAACTTGTTCTTACTTCTTTGAAGGCGTTTGGTTTTGCAGCCATGGCACAAGTGCAAACAAAAGCATGACTGTACTTGAACAATAGATGTTACAGTGAAAAATATGGCAGTGGGTTGTAGCTGGGTTCCCTCCTGCTGCATGTGGCATGGCATGCACAAGCCCAGTTTTAAAAAACTTCTCCAGTGGGAGTACTTCCTCTAGGACGTGTTTCATAGGCTGACAAGCAAAGGATGTGCTTGCCACTGTTAACCTTCAGCATGAAGATTTTCTTTATGGAAATACCACTTGCTTCAATAGGTTGTCTGCTGTCCTGCCTGTATTCCATTTTTTTTTTTTTTGTAGATTCATGATCCAGCTTGGATCTTGGGACCCTTGGATGACAGCCCCAGAGATGTTCTTTCTTACTTTTACAGCTCAGAAGGCAAGGGCAAGGGATGAATTTCTAAAGGGATACAAGAAAATGTTCCAGAGTAAAGGATCATTAAGGGCAAGGGAGGTATGGGAGGTTTCAAGCAGTAAATTTTCAGTGCTCGCTCATCCCATCCTTTGGCACCAGTGGTAGGAGGGAGGTGCCATGAGTCAGCTCCAGTAGGAAAAACAAAATGTTGTTGGTGTGTGTTTTGAGATCCCCAAGGCAGCTTGGCAGGACTCAAGTGTGACAGCAGTCAAAGTCTCTTGGCCAGCAGGACTTTGACTCCCTCTTGCCAGGGTGCTGAGCTCCAGCTGAAAACTGCCAGCAGGTCACCTCCCTTCCTCCTGCTTTTCTGATCTTTCCAGGTCCTGCCCTCTGCTTCCTGCAAAACATGCTGCTGGCTGAGCCTGTCCAGAGGGAGTGAGTGGAAGGAGTCAGTGATAAGAATTTTGAAATCTGCTTGAATATTGGCTTTTTTGTTGGTCCTAGACGCTACAGTACAGTAAAAGATGAAAAATAAACTGTGAACAGCTTTTTGGTGCTATGGATGCAGCTCAGAGTAGATGCAGAGATGGGAGAGCAAGTAGAGAGCAAAGAGGCCAAGAGTGTCAGGAGCTGAAGTGAAAGTGCTCATCAATCTCTGTGGCTAGGACATGAACCTGGGACACTGGGTCCCTCACATGGGGCTCTAGGGCATTGTTTCTGAGCCCAAGAGTAGTAGGAAAACCAACCAACAAAACTGATGGACATAATGTAGTGTGGTTCAGTGAAAACATTTAAGACTTGGGAAACCTGCAGAGACTCAAGCTGCTGCTGATCCCTTGGGTGATGTGGGGAGGTGCCTTCACCTTATTTTCACTTTCAATTTGTAAGGCAGTGACTTTATAATTTTATATGGGCATGCAGCATATAGTGCTGCCTCACTGTCAGTGTCTGCAGTACCCATAGATAAGAACAGTGTCATATCCCACTGGTGTCAGAACAGCAGAATGAAGAGACCAGAAGTCTTTTAGGAAGTACCTAAATAGAGGTCAAAACCTGCCCTCTTAGAAAGTCAGTTTAACCTGACTTTTTTTTTTTCTTTTTTTCTTTTTTTCTTTTTTTCTTTTTTTCTTTTTTTCTTTTTTTCTTTTTTTTTTTTTTTTTTTTTTTTCTTTTTTTCTTTTTTTCTTTTTTTCTTTTTTTCTTTTTTTCTTTTTTTTTTTTTTCTTTTTTCTTTTTTTCTTTTTTTCTTTTTTTCTTTTTTCTTTTTTTTCCCCCTCTTTCCCTCTTCTTTTTTTCCTCAACAGAAACTATGCTGTGGCAATACCATCTCAGCTCTACTACCCCTTCTCAGAGACAGTGTGTCTCCAGCTCAGCAGAGAGGAAGTAGTCCCAATCCATGTGTCAGTCACCTTGCAAAGCAGAGCTGGGAATGAGACTTTGATCACTCAGTCCATCTCTCAATTCCCCTTTTTTCACTGCACAAGCTTCCAGGTGAGGAAGATACTTTCAAGGGTTCTCGCTAGGGTGGATATTGCATGCATTCTGCTCTTGCTGGGCAGGAATGCAAAGAATTGTGTCTTCCCAAGAAGGCATCTTAATTGGCCAGTAAATCTGGTGCTTCAGCCTGCATAGGGCTGCCAGTGTCCTTCCTACTATGTAGCCCCGCTAATATTTTACCCTTCTAGAAAACTTTTTGAAATGTTCTGTGAAGTCTTTCCAGACAAAAAGGACTAGAGCAACCCAAAAGTAATATCATAATTGTTATTCCAAAAACCTCAGGATCAGTGAATGGATCCACCCTGAGTGATGTCTGTAACTATACCTGCAGGTCCCTCCTCCTGTTGGAAACCCTGATGAAGTGGCTTTTGTTGTAATCACAGTCACGGAAGCCAACTCAGAGTTCCAGAAGAAACAGAAAGTCTTAATCAAGCACGCAGACAAGAAGACTTTTATCCAGACAGACAAACCTGTGTACAAACCTGGACAGATTGGTATGGACAGAATGCCATGTCTTGTGAGAGAGAGAGTGGTCCTCAGGCCACAAAGTGTGGGGTACTCTGCAGTCCTCTGAGCAGGACCTGCTCAGGAAGGGAGGTGGGCCTCAGGCTTCCTTCTAGGCTTTGAGAGGTTTGGCAATATCTCTCTCCTATGTCAGCGTGCTGTATGCCACTGTGAACAGGGCTTGTGTGTTTCTCTTGATGCATGAGAAAAGATTTAGACGCCACAGTGTTATACTCATGATTGCTTCAGTCAAAGCCATGACTCTTTGTCAGGCCCTAAATCCCTCTTTTCCCCACAAACTTCCTCAGGTGAGGATTGCAATCCTACAGCTCCCACCACTGCACTAGCACAGCTCAGATCACCACAGGGTTCAGCTGTTTGCCCCATGCCTCTCCACACTTTCCACTGGGATGACCTTCACTGCAGGCAAGACTGAGTGGCCCTCCACAGCTCCACTGTCCAGAAAAATGGTTTTTCCTACCAGCCAGCCAGTCTTCCCAGAAAGCCCCACACTTCCTCTCCTAACACTTTTTTTTCTAGCAGGCTGCCAGCTCCTAGCAGGGCTTTGGGCACAGACCTAGGAGTGGATGGCTCTATCTACTGCCCACATCCTCTCAGTGAAGCAGTGTACACATTTTCTTAGCCATGTGTTCTTGTTATTTACTATTGAGAGACTTGATTTCATTTTATCCAGTCCTGTTTTCCTTTTGCTTTATAGTGAAGTTGCGGATTGTGACCTTGGATCAGAACTTTATTGCCAGCAGTGAAACAGTAAGTCAAGAGGGAAGATACCTGAAGTCTGGAAACGTTATGAGCTGCCTGCATGTCTTCTAGATCAGTGCTTGGCCCAGCCAAGAGATGTGTGTACAGCTGGTCTCCAAATTGCTTTTGGTGCTTACAAATAGTGTTGGTTCCCACCTGCAAGACAGGAGCTGCTCATGATGTTGGGTTATGGGCAGTCCCTGGGAATTGCTTAGAGAGGACTGATGGATGGCTGGGGAAATAAAAAATACCAGGAAGGTGGATGGTAACTTACCTGTAAGCATCCCACCAGTAACTGTTGTTTCCTCCCCACAGCAGCACCTGGTGGAACTGAAGGTAAAGCTCCTACTTTATTGAAATTGATGAACTCTTCTCACCCTGGGGAAGACACAGGTTTGGAGATGGTGGTAGGGAAATATGGATGCAGAAAGTCAATTACCTCAGAATGAATGGGAACAGTCCTTGGACTGCTTGTCCTTCCTTCATTCCATGTTGACAAGTCTGGCAGAGCAGTGTCATGACACTGATCACACAGGGATACCTGCAGTAATCATGGGTGCCACTGAAAACCAGCAAATCTTCCTAGAGTGGTTACTGGAATTCTGGTCCATTTAGCCTATGAATTGAAGACTTGTGAAAATCCTGAAGTTTCCTTAAGGAGACTTTTATATTTACCATATAGAAAACAAAAGTTTGACCAGTTAGTGTTGTGACTGCACAGCTAGAAACACTTCCTAAAGCATCTTTCAGGCTATTATTCTCAAAATCTGTTCAGTGTCATCACTGTGCTGAGGAAAGACACCTGAAAGTGGTGTTGGGGTTTGTAATACCCATGCAGAGAGGTCAGAGCCCCAACTAGGAATGGGCAGTAGTTAATGTACATGTCATACTCAGCAAGGAATCACTACTTACGTAGTTTCTAAGACATCTCTGCAATGCTTTATGCCAGTTTATGCAAACATAGTGCTCTGATCCAGCTCTACCTTTTCCAACAGCTGTGCCCACTTGTTCCACATGAGGTTCCCCTCACCCATCAACTCATCACAAAGCTCCTACTGGCTGGACAGGGTGGCTGTACCCAGAGGTCTGCATCCTGCCTTCTCAGAAGCAGCAGTGGGAGAACTTCATGACTGGGCCTCAGTGGTTCCCCTGTGGGGAGTCCTGGACTCATTTCCCCTTTCTTTCCTAGGGATTCAAGACATCACTCCCTAGAAATCACTCCCCAGTAGCTCATGCCTTGGGCAGAATGTCTCCACAGTGACCTTATGGGCTGTGCCAGCTTAGGTGGCCACAGAGAACTCTAAGAAGGACCACTTCGTTCTCTTAGTGAGACAGGCAGGCAGTAAACAACAGCTTTGCAGCAGTCAGAGATGACAGTGCCGCCAGGGAACAGTGATATGATAGATCTACTTTGTCAATGAGACAGGGAGAAAAGTCCTTTGCTCTTTGAGCTTGGACTCACCTGAGCACTGTAGCTGTGGCATAGACCTAGACTCTCAGGAGAAAAGAAGATGTGGTCAGACCATGCCCTGGGATCTTGGACATCCTGCAAAAGAGTCTTTTTGCTCTGGAAAATAACTACTCTCTACTACACCTGTGCAGGACCCCAAAGGGAACCGAATTGCACAGTGGCTGGATGTTACACCTGTGGGAGGCATTGTGGATCTGTCCTTCCCGCTGGCTGCAGAAGCACCGGTTGGAGAGTATACCATCAAAATGCCTGACCTCACACGCACCTTCAGGGTAGAGGAGTATGGTAAGAGCCTCAGGAAGCTGGTGGCAGCAGAGAAAGGTGTATTGCCAGCCTCCAGCCCCCACTGACAGAGCTGGATGGGCCATGCAGCTGTGAACAGCTGTGCTGGTTGTGCTGTCTCCTGGGAAGTGCAACTGCCTGCCCGTAATCACTGACCCTCACCCTGGCCCACTGGCTTTCTCCTCACCCATGTCCTGAGGATGGGACTGAGACAGTGTCCCACGGGTGTGCTCTGGGGAGCAGACCCAAGCTACCTACTCTCATCCCATTCTCCTAGCTGGGTTGTTGGTGTATTCCTACCAGGCCCTGTGCTAGTAGTCAGGGAATTAAAGGAGAGATTTATTTTTTTCTTCTGTAAACAACCACTTAGGAAGGATCGCAGCAAATTAAGTCTTTCTATTCTCACTGAATTATATTTCTCTTGCTTTCACACAGTGCTGCCCAAGTTCAGTGTCTCCATCCAGATGCCTCAGGTGGTCACCATCCTAGAGGAAAACTTCCCTCTCCACGTCTGTGGCATGTGAGCTGACTTATCGTGGCAGAAGGTGCATTTTTACTGGTTTGGAAAATGCACAGCCATCAATAACTGAGCTCAAAATGCTCTCTACCAACCCTACCCCCACCCCAAGGGTTGGTACCCTGGCATCCTTTGCTAAGCAATTCTCCTGAACTCTCACATTTCTCCATATTCTCTCTCCCTGCCTTCTCTGTGAGTCTGAAAGTGTGGCAGTACATTCCTTGAATGTAGCATGTGCCCTACAATACAGCACCTCTGTTGTATTTTTTAGTGACAGTATTGTAGGAATAATGGCTCAGCTTGTGGCCAACACAATGTCCCCTAGCCCTGCCTGGTGGGACTAGTGTTGACTTGGAGAGAACTCATCCACCGCTGCCTTCTGTCTCAATCTGATGAGGTCATTTGTAGTTTTTGGCCTCCTCTGCTGGTGAATACACTGCAGGCTGCTGGGCTGTGTAGCTGCAAACCACAGGATGGAGCTGACATTACCCGCTCTTGAGCCAGTGTTTCTGTGTAAGTCTCCTGTGCTGCCTTTGCCAGGTACACCTATGGGAAAGCAGTCCAGGGCAGCGTGAAGGCTGTGGTGTGCCGTAAACACCTCCGCTACAGCCGGAAGTCTTCCAAAGCCAAGCGCAGTATTTGTAGGGAATACACTGGAGAGGTGAGCATGTGGGATACCCACCCCTCCTGCAAAAGGGAGGAACAAGGGCAAAGAGACAGAATACTCTTTTGCCTTCATGATTGGTTAACAAATGCAATTTCATATTCCTAGACAAATGAGGATGGCTGCTTTTCCACTGAAGTGAATACTAAGATTTTCCACCGGAAGCATGGCGAAAATTATGATTTCAACCTGGAGGCTGAAGCTTTCCTGAAAGAAAGTGGAACAGGTAGAAAAAATTGATTTTACACTTTGTGAAAAATCTTATAATTTACACTCATAAAGTGTGTTTATCTTTGGGGTTTTATCTATAAGATAATTGAGTTCATCCAATCTTGATGCCTGCTCTGGCAGTCGTTCTGACAGAGATGGGCAAGAGCTGCTTTTTCTTGTCTTTTCATCACATTAAAAATGTGTACAGAGGTGGTCCCAGCCAGGTTCTCTTGTTCTTAAACCATATTTTAGGACAGTCCATTGGAATGAGATGTTATTCAGAGCAAGTAGAGATAACCAAGGCCCTGACTGTGTACTGTTATTAGTTCCTCGTTAGTTTTATCTCCACATCCCAGATAGAGAGATAAGGTTTCTTATAACATTCCCTCTCTGGCAAGATTTTGCAAAGCCTTCCTTACAGGAAAATGTTTCACAGCCTCTTGCCAGAAACAGTGACGCATTCACTAAACAAACAACTGCGGGGATTTCAGATGGGCACACAGGACAAGACATCAGACTGTAAGCTGCCATGGGACGGGCAAGGAAAAATGCTGCCTTCTAGTGGCTGCTGTGAGGAGGGAAGGAGGACAATTATGAGTAGGACCATCTTAAAGTGGGAAAGAGTGTTCGAGAACCCCGGATATACTGCTGTTCATTCTGTCACATCAGAATGTAGGAGGCACTACAGCTGAATGAGTGTGTTTTAACACACACCTTCACACATAGGGGACTGTAGTTTCTCCATGCAACTTCAGGAGAAAATTAAGTTGCACAGAGAAACTACAATCCCCTATGAGTGACAGTCCACCCCTTAACTGAGTTCATCCAATCCTGATGCCTGCTTAGACATGATAATAATCTGCATGTGCCTCCTGTCTTTCCCAGGGGTGGAGTTCAACACCACTGAGAACTGCAAGGTCACTTTTGATATCACAACTCTCCAGTTCTGGGGGACGAGCTACTACTATCAGCAAGGAGCTCCCTACTATGGAAGTGTGAGTGAAAAGGAAAGAAACATATAAAGCCTAGTGACTGGGCCTAAGCAGGTGGTAGGCACAGAAGTGCCATGGGGTCCCCTTGTTCTGAGTTGCCCAAAGCTGACAGCACAATCATCTGTCCCAGTCCCTCCTTTGACATATCTACCAAGAGGTTATCCAAAGGTATGACTGCAGGATCTGTGGCTTTGCCAGATGAGATGGCTGCTGCATAAATGGGGAAGGGTTGGAGAGGTTAAAATTCACACTGAGAGTCCCTTTGCGGAGTGGGGGACTGGGACTTCTACTGGGAGGTGGATTTTCAGTTCTGACGCCTCCAGTTCTCTGACTGTTCTTCGCATTGTTACAGCTGGAACTCAAAAGTGCCAATGGGACACACCTGAAGAACAAGAAGGTGATTCTTACAGTGTCCTATGGGAGCAGGAAGCAGAGCAAGACCTACCTCACGGATGACACTGGGATGGCCTCCTTTGTCTTAGAGACGTCAGCATGGGACAACAGCAGTAAAGTTATACTACAGGTTAGAAAAGAGTTACTGCAAACCAGTCTGGAGCTAAGTAGGTGACTAGAATTGAAATACATTATAAGGGCAGATCCATGCTAATACTTCATCCACAAACACCACACAGAAGCAAAGAGTTCAGTGGTTTGATCCAGGGACTAATAAGCCACTTTACATAGACAAATGATCTGGCTTGCTCCCAGGGCAGCAGCAGCATTGCAGAATTTCAGACTTCAGCCAAAGCCCTAGTAGGGTACAGCTCCCTGCTCCTGTTTAGGCACTAGTTATCCCAGGGTGTGGTACAGTAGGCAATGCCAAGCTCCACAGAAGAGGACTGATTGAACTTGGCCTAGGCGGAATTTGACACCTTACCCTGGGATAGTTCAGAGCCCACTGTTCAGTCAGTCTTGGTTTTGGCATAGGAAGAGCTGTGAGAAATCCTCAGGCAGTATTTTCCGTGCCACAGGCCAAGTCCCAGCCGGAGGACGCGAGCGGTCGGAACGTGAAGGTGTCTTACGGCACTGCATCGCTCCCACTGAGGGCCTTCTACTCCTCCAGCCACAGCTCCGTGAGGATCCAGCCTGGGCAGGCAGTGCCAGCCTGTGGGGACGTGCTGCGGGTCACTGTGCACTACCACATACTCGCCACAGAGCTGGGCCACGGGGCTGCCAGGGCACACTTCTATCACCTGGTGAGTGTGGGGCAGTGAGGTCAGCTCTGTGCCAGGTCTGTGCCAGCACAAGGCCCTTTGCTGGTCCAGGAATGTGGAGCAGAGGCACTCTCAACCCTTTGTTCTGGTCATTACCCTTTAGGTTATGGCCAGAGGGTTCCTTGTGCATCATGGCCAAACAACAGTGCTTCTTGATCCACCATCAGGTAAGAGCATCTAACTACCAGGAACAGATTAAGAATTCAATGAGAAAGTCTTTCCAGCCTAGATGGAGAAGGAGAGAAAATGGATCTGAGACTAACAGGAAACCACAGAGCTGGCACAAAAAAAAAAAAAATTAGGAAATATGCTATCATTTTTCTGCGTTTTAATTCCGCCCCCCCCCCACACACTTTTTTTTTTTCTGCTGATCAAATGATGAAACTGTCAGAGTTTATCTGCCAAGCAGGAAATTATCAGAGACTTCCAAGGTAACTTATGGAGTCTTTCTGGGCTCAAGTGGAAAGTAATTTCTCTTCCAAGTGCTCACTCTTGCCAAGGTGTGTCGTGATATAAGGTCACTGCTATAAAAACCTCCATCCTGGCCTAGCTGTGGCCTCCCTAAAAGCAAGGCAGAATAGTTTTTTTCCAAGAATCTCTACAGAAGTGTTACAGAGGAAGAGCACATTGCTGCTGTAATCCATGGATTGCAGACTTCTTTGTATCTTGCCATACTTGTTCAATTTTTCTTTCTTCCTTCAGGTCAGTACAATGGGGCTTTCAACATCACTCTGCCCATTGACCTAATTTCATCCATGGCTACCCTCTTTGTTTACATTGCCTTCCCTGAGGGACAAGTGGCAGCTGACACCTTCCGCCTGAAAGTCTCCAGCTGCTTCAGGAACCATGTAAGCAGTGCACAAAACATGGAGGGGCAGGTAGGCTGGAGAGTGGCTAATGATCTTCAAACTGGCAGTAGATACCCAGTAGAATCCAATAACCACAGCTTCCCCTTCCCTCCATCTCTCAGTGTCTGCAGTCCCCCTTTCTCCTGCTGTTTCAGGTGAAGCTTGGCTTCTCAGATGCAGTGGCTCTCCCAGGATCTACTGTCCATCTCCATTTGCAGGCTGCACCAGGCTCCCTGTGCAGCATCCGTGCAGTAGACAAAAGTGTCCTTCTCCTGAGGCCGGAGGCTGAGCTATCCAAGGATACTGTGAGTCACTTCAGTGCTGACTGTTGCTGGTTAATAAGGCAAGGTGGATATACCAACAAGTACTTGAATGGGGACTGGGCATGGTTTAATGAGAAAGAATGAAGGCCAACATCAAACACCAGCCAAAATTTCCAGTCTCTACGGAGGGTGGGTTATTCTGTTAGAATAACCCACTGTTATCCCCAGCTACAGCCTGAAGTCACATCCTTGTTAGACTTACAGTGCTTTACCACAGTGGCAAGCAGAAGCCAAGAGACATCCATCTCCTAAACTGATTCATGGGAGTGCTCTGAAAAAAAGAGTCATGCTAAAAAAATGCCAAACATGGGATAGGCTCCATGTCTTTGTTCCAGCTCACATGAACCAGACAGTCCTTCCATTCAGAGGGTGGGCTCTAAGTGGTGTACTGGCAGTGGAAGGGTCCCTTTCCTCCACTAGACCTTGGTCTAAGGACACCTGAATTGCCTCTTGACACTGTCTTGGTGGATCCAGGATGTGTCTTCAGTCAGACAAGAAGCTATCCAATGTTTCCACCATACAGGGAACATGTTCTTACTGTTTGCATTGAGTTCAAAGGTATAATTATTAAGCTAGAAGTGGCCACAGCTATGCAGCCATTACCCAGAGTTTGGGGCTCATGTTCTTCTCTGTTTGCTATACATCCAAAATTTGTGGAGGCTCTCCATAAAATTCAAAACCACTAGAGGCTGGATTTTTGTGTCAGGCAGGATCTGAGCTCAGCCTCTGAGGTCACAGGATATCTCTGGAGAGAAATGAAAATCTTCCCACCTCTCACACTGACCTGTACTGTTTTCATTCTCTCTCTACAGGTGTATAATATGTTCAGCTATGCTCAGGAGCAGCTCAGCATCCTCACAGATATCTACAGTGACTACTGCACTATCCACAGGAGCCCAGGAATCACTGATGCCTCTCAGACCACTCTATCACCAGGAATGAAGTCACCATTCATGTACAATAGATACTCTTATGCAGTGTCCCAACCAGATGTTTATGAATTTCTGAAGGTAAATCTAATTTCCAGAAAGCCTGAAATATCAGAGCTGAGCCCTTTTGTATCCCAGGTCAACACTGGGTAACTTCACAGCTTGTCTTTCCTGTAAATGCTGGTAACTTCACAATCTGAATTTGCTAAGCTTCTGAACTAAGAGATCAAGCAGATTCCTAGAACCCAACTCCCCATTAGTCCTCTTTAGACTTGCTAGGGATTGGAAGTGGAGTGGATTGTCAGCCTGTGTCAGAGAAAATTGGAGGTTGGAAAAGCAAAGTACCTGAGAGAAAAGGGGGACCCAGGGAAAACAGAGAAAGAATCATAGAAAGGAATGGCAGTGAAGGATAAAGAAAAGCCTGGGGTTAGGGTGGGCAACGGACTGTGGTGCCAAGATAATGACTTTGTGTACAGGCATGCACATGCAAGTGATTATCCCCATAATCCTCTGGCATGAGGACCAGGCTCTGGGAGCATGACGGTTCTGCCTTCTCTCCTGATACAAATTTGCAGAGTGTGCTGGGGTCCAACAACACAGAGTAGCTCTGATATGCTGGGAGGTGGGGAAAGAGACAGACCCTTGAACACACCAATACTCTCCACCTTCTTTTCTTCCCTTTCTTTCCTCCAGAATGCAGGTCTAACATTTTTAACCAGCCTTAAAATCAAGTCTCCAATTGAGTGCCGCATGCAGACCACTTTTGACTACGACTACATGTGTACATCTTGATTTTTCCTGTTTCTTTGGAGATCACGGGTAACATATAGGCTGCACACGGGCAGCTGAACATGCAGAGCACTTAGGAGCTGGGGATGGCTTACAGAGATGAGTGGGAGGTTGCACAGGAGATGTGCTCCACAGGGAGAAGAGAAAGGCCCTGGCATGAGTGTGTCCAGTGCACTGGAGGGGCAGAGGGATGGCTGCACAGTTCAAACCTGTTTGGAAGCTTCAGCTGGTGAGCAGGAAGATAATATGGTCAAGGAGGAAAAATGGGGCATCTGTCTCAGGAAAGAAAATCTGTTTGTAAGACTAGGAAGGTCTTTCTGGAAACCAGAGTATGAACCAAGATTGGTATTGGGCAGTATCTAGGCTTTTCTGCAGGGAATGAGTGCAAAACTGTGAACAGGTAAAATGTCTCATGGGGGAGCACACACATACTAGAATCCCCCTGGCCTCCTGGGTTGTTTTGTGGAAGATAATGATTAAGTTGACAGCATCTTGGAGAGGACAAGGGGGTGTGGGCTGGGAGCGGGAGGGATGGAGAACTGAGCTTTTCCCAGCTGAACTCTATCCTGGTTTGCTCTGCCTTTGAATGAATGCTTGTATTCCCAATAGCTCTTGACGAGCTGGTAGAGTTGGACAGCTTGTACCCAGAACCAGATGCTGCTATTGAAGCTGCTGAGGCAGAGCACACTGAGCTGGACAGCGAGTCAGTGCCAGCACGTACCTGGTTCCCAGAGACATTCATCTGGACTCTGGTTCCCATCAAGTGAGTAATCACTTGGGCTGTGGCTACACAGGTCTACAGATTTTCTGCCAGACACAGTAGAGGGAATGGGCAGGAGCAGAGACAGGGCATTATTGCCTGCCATGCACAAAGTAAAAGAGGGAAGGAAGTACTAAGAAGTGGATAAGGACAATGGAGTTTTGTTTCAGTTCCTGTCTCTGCTTGAGGTTTTCCAAATGCTTCTAGGAATTTAACATCACACACTCTTGCAGGGTGTAAAAGGCCTCCACAGATTCATAGCTCAACATTGTACACAAGGCAGGTCCCAGTAGATCAAGCTGTAGTAAAGTACTATATCCCCAAGAATGGAGATCCCTCAAGCTGTTTCCATCTTTGACCACCCTCATGGTATTTTCTTATGTCATGTCAGAATCTTCCATGTTCCAGCTGTGTATTACCTTTTATCCTGTCAATATACATCTCACAAGAGACATGTTCCATTGTCTCCACACCTTCCCAATAGGAAGTGTCACACTATATTCCATGGTACAGATCAGGTGTATAACACCCTGTGAGCCCTCTGTGCCCACACAAAAAAAGAATTTCAGCTGCAGCACTATTCAGAAGCAAATTTTGGGTTGCATTTTCCTCTCAAGTAATTTCTTGCCCACCTGTTTGCTATCCTTCCCATATCTCTGTCCCACTTGCCAGGAATCCCCACCCCTTTACATGCACTTCCATTTCATAGTCTGAATTTTTGCATTTGTCTTCCCAAGAGAAATCTTTCCAGGGTGGGGACAACCTCTTCCACTCTGTTTTCTCCTCAGTGATTCAGGGGCTGCTGAGCTAGCTGTCACAGTACCTGACAGTGTCACAGACTGGAGAGCCATGACCTTCTGCACCTCGGAGAGCCATGGTTTGGGAATCTCAGAGGCTGCCAGCCTGCGGAGCTTCAAGCCCTTCTTCGTGGAACCCACTTTGCCCTATTCTGTTTTCCGGGGAGAGTCCTTTCCCCTGAAAGTCAAAGTCTTCAGCTACCTGAAGGAGTGCATGGCGGTGAGTGGGTCCCTCCAGGCTGGTTTGGAGCAGAGGAATGTGTGGAAAGTACTAATAGAGACTCAAACAAAGGGACTGCCTGCTTAGGCACTGGGCAAAAGACACCAAAGAAGTTGTTCAATTTAATTCCACACAGAGCCGTCACTGACTGGTTTATCCCTCCCCAGAAGCCAAACCTTACGTAACTGCATGTCCATGGGACACTGCTGGTGTCCCACAGATACTGCAACAGGCCATCATGATACTCACCCCTGGCTTCTGGGATTGAGTGTTATTTGAATTAAGGACCTGAATGGAAAAACACAGCAGCAGCAACTCTGTAACCTGAACTCCCTTTTGTTTCACCTCTAGCTCCAACTCAGCCTAATGGACTCCAGGGATTTTGAATTTCTGCATGAAAATGTCAGGTTCACTCTTTGCCTGTGCCCTGATTCAGCAAAAACATTTTCCTGGGACGTGAAGGCTACAAAATTGGGTAAGGTTTCAAGGGAGGGGCAGAGATGGGAGGCACTGGCAAAGCTGCTTGAGGAAGACAGAGGTGGGCTGGAAGGGAGCCTACTGTGAAAAGCATGCCGAGACTGAGTGAACTAAAACATAGCATAGATGTGCCAACCGGCCTCTTGATGTTTTGTTTTTCAGGGAAAGTGAATTTCACTGTCACTGCTGAGGCGATGGAGCAGGAAGATGTTTGCACGGAGCGTCCGGCTGTTGTGCCAGAGTCAGGAGGGAAGGACACAGTGGTTAAACACCTGCTGGTGAAGGTCAGGCTGCACTGCAGGGTTCTGGCAAGTCTGGAGCTGAGTTGGGCTAAAGACAGCCTGGTGGGTGGCTCTGGGAAGGGTGAGTCAGCTGGAGAGGTGGGCACATTTCTCAGGAAGATTGGTCAAGGAGCGATTCTAAGGGTAGATGGGATTGGAGCTCCACTAGATGGGACAGAAATGTCAGAACTGCTTACTGGCAGAGCAGTGGGGTCAAAGGCCATGCAGCAGCTTAGAAACCTGGTTCCCAGTACAACTTCACTGTTGGCATGGATATCTCTGCTGTCTGTGTGAAGCCCTTTGCCAAGGCCCACAAGGGTGGAAAAGGTGCTTGCACAAAGGTGGGGTGCTGCGCAGCTGCTCTCTGATTTTACTGCTCTCCCTTCTGAGCTGACCAGCCCTTTCCCTACCAGGCAGAGGGGCAGCTGGAGGAAAAGACCCACAGCTCAATCCTGTGCCCTGAAGGTAGGTGCAGAGACCCCCAAATACTGTCATACTGGGGCTGTGCTTGTGCACAGAATAAGGAGATCAGATGGAAGCAGTTTAATGGTTGAACAACTCTAGGACTGTTTGGAGGTGTGTAGGGAGCAGAAAGTCAGGGATTTTGGAGCTTTTATGGGTAGGCAAAGCCATTCAGCCCTACCTAGTACTAAAAGCTCCTGGCAACATCAAGCCACAGTCTAACCACATCACAGACCCTGACCAATGGGTGGCTGGATCTCTGTGTCATCCTCTCTTTTGAATGCTGATTTCACCAACAGATGAGATGATCCCAGACCTGTTTACACCATCTCCTGGGGGACACCTGTGACTCTACCATCTTCCTCACGCCTGTTGTTCTGATGTTTTTGCCATTTGCAGGAACCTCAGCTTCGGAGACAATCTCTTTCACTGTGCCAGAGAACATTGTCCTTGGGTCAGAGAGAGCCCACATCTCTTTCTTAGGTGAGTCTTTAGAAAAGTTGTGGGAAGAATATTTTCCCCTGCAGGACACATCTCTTCTGGTGCCATTGTGTCTTCTTTAGCAAACAAAGTAATGCAAGGGAGTATGTACAGCAAGGTGTGGAACTGTCTTCCAGACCAGTATCCTATTTCTCCTATACAAGTGGCATTGGATGGATGTATAATTTCACCAAGCCAGGGGAAAGACAGCCAAGTACCATATCACTGTTCCTATGGGTAACACGTGAGCAAAGGTGAACTGAGATCAGTCTTAGTGGCTTATCTGGAGAACCTGTGAGATCAGAACAGTTTTACATGCAAGAACGTGTATGGCCCCCAAAGCTGTGGTTCTGTCCTACAGGTGACATTATGGGAACAGCACTGGACAACATAGATGAGCTTCTCCAGATGTCCAGTGGCTGTGGTGAGCAGAACATGGTTCATTTTGCCCCAAATGTCTTTATCACACGATACCTTGAAGAAACAGGACAGCTGACTCCAGAAATCAGACAGAAGGCAATTGGCTATCTGGAAAGCGGTGAGTGGATTTCTCCTTGTTAAGCTGATTATGTCCACTACAGTACTTGTATGGAAGGAGCCTCAGCAGAGGCCTGGTGCTGAGCAGGATTTGTGTAGCATCACTGGCCTGACATCATGGTAATTGCAGCAGTGGAAATCAGGGTAGTGCATGTCAGCACAACAAGTGGTACACAGCAGCTCTCTGCTAATTCCTCAGAGATAATGCTCTCTGTAATGATCAGCAGGATTGGTGGGGCAGGTTGGCACCTGGAGAACAGGACAGGCACACAGTATCTTCACTACCCCCAGCCTCTTCCTGCAGGATATCAGCAGCAACTCCTGTACAAGCACACAGACGGCTCATACAGTGCCTTTGGGGAAGGAAGTGAGCCAGGAAACACTTGGTAAGCAACAATATCCAGACATAACTGAGGAATAACAGTTTGACCTGATCAGGCTTGAGCTGGCTTGGATTTTGTTCTGGGTAAACTGAGACAGTCTGAAGGTGTGGAGTTTTGAACAGAAATCGCTCGTGAGACCTTTTGGAAGGTGTCATGGCTTAAGCCCAGATGGAAATTAAGCAGCACTCAGCTATTTGCTCAACATCATGCCAAATCCAAAACATGGCATTGTAACAGCTACTGAGAAGAAATTAACTCCACTCTAGCTGAAACCAGAGCAATATCCATCTCTTACTCCATAAAATTTGGGTCATGCCAGGTTTCACACTCCCCAATATGCCATCACTTTCTCTATTTATCTGTTTTGATCAATATACAAAATCTTTCTCTTAGTCTATGGAACACCTCTGTCAAATGTGACAATGAACTAACTTGAAGTACCCCTGGTGGATTGTTTGTTCTTGGGCACTCCAAATGAGACTGATTCTGAAAACATGGCAGCACAGGCACCTTCTTTATAGGTCTTCAGAATGCTTTTAGGTGCCCAAACAGGACTGGGAATGAGTCTGAGTGAGCTCACTAAATGTCAGCCCTCCAGGGCAATAAAGCACCCTGTTGGAATTAGCAGAGTTCTGAAGGTCTGAAGAATTGAATTCTTTCACTCTTGCTGCAGATGGCTCTGAACTTAAGCTTCTTGAGCTCATGTGCATTGGTTCCCATTCTCCATCTGCACAGGGGCTGTGGCCTGCTGGTATTTCTATAGAGAGAATGTGGTAGAAGACACAGAGACTCTTGTCTCCTCTTGGAGACGTGCATCAAGTGACAGTTCAATTCTATTTCCTTCTTTCTTCCTTGGCTCTAGGCTTACTGCTCTTGTCCTGAAGACCTTTAGCCAAGCCCAGGACTTCATCCACATAGATGAACAAAATATAAAGGATGCTGCCAGTGCCCTGATTAAAAGTCAGACTCCATCTGGCTGCTTCAAGAGTGTGGGGAAGCTCTTCAACAATGGTCTGATGGTATGGCATGTCCTGGTGGTTCATTAGGTACCTCAGAGCTCTTTCACTTTCTGTAAGGTCCAGTTTGGGTGCCAAGAACAAATGAACTCTGTTGCAGGAGGAAGGCTCTGACGTGCCCAGGGTCACCCTTGGGTGACACTCAGGGTGCCTACTTACAGTGGCACTTTTTCAA
This sequence comes from Sterrhoptilus dennistouni, assembly GCA_013397095.1. NCBI lineage: Eukaryota > Metazoa > Chordata > Aves > Passeriformes > Zosteropidae > Sterrhoptilus > Sterrhoptilus dennistouni. The sequence goes on from VWZU01018047.1 coordinate 115,949, forward strand.
AATGATGAATGATGAAGGTTTGCATTTGATGTTGCACACTTGGGAAGTGAAACGGTGCCCTGCCCTACTCCCATCTCCAGCTAACACAAGCCACCCGTGCTGCGGGTTGTGGGAACATCACTTTCCACTGGCATTGAAATCTGTTACTGAAAATCTTACATTTGGGAGGGGAAAGGGGAATGTGCTTAGCAGAGGGAGGGAATCACCCACACAGAAGAGATTGGAGAACCCCGGCAGAGAAGTGCTCTGGTGCAGGACCTTTAAAAGTGGATACCAGTCCTGTCACTTCCTTAGGAGAAGGAATAGGACCAGCACTGTTGCCTGTGCTGGTGTTTGCTAGGGGAACAAAAGGCACTGGAAAACTTTCCCCTGTCCCTTCTCACAGCATCACTCTTCTTGTTTTGTGGTGTCTGCAGGGTGCAGTGGAGGAAGGCCTGGGGCTGAGCTCTGTGATTGTGATAGCTCTCATACGCTCGGGGATGCCTCACTCCGTGAGTATCGGCAGTAGGAGCTGCCATGAGCAGCCTCTCGCAGGCAGTGCCTGGGCTCTGCCTTTGGGTTCCACCCTCTTCTGCACACATGAAATCTGCATTCCATTCCAAACACCCTGCACATAATGAGAGTGCTTTCAATTGTATCCTAGGACCCAGTTGTGGAGAGAGCTCTGAAATGTATACGGGACCTGGTTACTGCTGACACTGGCAGTCCCAACCTCTACAGCCTGGCACTGGCTGCAAATGCATTTGCAGTGGCAGGTGACAAGGCCCTCAGGCAGAAAATCCTCAAAAGATTGGATAAGGCTGCCATAATATCAGGTACCAAAGACTCTGGGGCAGGAGGGAGAGCCTCTGGCAGAACTGTGTGGAAATCCCTGGGTCGAACAACCATGAGATGGATGGAAATGGAGGGGTGGGGGGGGGTATGTTTAGATACTGCCAGAGCTTTGTGGGGAGTCCAAGGCTTGGCTATCCAAGCCTCAGTTTGCCAAGATGTCCCAGGTTACATCCACACTGTGAGAAAGATTTTCCCTATGGATGACACCACAGTCCTGGCCTCCCAGTCATCCAAACCAGGGGAGCTTCACGGATATTGTGGAGCTCCTCCCCAGCCTGCTGGCCTAAGGTTTTGCTGGGAAAAGCAGGGTGTGGGGAGCAAAGAGGGAGCTATGCATGTATATCTTGTCCAACTGTATTATGTCCAGTGTACATGTTTGTTTAGTACATATATACAGGGGCTAAGTAAAACTCTGGGGTCACTAGGTACAGCTACACACTCCGTAAATATTCCCACTCCACATCTAGATGACCAAATATTCTGGAGTCAACAGTCCAAACAGGAAGAAGATTCTCTATCTTGGTATCGGGCTCCATCTGTTGATGTGGAATTGACATCTAGTATCCTCATGGCTCACCTTACAAAGTCAAGTTTGTCATCAGATGAAATCAAAAAGGCATCCCAGATTGTGTCTTGGCTCACCAAGCAGCAAAACCCATATGGAGGCTTTGCTTCAACCCAGGTAATCCCCTTGAGCCATCATCGTCATCATCATCAGATTTGATGCTGGTTTTTTGAGAGCAATGGGTTCTAACAGCCCATAGTAAAAAAAGAGAAATGAATCAATTAAAAAAGGACATATGGATTTACAGGTCCTGGGAGTTATGGATAATCCCATGTTAAAAGCCAAAGGGAAAAGTTCAACCCTTATTGTGCTATAGCTGCAGTATGAGGGAGGGAAAGGCTACGGACTGGGCATGCATGGGAAGCAGGAATCCTACTTTTCCTGATGTTTTTCTCTTTCCTCAGGACACAGTTGCTGCTCTGGAAGCCCTGGCCCTGTATGCAACCAACATCTTCAGCAAGGATAGCCCTGATCTTCAGGTTTCTCTCACTTCCAAGGGGTTCAGCCAAAACTTCCAAGTAGACAAAAGCAATCGCCTCCTGCTGCAGACAGTGGAGCTGCCAGCCATTCCCCAAGATTATACCCTGCGTGTGCAGGGCCGCGGGTGTCTTTTCCTGCAGGTAAGCCCAGCCAGGAAGAAAAAGTCTGTCTGGTGAAAAGCCTTGAAAACCAGAGAACATCTTACCTTGCTACTTAGCCAACAGTGAAAACAAGCTGCTGTAGTAACTTGCAAGAATCTGAGCTTCAAGGCTGGTGGGGGTAACTGTGATCCAACAGGAAGGTAACATCTACTTCACAGATGAAATCTGGATCATTTCCATCCAGCCATAGCAGCTCCTCTCCTCCAAGAAATCCACCAGGAGCAGTGCACTACTAGCAGAACCTCTGCTTCTGCCACATGGTTTTCTCTTACACCAATACAAGACAGCAAACAGTGGCTGAGTCTAGACAAGAATACTCTCCAGCAAAAAAACCTTGCTATTTCTCTGCCATCCAGCTTCTCTCTGTCCTGGCAGGCCATCCTGAGGTACCACATCCCTCCCTTGAGGAGCGAGGCCACCTTTGCCATATCTGTGCAGACGGAGTGCACCGTGCCTGACGCCACACAGTTCCCTGTCACCATTCATGCTCGGTAGGAGACATTCCATTGCCCCTTCCCTCCCCTGTGCTGAGAGGCTTCTGGCAGCACACCAGTCTCTTGATGGCAGGGTTCCCCTTCACTTGTGGCATCCAAGTGCTGAGGTGACCCCACTGTGCTCTCCCCAGGTGGGTGAGAGGCACAAGGCCCCAGAGGGGTGGCTCGGGCTGTAATCCTGTCTTGTCCCATGCCCCTCACCACAAATTCTCCCAAGGTCTGTGGGTCTCACCCCCTTCTAGGATTAGGTCTTAAAATGCTAGTGGTGTGAAGGTCCTGTGGGACTGACACATACTCCTGAGTATTTCCTCCTCTGCTCCCTGCTGACTGTCACAACACTCTCCTCTGCTGTACTCCTGCCTGGCTTGGGACAGAGCTGCCAAGAGAACACACATAGGATGTGATATTCTCTGCCATGCCTAAAGAAGGTAACACCAGAAGGCTTCCAAGGAACTTATTCTCCTTGGCACAATTACAAGTGAGATCAAGGGAAGCACAGAGATTTATTACAGTACAGAAACAGGTATGATTACAGGAGAAACACTGAAAAGAAAGGCACATTCCTCCACCTGAGTACCAAAGCTAGGCTGGAGTATCTGGAGATCATGGCTCAGAAAGTAACATTAGTGCTGTCCCCTGGGTTCCTACTGCAGCTACACAGGGAACCGTGTGTCCACCAATATGGTCCTGATCCAAGTGGAGCTGCTGTCTGGATACAGCCCCGTGGCAGGTTCACTGGAAGAGGTGAGACTATGAATTTGTGTCCAGCTGGGATGGGAACAGTGATGGATGTCCATCATGCAGGACTTTATGCTGAAATGGGATCATTCCTGTGGGCAGAGAAACAGGGTTATTTTCTTCCTAAGAAATCCTTGTACTCAAAGTCTCTTCCAAGCTGCACCTTGCCTTTCCCTGCATCAACAGCTTCCCTGGCCACATAAATATTTTGCCCATACTCTCACAAGGACAAATACCCCTGAATATTTCTGCTTTTTATTAAAGCCTTTCTGATATTTCCCCCCTCTTTTTAGCTAAAGAAAATGCCTTTAGTGAAGAAAGTTGAAAGCAAGGCTGACGAAGTCGTTCTCTACCTGGAGGAAGTGAGTGTAATTTTGGCTAACATCATAATTAAAGGGGCTGACAGCTTTTATTCTTGTTTACTGGTTTCATGACTGTTTAAACTATCCAGAGCTGTTGTTCCTGCATACCAGCTACCTTTGCTGATCTGGAGAAGTGTCAGTCGGCAGTTGTTCATCTGTAGAGCCTCTTACAGGGCCACTTAACTTGAGTGAAACAAGGCAAACTCTCATGTTAAGCCTATATCTGTTGGCACTGTTGAGAGATTGTTGAAAGTCCTTATATATAGTGCCTGATTAGGACTGGGGAGTAGTAATAAGATCCATCTAGTAAATCCAAGAAAGCCTGAAATCTTAGAAAGCTCTTAAGCAACTTGAATGCAGCAGAGACCATACAAGATTGCTCATGGATTTTGCCAAGCTAATTTGAAACTAAACCAGATGGTTGTGTGAACAAAAGTGCTCACTCCACAGCCTCAAGAATCAACAGATTAACAACCACTCCAGTTTTTCTAGCTTCATGAATACCTAAACAGCACCAGAAATGAGACCTGGTGGTATTTAAAACTCCAGCACTTATAAGGAGCATTTCTGTGATTCTTCATCCTCAGTTTCAGTCAGTAGGCTGAGCTAAGCTGGCCCATAGGAAGTGGGTTAGTGTCATGTGGATGCATTAGTCTTGCAGATCTGCTGCTTTTGTTACATCCACAGCACAGAGCAGAAAGGCAATACAGAGAAATATTTCAGCTTGAGCTGCCAAGTAACACAAGGTGCATCCCAATCAACAGCAGGTCATGTAACTACTACCCTACAGCAGATGTTCATCCACAGCTTGTATTTGTCTGCTTAATGATGAGGGTTATGTGAGACTGGGGAATAAGAGCTGATGTCACTGTGAATAAGAAAGTAGCCACTGAGGCAAGGTGCATGAAGGAGCTCAGGGTAGAGCTGGATGGAAAGGTGGGATTGCTGGGGAACCCCAGCACTCCATTTAGGTAGTGCACACTGACTCTGTATGTTTTTGATGTTCCTCGTGAGCTGAGTTAAATTTGCTGACCAAAACGGGGAGATAGTCACAGAATGGGAAGTAAAAGATATTTCTGAGATGAACTAGAAGGCGGAACAGATCTGTTAAAATGGTGAGGTCTCCACAAAGCCTGAGTTCAAGCAACTGAAAGGGGTTGTCTTACAGGACTTCTGTCCTTTTCTGGTTTTAATCCTTGCATTTCTTGGTCTTAGCTGACTAGACAGCCTCAAACCTACACTTTCCTGGTGGAGCAGCACATGCAAGTGAAGGATCATAAACCAGCTAATATCAAGATCTATGATTACTACATGCCAGGTGAGTTCAGATGCTGTACTGCAAAAACTGCCCAAATGTACTTCTGGAAAAAAAATTCTGGATTTTGTTGAGTCTGAGACAGTACTATCTCTGACATGGTTATCTGACTGTCCCTTAGAAGCTCTCTAGGCATGAACTCAACCTGTTGGTTTTCAAAACGATAGGTCCTCCTCTCTCTGGCTCCAGAACTTGCAGGCCTGATGCTGGCATGTAGAACCACTGAGGGTCTGGCTCTCCCAGCAAGGGTGGAGCAAGGAGCTGTGGTTTTGAACACTTATTTTGTGGGAGACAGCAAAGGCAGAGGGACCACAGTGAGGGGATGACTCAGAAGAGTAAGGGCCCCCTTGGAAGAATAACACCAAAACCAACTTGTCCTCTGTTCTGTGTGGTTCCTAGTGGGAAGAAAAGCTAGAAATGTGCCAGGGATTGCTATTCCTTCAGAAAGTGAGGAATTCATAACTGTGATGGAGCTCTTTGGGATTGCAGCCTCATGCCATGAGTGAATCCTGACCAGCTGCAGAGTCATGGGCACACACCAGTGGTTTCATGTGTCAAGTAGAGGAGAGTTGTAGCCTGTAAACTGAGGGAACATCTCTCCTAGGCACAGTGGTACAATGCTGGATTGCTTTTGTCAGTGTGTCTCACCAGCACTTTCTCTGTTGTCTTCCAGAAGAAACTGCAGTGATGAGCTACAGTGTCCCGTGCAAGTGAGGTGAGGGCCCAACACCTCTTCTGTTATCACAGGCATGGTCCTGAAGAATATGGAAAGGGAGGGAGATGCAGGCAAAAGCCCTTGCCAGTCTGCAGGTCCAGGGTAGAAAGTAATTTGCAATGCCAAGTAAGGGTGAGTTACTGTATCCCAGTGGTTAAACTGAGGGAAAGAGAACTGAAGTAGAAGATTTGACGTGACAAGATCATTACAAAGTTGGAGGTATGTTCCAGAAAACAAGGGCTGCATATACCAAGTACCATCACTGGTCCTGTCCCTTTGCATCAAATACACTTTATTCAAGTCACCACACTTCCCTTTCCTGGCACTTTCCCTGTAGTTTTGCATCCCTCCAGCCCTGTGCACACAACATGCCATGCTCACCTTTACTGCAGGGCCTGGCTCCATGTCAGTGCCAAGCCTTTCTCCAAAGCAAAAACAAAGCTTAATCTTGACCAGTGCCTACCCCTGCTGTAAACTTCTCGTGCACCTGTGTGCTTTCCTGCCCAAAGCCCACAAGACTGGGAAAACCACCTGCTCCATGAATCACCTGTAGGGAGGCACATGGCCCTGTCCTGGGATGTCTGCCACAAGCTCCACACTCCTAAAGGAGATTCTGACATAGGCTTTGTATAGATAAAGTGAGAGAAAATCTTAGGTCATAAAATATCCTGAGTAGGAAGGGACACACAAGATCATGGAGTCCAGCTCCTGGTCCTGCACAGGACAGCCCCAAAAGTCACACCATGGGCTTGAGTGCATTGTCCAAATGCTTCTTGAACTCTGTCAGTTTTTCCCTGGGAAACCTGTTCCAGTGCCCAACAACCCTATGGGTGATAAGAGCACTCTGCTTCTTGGCCTGACAGTACCATTTGGTCACAAGGTGCAAAAAAGGCCCCTGAGTTCCCAGAGGTTAGTTTTAATACTTCTGGAACATTTTTTACTTTTTTTGTCCTTTACTGTCTCCACAGGAACAGGGATAGATCCCTCCTCTCCAGTCCCTGTCCATCAGTCCTTTGTCATCCCTGCCAACTGTCACCACATGGAGATACAAAGAAAAGAGAAAATGCTTGGAATTTCCTGCTGACAGTTAGTTTCTGGAAGGCTCAGACTGTGTGTGGCATCTTATTAAAAGTAGAAGACTAAAACTGTGTGATTGAATGATTATTCAGATTTACTGTTTTTCTCCCAAACCAGGAAAATTGCATTTAAGAGCAGCTGGGAAAAATCAGTTCTCTACCTCTAGTCATGTACAAAACTCTGCCCTTCCAGGTGCAGAAGTGCACAGGAGATAGAGCAAAAAAAAAAAGCCCTGATCCATAGACCTAGAAACAGATACTTCCTGTTTCTAGCTGGGTACATGTTCCCCACTGTTTACCATTCCCCTTCCTGTCTTTGCTTATATTCCATGTTTCCCACCCAAGACCCACCATTTCCTGATGCCACAGTTGGTGTCACACAGGAACTTGCTGCCTACCTCAACTACAGACAGCACTGTATTCAGCCAAGGCTCGCTCCTCTGCAAAAGAAAATTAGGAAAGTGATTGCACATGGATGCACACAGAGAAGATTGCATGTCCTTCCCCAGCCACAGAATCAGGAACCCAGCTCACCACCCCAGAAGAGTAGGAAATCTGCAACCCACCTGGCTGGTAGTAATCATATATTTTGATGCTGGCTGGTTTCAAGTTCTTCACCTGAATTACTTGTTCCAGTTGCAAAGTGAAAGTCTGAGATTCATCACTGAGCTAGTGGAGATGGAAGGAAATTAGCAAGGAAGGGGAGAAAGAAGTCACAGCATCTTCATTAATGTTTTCTTGCACTACATTTCTGTAATCCATTAGAGATTCTGGGCTTTGAAATGGAGTATTGTGTGAGGAATTGCACTATTCTAATCCAATGACAATGACAGTGGACAAACTTCCTCTGTCCTCAAATCTACCAGTGCTCTTTTCTTACCTAGATGAGCCTCAGGCTTCTCACACAGCTCCTTGTCCTCTTTTGCTCTCACTGTGCCACACCAAATGCTTTTGTTCTCACTTACCTTCTCCAGATAAATGTAGACCACATTAGCTTTCACTTCTATTTTCTTAACAATGGTTCTGTTCTCCAGCTAGGATAGGAAACAATAGTAGAATGAAATTTGTGAGCATTTTCCTTGGGGATTCCTGACCTGAGGCACCCAGTGTTTTAGTGAAGGGAAGGTATACAGCTGGACACTGTGGAACTGTGCCTTTCTCATGCCTAAAGGCTTTAGTGGTTATATCTTTGCTAGTCCCTCTTGGACATTATCTCTGAGAAACTCATGTATGAACCACACTGATCCTGCCCAGGGCAGAGGAATCTCCCTCTCTGGGGGCCAAAGGCTGTGTGGGGAGTACATCTGACATGTTGGTTTAGCAACTTGGTGCAGGCACCAGTAGAGATTCTTATTTCATCTCACTGAGCATTCAACTGCTTTGAAAGACCTGCATGGGGGCTGTAGTTTAATTTATGATTTAATTGGAAAACAAAAGAATCTTTTTAGCTAGAGTATCTCTGAGAAATTCTGTCTTAGAATTTCTGACAAACAAATCCTGGTGTCAGCACACTAAGCACTACACTTCTGGCTCAAGTCCAAATACTGTCAGTAGGAGAAGCTGAACCACCTCTGATCTCCCTTGTGGGGGCTGTAGGAAAACAAGAAATTTTGATGCAATTGCAACAGCAAAGGTCCCCTGCAAATTTAGCTACTGCCTGGCCTGAAATGAACAATTCTCAACAGAGTAAGCAGGCAGGATCCATTTACCACAGCTGGGTTTTCTTATTCCAAAATTCTTACCAACATTCTGGATCTGGAAGTCATGATGAATCCAGATAGCAGAGAGACCTCTATGATCACCATGTTGGTTGTGACTCTGCTCCCAATATAGCTGGAGAAGAAAAACAGACAGAGGGTCTGACTCTGTGAGGATGGTGCCCTCCCAGCCCCTCTTCCCTCCACCACTACACCCTGAGCCAGGTATCCCATCTGGGATGGGGGCACAGCAGCCACTGCTCCCTCTCACAGGAGTTAGCCAGCACCTTCCCCCTCCAAGCCTTCCACCTGTCCGATTCACCCTCCGTCCTGTTCACCCCAAGGGCCAGGTCTCTCCATCAGAGCCCTGGGACTTTCCTGACTGCTGGCCCCAAGGCCACTCCATCTTGCTGGAGGAGGACACGGCCCTTGGTGTCACCTGGCAAGGATGCGGACGGTGAGGACACGCGGATTCCCCTGGCTGCAGTTGGTCAGCTCCGTGCTGATGTGCAGTGTGAAGATCACAGGGGTCCGTGGGGAAGGCTCGTGGTACCTCAGCACCGCCTGCAGGATAAGGGCCAGGAGCAGAAAAGAGAGGCCAGGCATGATCTCATGCAGGAGAAAAGAGGCAGAGGAGTCCTCTCTCCATGCTCATCCCACCTCCTCACCTGAGCAAAGACACAGCTGCCGCCGTGGGCCTGCACCAGGAACTGCCCCGGGATCTCCAGCAGCGCTGCCTGCTGCACCAGGAGCCGTGTCTGGCGGCTGACCTGGAATGCCTTCCCGAAGGCCCTCTGGGAGCGCACCCTCACCACTGCCGGGCCTGCCGTGCTGAACGTCCGTGCTGCGTACTTCGCTAAGGCTTGCAAGGCAACCACTGTGTCCTGCACAGGGACAGACTCACTCAAGAGACAGTCACTCCTCTGAAAGCATCAGCTGTAAGGAAAGTGGCTTGGAACAGGGAGACCAAGAGGCCTTGTGCTGCCAAGCTGGGGTACAAAAGGATTGTGATAGATGTAGTGTATAAATCCGTGTATAAAATATTGTATTAAAAGTTTGGACTATTAAAAGCTACTCGGGGGCGTCTCCAGGATTCCAAGGCCCATTGTGCAGCTGTGAAACCACAAAATTTGCAACAGAAATGACAGGGCTGGACTGGAGATGGCCCATTCATCAAGGATGCACTTCTACTTCATGACTACTCAAGATCTGATATCAATCTTGGTGAAGGATCCGGAGGATGATCAAATCAGCACCCCAAAGCAAGAGTCTGAGAAGACTCTTGAGACTTCTTTCATACTTACAGGAAACCCTTTCAAAACCTTACTTGGGAATAAAGAAATGCATGAATATTCGGACTTTCAATAGACTTAGCCTCCAGACAGAAAAATTGTATAAAAGCTGTAGCCAAGACCCAGCATTCGTGGGCAAGGTTGGATGGCACCCTTGATGCTGTCACCCTGTCCACCCAACATTCGATCGATGTTGTCTGATTTTATTGTGGCATTTTAAATTGATCTTGGAAATTTGCTAAATAAATTATTTTATTTTGGATTGGCTTCTAATCATTTTTAACAGGACCCACGGGGAGCTGCTGGTTACCTGGGTGGAGGCAAAACCCCCGTAGGCATTTTGCTGCCGCATCAGCCACGCCGCAATGCCAGCTGCGGTTGTCATGTCACCGGCGTGCACCCGTGGCTTGGAGAGGAATGCCAGGAGCACGTAGGCCGTCAGCTCTATGTCCACTGACTGGGTACCAGGCCAGAAGTCTGTGGAAGCTGGAGAGCTTGGCTTGGGACTCCAGTGGATTTGTCCTCCTGCAGAAGGAAAAGGATTATATGAAGGCTATTTAGAGAGGACATAATTTGGGTTTCAGAGGAAACAAACCCCACAGTGCTTTCAGGGTCCCTTCAGTACATTCTCTGTACTCAGGCCAGGGTTGTTTTCTTGAATTTATTCTCCAAGGCTTCATCTTGTTTTAGCTCACAGACTCCTACCTCCACCCTCAAAGAGATCTTGAAATCCTCCAGTCTGGGGAAACTATTTTAAAGTCACCTTCACAGCTTGTGAAATACCTTACTGTATTTTCACTCATACAATGCAGTTACTGCACAAATACAAGGAATATCTATAAATACATATATAATTTTTGACTGTGGTAGCTGAGCATACATTAGTCCAGAATCCCAGCAGGCAGCACCTGATTTGATGGCCTGTTCCTCCAGTTTGTACAGCAGCTCCTGGGTTGTCTCATAGTCCCCAGCCAGGGCAAAGGCATAGGCCAGCAAGGCTTCTGTGTAGATGTTGGTGATGTTGTGAACCACCTTCTGCAGGCAGCGGAGAGTAGTCTGCATCAGCTTGCTCTGTGTTGGGAGGAGATACGTGTCAAACTCTGACAGGGGTGAAACAGGGGGCTGGGGAACTCATTGCAGGGAGGAGGCACACTGTATCTTCCCAATGTAGCTCCAGGGAAACCCATTATATTACAGACTGTCTTCGGGAAACAGGCAGTGCAGCCCTGGTGTGCACTGGGAGCCATTTCCACCCAGCACCACTGCATCAAGTGAGTTTCACAACACTGGCTCTTTTGAGGAATGACTTCATCATTTGACCAAACATCGGCTCATTCCCAGAAGTTCCCTCCCAGTGCATGGCCCAGAGAATACCAGAATCACAAGCTGGTGTATCTTCGTGGTGCTGTCCAGGAGAGCAGGAGGGAGCAGGAGGGAGCTGAGCGTGCTCACCTGCAGTGGCAGACCCATCTCCAGCAGTGCTGCAGCAACATAGGCCCCCAGAGAGATTTCATCATCCGTGCTGCCCTGTAAAGGGAATACATCGTTCACTCCTACAGGGTGTTAGGAGGGCCCACTTCTCAGAAGGAAAAGCATTCCTCTCATGTTTTCCCTCTCTTTAGGGCTTGCACAGGTTGCAGAATGACTTTCTAGGGTCCTCTGGGATCCCACAATCTTCTGCTGTGACAAATCTGTCCAGTCATGCTCCAGCAGTGCCTTAGTCCACCATTACCTTTAGAGAGGAGTGAAAAAAGTTCCCTTTGGTGGCAAAGCAGCCACTGGGGAGCTGGTTTTGCTCTAGCCAGCGTAGGGCCTCCTGGATGTTCTTGTCATCTATATAGATGTATTTTCTGGCTTGACCAAAATTCTTGAGTACAAAAGCTGTCAACCTAGGAAGAAGATGAGTTGCAAAAAAAAAAAAAAGGCAAACATTCAAAAAAATGCAAAGAGACAGTCAGAGTCTCCTGGTACTTGTTCCTGAACTAGTGACATAGTGGGGGTGCAAAAAAGAGTAATTTTCATGAAGTCAATCTAAAAGTGGAAATGATCCACAGGACCACCCCAGTGGCTTCTCTCTCTGCCTCTCTCCACAGATATACTACTTAAGTACTACTTAATGCTTTACCCAGTCATTTCACAGGTGAAAACCCTCCTACTCCTTCTACTTTTACCTGTTCCACTTCATCTTCCCCAAACTACTAGAGACAGTCTGGAATTCTCCGTTTTCTTCCTCCCTTCCTTTCTCCATTCATCTCAGCCAAGCACCATACGTGTAGGCTATGCCAAGGCAGCTCCCCTCCATTCACTGAGGAGAAGATTTTTTATTGCTCTCACTTGATTTTTTCCAGACATGTGTACCCCTCTTGGCTGTCAGGTCAGCAGTAGCATGACCTGGTGTTGTCTGTGGGCCAACAGCAGGGGCATAGAGACAAAAAAACAAAAGACCTTTCATTCCCTGGGACAACATCTTTGCTGTTCCACTTTCCCAAAAACTCTGCTGCCCTGCCTGACTGCTTTTTCAAATGGCTCAAGTGCCTCAGACTCTCCCTGTCAAGAGAGTTCCTTCTATCTCCATCCCAAAGAAGGAACAACTTGTCAGCTTTCTCAGATACATTAGGTGCTCTGACCCAGACAGGAAAAATCAGAAGTGAGGGATACTTGCAGCGCTTACCAAGTGTTTCCTTCTCCATCCTTCTGCCCAAAAAAACTATAGGAGCCATCTCTGTGCTTGTAAAGAAGTTGTGTCTGATACCCTGGGAAGATGGGAAAAGTGATTAACACGGCACAGTAACACAGAAGGGACAGTGCTGACAGGGTGGGTACAAGGGCAGGAGTTACTGATTTGTGTTGGACACAGGGGAAGGCAGAGGGGCAAGGGGGGCCTGTTGTACTCACCACTGCGCAGGAATCCTGTTGCCCTGTCCTTGATCTCTGGGCTCAGCTGCCTCGTCTTCTCCAGGTACTGCAGCACATAGACAGTGGGGGCAAACAGCACCATGTTCTGCTCCCCACAGCCATGGGGCATCTGCACCAGGTGGTCCAGGTTCTGCAGTGCCATCCCCATGAGATCACCTATGCAAAAGTGTAAGAAAGTGTAAGTATGATTTGAGGTGCCTTTTCAGCCAAGCAGGGGATAATAGTGCTTTGTCTCAGCAGGAGGAAAGCACTGGAGAAAGGCTGAAAGAGGAGTAAATAACTGAGTGCAAAATGGAGAGTGGTGACTGTTTTGCCTCTTTCCAGCTTGGCATCATGACTACACTATGGAGTTCCTGGAGAACTTCCCCTTATATCAGCTTTTGTATTCTGAAGACCTCCAGCTATAACAAATACTGTTTGTAAAAGGCTATGAGCAGAGCTGCTCAGTCTGTGTCATATAGACAAGCAAATATAACAGCACTCAGGAAAAGGTTGAAATGCTTCTGGTCTTTAGCCAGGCCTGTTCTACCTGGCCACATGTCCCATATGTCAACCATCAAAATGTGAGGAAGCCGGTAGGGGTGCTAGTCAGATGGTGTGAAGGTGTCCATATATCCTCCAGCCAGTCAGAAAATCCTTGTGTTGTTCCCTCTGTTGGGGTTCTGTAGCACAATATTCATGGCTAATTCTGCCAGGCCTGGCTTCATACCAGTTCTGGCCTGTAATACAAATAGATGTATTTAATGGTAGGTATGGCCAGTCCCAGTACCCTCTCCAAAGTGTTCTTTTGCAGCTTTATAATGCTGAGGAAGATTCTTCTCTCCAGGAGCTTCTGCCGTAGCACGTTTTTGAGCTTTACTATTTGTATCTACACAGAAATAGCCAAGGTTCTAGCTAGAAAAAAAGATTATTCTCCAGTGCAGATTACTCTTCCCATGAAAGCAAAAAATCTTAAAGCCTGATGTTTGCAGGGAATAGAAACACAGCATCCTCTCTTTTGGGCAGTTTCTTGTCCAGTGGATCCTCTGATGCCAAGTTAAGCCTTGCTCTTTGGTACCAGCAGTCTGTGAGCACACAGCAGAAGTCACTTACCTGTGATAGAAATGGAAGCCCTGGCAGATTCCTTTACTACGTTGTCAGGGAGGCGAAGGGACACAGGTTTTTCAGCCATGTTTCCTGGTAACAGTAGGATAAAAGGTGTAGCATGAAAAACGAAGCCAAAAGCCTCTGACTGGAGAGACCAGACTGGCCCAGGTAAGAGGGACACTATCTACATCCTGCTCACACTGACTGTCCTGGTCTTTGCACCAAGGTGCATTGCCTGGACATTTTTCAGGTTAGGCCATACATGAGAGCTGCTGGTGGGGCCAAGGGCCCACCAAGCTTCACTTCAGCTTAATTCACTACACTGCAGAAAGTTCACAAGGATCACAGCTAGGCATCATTCAACTGGAGGATATTTTGGAGAGACTTGTAATGCTGCAGGGACATGGTGGGAGGGTTGGAGCATCTCTCCTGGTGACTGTCAAGCCCCAGGGACACCCAAGGGTTGCACTGTGGGAAGGAGATTATAGAGCAGGATTTTACCACTCGTACTCAGCAACAAATTCAGTAGGACAGCACATGTGGGAGTAATATTTCTTATTTGTTCATCTCTGATAGGAAGTGAAATTTCATATGTGAAAAATAATTTCAAAACATTCTTTCATGAGACCTCCCACAGTTTACTTCTACTTTCAAATGTAGCTATTTCAGGCTGCAGAACCCATTTAGGCTGTGCATGTACCTCATCTCACAGGCACATACCTCCTCTTGGGCACAGAAGGGAGCTGTAGGACTTCTCTACTAACACACCCTCTGGCTGCCAGGGCACAAACATGCACATGCAACAGGAGAAACAAAAATACACATAAAATTCCCAAATGACAGCAACATTTCAGAGCAAGTTCAAGTCTGAATTCAGAGGTCAGGGAACTCCACCCTCCTCATTTTTGGCAGGTCTGCCTGCTTCACTGCTCAAAGGATCAAGAGTAAGCCTGAGGGACAGGGCTCTCTGGCCAGTGAGCACATACAAAAGCTCAAGTACAGCATGAAAAGCAGGGAAAGGTACAGGGAGAAACACAGACCTGGGAATGCAGCTCAAGAAAGAGTACTGCAAGAATAGATTTGGCTAGGTCCTGGGAGAAATAAAGTGAACTAAGCCACAGCTTTGGTATACTGTTGCTGGCCAAAATTTGAGGTGATAAAACTATTTAGCCCACCTCAGTCTGCCATCCCCCTTGGGCAGGGATATCATAGACAAGAAGTGAGGCTGTTCTCGCACTGACCTGGACCAGCAAGTGTTTGGTCAGTGTGTGCCTCCCCCTCACAGCAGCTGGCAAGGGCTTCCTGCCCCCACACCGTGACGTGGTGTCCAGTACCTCTGCCCTCACTGAGATATTCAGAGTCCCTAGCAAATAAATGCAACAGAGTCCTGTTTTTATACCTGTGGCCAAATGGAGTAGACTTTCTATAACCAGTGGTGGCCTGAGATGCTTTGGGTTGTTGGTCTTCATGGCCTCGGTGGTTTGGCCAGTAAAGGTGAGCCAGCCAGTGCTGACAGCTTGTTCAGACACCCTGAGCATGAGGAAATTCTAATGTCCCACCAGCAGTGACCTCACTGCACTGCAGTATCACTTGAACAACAGAGGGTCCAGCAGCCCTTGGACCCCAGTGTACCCTTCCCATTGCATATGAAGCACAGGACCAGCAATACAAAATTCCCCCACCCACATCCACACAGCCTCTTCCTCCCCAGCTGGTCCCACAGCCCTGTCTTCAGGAGTTCCTGCCCTCTCTGGTGGGTCTGTCTGAGAGAAAGAAAGCAAACATAATGGACTGCCTCATTAAGGACAAACACCAGGATTCAGAGGAGACCAGGCTCTGCCAACTTCTCTGGACCTCCCACACTCTTTCACTTCAGTTTTAGAGTTCCCCATCACCAGTCCCTTTTTGCTGCCATACCCAGTTGGACTGCTGTCACATTCCACATGAATGTCTTGGACTCTTCTGCACACAGACACTCCTTGTCCCTGCAAGTCTGACATGGCTCCACCTGGAAGTCTGAGGATTTAGCCAGGGCCACCTGGATCTGAGGGAATGACAGATCCAGGTAAGCAACTGGGCACCTCAGGTGAGATGCCTTGGCACAATGAGCTCCAAAACTGGAGGGCAGAGTAGGCCTGTCCCACACAGTGTGGCACAGGCACACACCTGTATGCACTGCTGCAGGTAGCTGAAGACAGTGGCTTTCACCAGGAAGGTCTCTCCACGGATGATGGAATACGGCAGCGTCGTGTCCACAAACAAGGGCTGGACTGTTCTGAGACTCAAGGTCGGGGCAAGGCCAAACCCCCTCCCAGCCAAGCAGAACATCTTGACTTTCCACTCTGCAGCAGCAGCAGGTGCTGTGACTGAGACATTCCTGCTGCCATTGGAGCTGAGAGGAAGAGAGAACTTGCATGAAGAGATTCATCTGCTAATGGAAAGGGAAGGAGATGCAATGAGGAGCACTCATGGCCCTGCTGAGGGAGGTGACACAGGTCCTCATGCTTGGATCAACCTCTGCTGTATTGCCAATGACTTTTGCTCCAGTGGCTCACCACAAGGCATTTCTCAGCAATTTTTTCCCTAGAGTCATAGAGCCACTTTAAATGCCATCAGTAATGGGTTTGTGTCCTTCTTCTAAGCAAGACACTGCCCAAGCATTCCAGCTCTGTACACTCGAGGGGGTTTGGTCTGGAAGTGTACTCCTGTTCCTTAAATCTATCTACACTTCAGTTCTGCACCTCAAAGTCTACTAGTTTGACACAATACAAGTGAAGGGAAGAGCCACATGATTTGCATGCAGAGGTCTCTTTACACCTCTTTTACACAAGCTCAAGTCAGCCAAGTCTCTATAGCAACGGGTCATCCTTCTGTCCATTTGTAAAGTCAGGAATCACTTACCCAACAGAGTACGCATTCCAGATCCAAGTTTCAGGGATATAGTGGTGAAATCTTCTGTGACTTGTGAATTGGGGTTGTTCCTCAGTGGTTCTTTGGTCTTCTGTAGAAGGCACCCCTGAAAGAAAGAGGAAGGAATCCCACCAGAGTGGGAGAGGTGAATCTTGGCAGCCATAGACAGCCTAGCCCTAGTGGGGCTGGAGGGAGTGCAAACAGTAAGAGAGACATGAGGAGAGTCTGGCAGAGGAAAGCACAAGGGACTGGACTGATTTCATGGGAGAGGCTAGAAATTAAGGGAAAAGAGAGTGATAGCAGGAGAAGCAGCTGCAGTGACCTGATTGCAAGGTTTCCAAGACTTGGTTACACAAAGCCCTTTCCTGACCTGATCCAGAACTGTTGCTTAAGAGACTAAGAACCTCCAGAGAGCCTTTTAACCAACACTTCCATAATGCTGTGAGTAATAGTACGGTTTACTTGCTGCACAGAACTCACAATCCACAGCAAGCAATGGTTTAAATACAGGCAGGCAAGTGAGCCAGCTGAGTACAGTTATCAAGTGCAAACTGAGACATAGAGGAAGAACATGACTGTCTCTGTGGCCACAAGTAGGGACAGAAGCTGGGTCTCAGTACAGCTCAGCCTGGGGAATGGGAATAAACACCAAGAAACAGATCCTGGGCCCCATTTGGGTTTGTCTGTGAAGAAAGGGAGTGCCATCCTTTATGTCAGGGAACATAACCTTTTTTATAGGGACTTGGTTACTCCTACTGAGTCTGGTGGACTGGGCAGCTAGACTGTGGCAGCAGCACCAGATGCTCCTAAGAGAGACAATATTCACCACCAGCAAACACCAAAGATCAGAGAGCTCTGCCACCTGATGTGATCTCTTGTCCTGGGTAGGCTCAAAATGCAGCTCACCTATGGCTGTCTTCCTATCCACCCGACGAGAGCATTGAGAGGGCTTCTTGATTACAAGGTTTGAGAAGACTTTCAGTCCCATGTTCTATTAGGAAAAGAAGGAGGGCAGGGGAGGCAGAAAAGCATCTGTGAGTGGGGAAGATTGACTGCTGCTCTTCAAAATTTCTCTGGAAACCATGGGGGTCAGGACAACCCAGTGCCCAGGCAGGCCAGAGCAGCACTGGCCCAAGCAGACACAGTGCTGAGGGAGGCATGGGGGAGATCTGCCCTGAAGACACCAAGAGGTCTGCCTGGGAACTGCCCAAAACAGTGGCAAAGAGCAGGCTCACAGCTAAACCGTGTCAACAGTAAGTGGTCCAATATTTGGGATCCCTCCCTGTCTCTATTTTCTCTAATACTGTAGATAAATAATAGATAACCTGAGACCTCATTCCCATTCAAGTCCAAAAAAAAAAAATGGAATTTGATGGTCCAGGATTTCATCACCTTGCTTTGTGCATGTGTGGAGGGAAATACAAGTATTCCTACTCAATGGGGTTGTACATCTTTTGAGACAACACAGTTCTGTGGGGGCAGACAGCAGGGTCTGTCTGGAGGAGGAAAGGCCTTCTCAGACTGTTTGGGGAGAAAATAACCTCAGATGCTCATAATTGCAACAGCTCTGGGAAACATCATGAGGTGATTACCCGGAAGAGGTTGAAGATGTCAGGCTGAAAGGAATTCTGTAGCCTTCCTCGTAGCAGAGATGACGAGGACTGGGGCTGCGAACAGCGATCTGAATGCTCTTCTACTTGGGCAGGGTATCCACGTTGGTGGGCAGCAGGGAACAACCCATAGACCTAGGGAAACTCACAGGCAGGGAAGGATTGGGCAAGGAGCAGATACCTCCAGATGCTTCACTCCATCCTCCCCTACCATGCACACCAGTTCCTGTTCTTCTTCCTAGGCAGGCTCCGCTTTCTCCTTCACACACAGATCTCCTCATCCATTGGCCTCCAGCTCACCTTGCCACAGCCCCTGCCTGCCTCACCCAGCTCATCCATCACTCCCAAGGTTTAGCCAGGTTGCACAGACACTCACCATCTGGCTGGTCAGCTCATGATCTGGTCTGGTGAAGAACACGTTTTCATCCACTGCCTGGACTGCACACAGGGAGCCAGGTGCTGCCTGCAGCTGGAGCTGCACTGCTGACCCTGCCTGGGCTTCTTTATCTGGGAATCCTACCTTGACCTGGAGCAACACAAACAGGAAAGGCATATGAAAGAGGTGAGGAGGATGACAGACAGATGGCACAGACAGAAAGAGGAAGACTAGCTGGAATTTCCCCTGCTCAGCCACTGCTATCATAAGTCATTGCTGAAGATTTCTTTGTCCCTGGGAACTGTGCTGCAGATACCCCTTCTATCTCTTCTGCCCAGTTCTCCAGAGAGGATCTGAGGGTCTCCTTCCCTCAGGCCTCCTGACACCTGCTCAGCAGCTCTCCCTCAGCCACAGAGATGAGTCTCACCTGGTTTTGGAAGCACAAGGCAACATCCAAACGGATGCTGTCAGCTGTGACCCCTCCGCTGGGGAAGATGGCGTACACCACTAAGGAAGGCGACGGGGACAAGTCGGCAGTGAAGGTCAAAGGGATGGAGAACGAGCCCTTCAACACTGAGGAAGGAAAGCCAGAATATTTTCATCATAGGCCCACCAAGATCTCTCTGTGCCCTTCTTTTTGTGCTATATAATCTCAAAATGTCAAACCAATTCCTGCTGCTGCATTGTCTGTCCTCTCCCTCCATTCTCTGACCCTATGTACTCCATCTTCCTCTACATCCTCCCAGTCTCTCTTCCCATCATTGTTTCATTCTTTTTGCCTTCTTCCAGCTGACACAATTTCTTCCTCAGCCTCTCTCTGTCCTGTTTGCTGACTGCTCCAGACCTATAGATTGAGGGAATTTGGGAGAAACTCTGGCAACTCTCAGGTCCAACCTACAAACCAACTGGGTGCAACTGTTTCTACTCCTCTGCCATGACTTACTGTTTAATTTCCCAATCTGGATATTCCTCTGGCCCCTGACAACAATTCCAGACTTGCCAGTGACCTGCAGGAGGAGGGACATGGGATGAGCAGACTGCTGTTTGCCACCAGTGCATCCACTCTTACCTATGTGCATCTTGCTCTCAAAAGCAAAATAAAAACCCCAAAATTAACTATGGGCTCAATCCAGTTCCAGACTTGAGGAGACTTTCAGACATCACAGTTGAGAGAAGAAACTTTAACACAGCAGTCTCTGGTCTAGACGGTTCAGTGAGGACAGTGGATGGGTAGTGGGCTCACTGCAGATTGGTTAACGATAACTAAAGTGTTTCTCCTCTCATAGGGTGGCTTCCAGACCAGATCAAAATCCGTTTCCACTGAGCAGCTGTTTGATAACCAGAGTGAAAAAGGGATATCCCATCCAGTTTTAAAGGGTGAAGGCCCTTCCAGCTGCAGCCTTAGCAGAGGCTAAGGGGTGATGGGCTGCAAAGACAGAAACCTCCTCCAATCCATGGAGGTGACTGGAGCCCCAGCACCAGGATCACGGTGTGGCCAGGGTGAGCCCCACTAGGTGTAGCATTCACCCAGTCCCCTGAGAACAAAGTTTAGCAGTTATCCCTCCAGGGGTGACCTAAATTATATCCTCAATTTTCACTGGGGTCTGGTCCTGTCAGTACAGCCTTTCCCCCCAGGTTATCTACTACCCTTACTCACATAATATGCAAAACTTATACGGCTGGTGTCTTCTCCCAGGTCATCTCTGCTGAGTGTGAAGGTCACCTGGACATTCTGCTTCAGCCCACAAGGCAGTGTTTCCATGGGTGGGTGTATGTCCAGGAAGCTCTTGGTTGTGACGTGGAAGGGCTGCAGGTGATGGTAAGCGTTCCTGTAACTGAAGTCAGTCCTTCGGGGAGTGCGCATGAGCTCCTCCAGGGTGAACCTCCCCTGAAAGGACACCAGAGACACACAGAAATGAAGAGTTTCATGCTTCAGTTCTTTGTTACGCTGTCATCAGCTTGGTTTGGGAAGGCTTGGTGCCTTCCAGCTGGCTCTGTGCAGAGCTGTGTGGTGAGCTGAGGCCTGAACTGGCAGGGGGGCTGCAGGGCAGGAGAGGGGAGCATAGGTAGAAAGGATTCTCACTTTCCCATATGCAAAGGTGTTGTTTACCTCCAAAGTGACTGATGAGCTGTTCCAGGCAGTTGTGTCAAGGTTGAAGGATGCTATTCCACTGTCATCTGTGATGTACGTTTTGATAAACCGACGCCTCATGAACCTTATCACAAGATAAACTTTTCTGTTTTTCATACCAGTTCCATAGTGATCCTGAACCTTAATCTGGTGAGGCAGGAAAGCCAAAGTCAGATATTTCTTCCAATGTCACACCCAAAACCTTCCTCTCTCTGACAAATATAGACCTTCCTGTGTAGGCGACCTACAGACTTCAGTCTGGCCCCAAGAAAACAGGAGAGTTGTACAACTCCCTCATCTCTAATGTGAGGCTGCTTAAAAGCATCGTTTAAATCTGCCTGCTCCAAAAGGTATGTGTGGCTAGAACACAAGGAGTTTCTCTCTTTAGCCAGCAGCTGAGACATCCTTGCATCCCAGCATCCCTGCTGAGACACCACTCACTGCTCTCAGCAGATGCTGGAGGTGTAAACACAACAGGGAACCTAAATGCAGCAACTGTAGCCACACTGTCAAGCAATGTGACACAGGGCAAGGTAAGGTTCTCTGTCTGAGGAGCAGGAAATGCTTTGGGTCAGCTAGCTTTACCAGATGCCATACTCCTTGGCAAATGACAGAGAGTGAAAAAGCAAGGGAAGAAAATCACCTTCCCCCTGTATGGTACTCCAGGGATGTAATATTCATTGGGTGTCTCAAATACTGCCCTTGCAGCTGTCCTGGAGATGAGGATTTGACTGGAGGTGTTGATCTGCACCCCTGTTGGAATACAGAGTGCAAGGGAAGCAGGATCAGTACCAGAGATTACTACTGCACAGTAGTTAATTCTCACTTTATTATTCCCAACCCCTCTTAGGAGAGCATCTGAAATTTCCCAATACCAGCATTCTTCAAGGTTTGGAGGCTGCTCCTGTGGCAGCTCCTTCTTTAGTAAAGCTGTCTGCAAGCCTCTTTGTAGCCTCATGGACCCACACCATTCATCCAGCTCCCAGCCACTCCTCATCCTCCTGCTACTGGCAGAGTACCTCTCCATGTCCTGTGATGATGCCAGCAGCAGGGAGGAGAAGAAGGGGAGGTGTGCCCTCTCGAACCCTCAAACCCCCAGAATGGTTCCTCTTGCCCCTGTACCTTCCCTGCTGAGCCCCTGGGTACCTGTCCCCATCTCCAGGAGAGAGGCTTCTGCGTAAAGTTTGTTGTCTTCCTCACTGGGAGTCAGATTGAAGATTGATGTGCTGACAGAAGGGGTGAAACACCCATTGCTTGCTGTCTGCAATAGGGTGTGATAGGTGTTATTTGGGGCTGGGGAGAAGGGAGAGGGTCAGAAGTACAAGGGATTAGTTATTCTGTCATAACTGTTGACTACAATAAATAATAAGCCATAACTCATAAAACATGGGAACAGGGTGGTGGTGGATCCTTCATCCCCAGAAACATTCAAGGTCAGACTGGACAGAGCTCTGAGCACTTCATTCTGTTCACTCAGCCCTTGACACTTTGTCCTGTGTGGTGCTTCTTTACTGCCCATATACCTCCCAGGATTTTACTCACAGGACCGCTGTATTCCCTACAGATGTCCTTGCTGGCACTCTGGGGCCACCTCCTTGCCTTCTGGCACAGAGTCACGTGCACGGTCCCTCGCACTGCCTTCCCATAACTGTACCTGCAGGGAGAACACCACAGGAGCTTCTGGGCAGAGGCACTGTGTGCTCTGTCCAGCACATTGGTCCACACAGGTGCCTTTTGTGACAAAGGTCTTACTGCAGCTGGCGAGCAGGCAGGCACAAATTAAAATATAGCACTTTGAGTACTTTGGGAGTGCCATAGCGTGGTCTGGCATCCAATAGATGCAGAAATGGACAGGAACAGACCCACACCCTCTGGAGCTCTCCCACTTCTGGGCATTTGCTGTCCTGGAATTGCATGCAGACACGGAGAGTGGACCTGATTTATCCACTCAATAAAGATATTAGTTTGGGGGGGAAAGCAGCAGAAATGGGTGTCCCTGCACACAGCAACAGCAAATTGCAGTAATAGAGCCACAGTGACCTCAGACTTCCCTCACTATGGGCTTATCTCATGATCAGGGCTCTTATTTCCATCATCAGACCTGCTCTGCCGATACTTAGATATTTCCACTGCCTGCTTTGCTGCCTTTCCTTGCTTTCACTCCTCTCTGACTTGCCCTTTGAAGCAATGCTCCTGACAGTATCAGTAAAAAGATGATCCTGGTGATGTAGAGTGGTGTGTACTATTTACCACTACAGCCTCATATGACCTGATTGTAACTGTTCCAATTAATGAGAAATTATGTCAGACCAATCAGTGCCAAAAGAGACACCAAAAGTCTCCAGATAATGCAGCCCCAAATAAAAATGAGCTCATGAGATTTTGAGTGCTTTTGAGCTCACGGTCCTCCCTTCTTTGTGTTTATAGTGTCAGAGGTCCTGCCCTCCTTCCCACCCTCATCTGCTCATTTTTTCTGATAACCCCGTAACTAGAGAAATTTATCTACTGCTCCTAAGAAGAAAATAAGTTCAGTAGCATGTGAGTGAGGAGGAAAGGCATAAACTCCTAAAGAAATGCAAGATCCTGCTCATTTACCTCAATGTGTCTGTCCCGTATCTGCTAAGTGTTTTCCCCCCATAAGATCTTTCAAAGCTGGACAGACACATCTTCCAGAGGGCAAGTCTCCCTACAGCTGGATGTTCTATCTCATGTGTGGCTCAGGTACCTCTTCCCCAAGGAAGAACCCATAAGCTTGACTCTTCAACTATTTGGCATTCTTCTAAAGGAATGGCCCTGTTTGACCCTTCTTGTGCCACCTCTCTTTGATGGGTTGAAAAGATGGGAGACATGGAAGGAGAGACACAGTTTTAATGGAATCTTTCCTTTCCCCTGAACATTCTCCTTACCTGCCACACACTTGCAGGGGGAAGGTTTTATCTGAAGCATAAATCTGAGCTGGTCCCTCAAAGAAAACATCGAACTTTTGTAACACTGGAACAAAAAACCTCAGAGTTACTCCATCAAGGGCAAAAGACAACCTGGGCACAGGATCACAAAAGGGAAGAGTGTGTTCCTTCCCATGAAGGAATGTGTAAATGAGATAAAAGCAAGCATTAATTAAAAACAGGGAAATAAAAGAAATAATTCCTTTTTTTTTTCCCAACAGTCTTGCAGAGATCTTTAGTGTATTCTCAATCTGCCAGAAGATACCTTCTCCAGGAATCTCCAGCACAATCTCCCTTGTGTTCATTTCTGATATTGCCCATAGATTTGTGTTCAGTCATAGCTCTCAGGCAGTAAATCCTATTTTACAATATTTGCCTTTACATTGTTATACAGACAGGTAAGCAACAAACAAGAAACTTCTTCCATCCCTTTCTTCATTCTCCTTACCATGTTCCTCCACCTTGAATGTACTGGACTGGACTGAGCTGGACTTGAAGGACTGGGCACTGATGGTGTAAGTCCCCAGGGAGAGTTCAGGAGCTAACTGGAAAGAGAGCTCTGCAATGCCCTGTTTTGGTCTCACATCCAGCCAGTGGCCAATGCGATTTTGGTTCGGGTCCTGTGGTGCAAGGGAAGGAAAGAAGAGGCAGTCATCAGCAATGCTTGCTGTTCTCTACCCAGAGCCCACTGGATTCAAAGGCATATCACACATCTCAGTGGCTTTCACAGGTTCCTGCTGGTTTTAGCCCAGATGGTGATGCTGGAGCACCAAGAGAGGTAAACCCAACCCACCCAGGTTTACTCTGCTCTGTACAGCCACAGAAAAAGAAGGTGTGGAAGGTCCTGACATTTAGACTCTCCAGTCTCCAGTAAAGATGAACTGTAAAAATTAGTTAAAGCCTGGCTGGCATTCCTGAAGGTAGAAATGAATGAAGTCAAACCATCTGTATCATCAAGCACTATTAACAAGAAGCATTTGAACAGAGAATGTGCATGTGTAGAGCCTAAGAAAAGTAACTTGAACCAGTAAGACAGCATCCTAGGTACTATCCATACTGAAATACCTTTCCTCATAACATCTGATGAGTCTGGAACACCCACCTGGATTTCCACCATGGAGTACTGCAAAGCAAACAGACAGCACTGTCAAAAACTGGCATAACATAGCAGCCTGCATATAAACTTCCCTTACCCACCCAGCCCCTGTACTGTGACAAACATTATGATACAAGAATCCTACTGAAAGCAGGATAATTGCTTTGAAATAGTAAGGAATAGTAAAAATCTGTGCTATTCTTCAGATTTGCTTTTTGATCCCTGAATATTTAAGATGCATTTTAATAGGTATTCTACAACCACAAAAGCTAGAATTTGCTGTATTAAAACAGGGAAGAGTAGGAAGACCCTCAAATACCATCATCCCAAATTCACAAATATTAAATGGCCTCAGTTTTGTAACATATATCCCAATAAATAGCAAAACTGCATCACCCATAAGAAGAATAATCCACACATGTTCCTTTAAAATCCCGGGCATAGGAGGTAAGGCTGGGAATTATGAATTAATGCTGACTGCAACTGACAGTAACAGGGAGGGACAAAGGAGGACACACTTTAACCCTTCTAGGCCCATTAATTCTCTGTTTGTTCTTATATCACTGCATCTATCATCCAGGAGGCAGGTGAGGAGCCTCTAATTTGGGAGCACAAAAGCATAAGAGCAAAAAGCATTAGGAGGCAGGAGCAGGGCTTAGGAGAGTAACCAGGCTATAGGCATGCAACTGACATGTAATTCACATTATTCGTCATTCTAAGCTTTCATACAAGTTATCAGGGCAACTTTGTTTTCATTGAAATAAAAAAAAAAGAAGTGTGGGTTAACCTGCTGTTGAACAGCATCTATATTAACTTCAAC
The DNA here is from genome assembly GCA_013397095.1 of Sterrhoptilus dennistouni. NCBI lineage: Eukaryota > Metazoa > Chordata > Aves > Passeriformes > Zosteropidae > Sterrhoptilus > Sterrhoptilus dennistouni. The sequence goes on from VWZU01018047.1 coordinate 141,568, forward strand.
TCATCTAATTTACAAACTAGGTATTAGAGATTCAATGCTGCGATGGACCAAAGCCTTATATAATAGCTTGGGCTAAACATGATCTCTTTGAACTTGCATCACAGCATAATTAACAATGTTAACAAAGTTACAATGTTAATTCGTTTATACTCACACATAGACATCAAGCATTTATGGTCAAATATGTACATGAACCAATTGTAGGCAGGGAAGCAAATGCATTGTTTATACTTCATTATCTAATTAATTTAAGATATAGGCCTTCCCTTAGGGGAGAAGAAAGGAGTATTTATTTGATGCTAGGACCTCACCAATAGCCCAAAAAAGAGGAAATTAAGTCAGCAATAAAGGAAGGATCTCTCCCTTTATTCTAGTCTAGAAGGATTTGATCCAAGTTCCCTAATGCGTTTAATTGTCATGGCATGAATTCCTGTTGGCTCTCCTTAAACTGCTTGAGGACTGAGGGGTGAAATAGCTTTAGCTGCTGGCTGTAGATATAATTGCTTGCAGGAGAATGACACTAGCCTTGCAGTTTCCTGGCCACCACATATGTAAGTCTCTGGCAAATTGTCACTCCCTTGATATAGGGACAATGATCTGCTGCCAGCAGCAAGTCAGTGTAATTTGGTTACATTGTTTTCACTCTTTTTTTTTTAATGATGACTTCCTGTGTATGCATCCCCATACTAATTAATTTTTCTTAAAATTTTGCAGCTCGCTTCAGACTCTCCTACCACCCTCAGGTGACACACATTGCACAAATCACTGAGCTTTCCAGAGCTGTGGGAGGGGATCTTCCAGTCCAGTGAAGTCTGTAGACAATTTTGTCTGATTATTGTGCCCATGGCCAGCAACCCAGAGCCTGGTCCTCAGAAATCCTGCCTGCTTTTTTGGCAAGGGCAGGTGCACTTGGCTAACTCAGCTAGCTGGGAATGGTGGCACACTTCCCAAATACTATCCCAAGCCTCCCATCAACCAGCAGCTATGCTATGAGAGCAACAGCAGAGCCATCAGCCAACAGGAACTGCTGTTCAAATTTGGTTTACTCGAGGGTTGGCATTAGCAACTCTGGGTGCTGGGATTGTCCCTGCCTCCCTGGCATGGGGCTGGTAGAGGAATCAGAACCATCTGAAGCCTGGAGACTTCCTTGCTTCCACTTAGACAGGCTTTACCTTGCCGTTAACGGGAACAAAACCTTCAGTCAGTGTCACAATCCTGAATTTCACTGGAGGGAGAAAATGGTGTAAAGCACATTACAGACAGAGTGCATGGGGGAACAGATCTGCCCCGCACTTATCTCACACCAGAATCCTAGCTCCACACCCAGCCCTAGTGGCAGCCCCATGCCTGCCCTGCAGCCCCTCTTACCCTTGCTCAGCCCTGCTCACCTCTGCTTGCCCCAAACACGTGGCAGCAGCACAGCTGCTTCACAATTTAGTGGTTTTCCCATGACCTACACCCAGGGTTACCCTTACATTTCCTTGTCTGCAGTGTAGGCAGACCAGTCCTACCTGGCCAAGAAGACTATGTTCAGATCTGCTCCCTTTTCCAAGCCCACTCTGCTTCTAGAGCATGTGAAGCTTCCCCTCCCAGGCCCCTCCTGCTGCTAAAACATGGGTCACGGATACCTCAGTGCAGAAGGCAGTGGTCTCCCCCTCCGTCCCCATGGAGGCCACACAGCACAAAGTGCTCAGCACTCCACCCACAGGAAATTGGGAACAAAGCCTGGGAGGGTCAAGGCAGGACCACTGTCAGGGTGCTCTGTGCATTGCTCACCTGTCTGTCCTGGATTATAGATGGGCTTATCCGTCTGAATGAAGGAGCCTGTTGCAGCCCTGCGGATCAGGACTTTTTTCTCTTCATTTGCACTGAAGTAGTGGCCATTGGAGATGCGCAGGTGCACAGTGGCCACCTCCTGGCTGCCTGCAGGTCTGGGCACCTAGGACACAAAAGAGGAGAGCCAGTAGGTTAGCAGGCATCAGAGCAGTGCTCTGCACTCACCCCAACTGCACTGCAAGGCCAGGCTCTTTGCCATCTTGCTCTGGAGGCCAGCATAGAGTGTCCCCGCAGTGGCTGAAGGCTGTGTCTGTGGAAGCACGGGGAACAACAATTAGCAGCTGGGATAGATCTTGGACAAGAGAAAAAGGAGTCTGTTCTGACACAGAAATTTTGTTTACTCCTTCATGGGACCACTGTTAGAATCCACATGGAGCAAGATGGAGAAGACTTAACTCAAGGGGAGAGAAGGTCTAATTGAGAATTCTGTTTCCTAGAGTGTGAGGGTCACAGAGGCTGAAATCCCCTCTTATTATCAGTGCAAACTAAGAAAATAAGGATCATGGGCTTGGCAAATAAGAAAGATTTGTGCTGAGCTTGTGTGTACATCCTCCCATGTCTTTCCAGTCCTCCAGGATATTTTTAAGCCCAGAAAGAAAAGCTTGGAAGGAAGCAGACATGAGGGAAGCTGTCTGAGATGAGAGGTCTGACTCTTTCTGTATCACAGATTCACAAATAACACACTGTGACAATGCATCCTCCTCAGGGGAGAGAATGAGCTGCCCAACTGCATTTTGGGTGCTTCTAAGCTATCCACCCTCCACAGACATTTGCTACCCAGCCAGGCAGCCTTTCCTCAGTGTGCCACCAGGATATCCCACAGGAAGAGTACCATGTGGACAAAGACAAGGAGCAAAGACACCAGGCTGCCATTAAACACTCCCCCTGATTCTACATTCACTCCTTTCCATGCCCTCTTATCCTCTGTTTTCTTCGTTCTCTCTTTCTTTGGTGAGAGGCAAAATGAGCACACTGGGAGCTGCCAGCTGCCAGGAATGACTCCAACCTGGAATCTGGTGCACTCGAAGATCCAGCCGTTCCGGATGACCTTGCGGTAGAGGCTGAGGTTGCCAGATGGGTGCATAAGAGTTAAGGCCACACGAACAGGCTTTTCAACCCCACGAAGGTCCAAGCATGCCCTCTGGGATGAGGGGTAGGGCAGGGCAGCTGGAATGATGATCAGGTACCTCCTGCAATGGGGAAACAAGATATCATCACATCCCGGGAGCCCTCTCGCCCACTCTTTGCACTAAAAGGCTGGCCTGAGGAAACAGAAGAGTTTGCCTTCTCTCTGAGACTAGGAGGTGCTGCTCTACTGGAGAGACTAGGACAGATTGCCAGAATGAGAAAGTTGCAAAGGGGGAAGAAGGTAAAGAGTTCATTTCAGATAAATACGAGACAAATACTTTCAGGTGACAGAACGGAATTTGCCCTTCTTGCTTTGACATGGCTCCTCAACTACCCTGACAGCAGATTGGTTCCTGCTTATCCACCCCCTGTCTTGCAGCCCTTTTCATTTGCCCTTCACTTTATCCTACACCTTTCCCTTCATCCCACCTCATACTGCAGTCCCTCACTCTTGTTCCCACCACAAGTGCTCACCTAGTTCTTGTACTGCAGCCATGTCCATGAGAGAGGTTCCCACCTTCAGCAGGGCCCTGCATTCACAACAAGGCTCTGCACCCCACCCAAGTCTAGCCCTTCCAGGAGGTGACACACAGGGTCCCACACTCTCTCCCTGCTATCTTGGCCCCTCCCTCAGCATTCACAACTATCAATCACTAGATTTTTAAATGGCACTTACGGTTGTGCCACTATCCCCAGGACGCAGAGCAGGCAGCTCAGGAGGAAAGGAGTCCACATTTTCATGGGAGAACCCCAAAGGGGTGGATTCCTCTGGAGGGCTGGTCAGGAGAGAAAGTAGGGTGCTGCTCCTCTCCTTCCAAAGACAGCTGCTGTTGTTACTGTTTCTCCCAGGAAGCAGACACAAAGCCCCAAGGTTTCCTTCCCTCCGCCTCATTCCTGCATTTATAGTACCACAGGCACAGGGCTGTACCATCCAGGATGTTCCCCAGCCAATCCAAGTCCTTTTGGACTCCAGCCTCACTGCTCTCCTAGTCCCCTGTGGATGGACCAGCATCATTCAGACAAATGTGCCTTTTATTTTCCTAACCAGCAGCCTGTTTCCTGTTCACCGCATTGCCCCTGCTCCCTGGGCCAATTGCAGCCCAAGTCCCATTGTTTTGCCTCCGACTGGATTGTCCCATGACCCCTTGGCATGTGCACCCAGCTGGAGCTCACTGTGAGCTCTTGTGGTCATACTGTCCCCAGGCTTTCTGAGTCTGTAGCAGCCAAGGCAGGTCTCAGTCCTGAAATGGAGACCAGGCTTTGTACAAATTCAGTATATTTGTGTCGTTCTCGGCTCCTTCACAAAGGAGGAAAGCACAGGGAACAAGCAGAGCCGGAATCTTCACCTTGCCTCTTCTCTACAGGTATTTCAGTTTAAGAGAAAATTGAACAGCTGCAACTCACCCCAGCTGTATCACATTGCTCTGTGCTCCGCTTCAAGGCCAACCTACTCGCACCCTCACCAGTGGAGAAATTGGGGACTAAACATTGGCCAGCCAGGTCAAAATCTGCATGGCTGAAGTCCTACAGGGTGTTGTCTAGCTACCAAAAGGCTATGCTTGATTCCTGGGTCATGGGAGCACACACTGTCTGGTTTGGAGCCTTCTTTCCACATGCTAATTCTATATATGTTAGCCCACTGATTGTACTGAACTTTTTTCTGAGTATCTTACCATAATTGAAAAGAGAATCTGCTTCTTGAAACTACTTCTTAAAATAAGAAGCTCTTCAATTTAAGTATTAAGTTCATTTAATTTCAAAATGTACCACTAACTTATTCTTCAGTACCAAACTGAGCTCTTAAACATGTAGGGCCTAATAATATTTTCCTTTGCTTTAGTAGAGACTGACCATAACAAGGAAACTTGGTTTTGGGGCTTTCTTTTACCAACTTGTTCACACACACATAATGGGCAGATATAACTCCTCTCTCTCCTTTCCCTCTCCTTGGGCTTTGTTCAGGTCGGAGCTGCTGGTGCCAGCAGTTGGGAAAATGCATAAATGCACCTGGACAAACAAGCAAACAGGAACTGGAGCAAGAACGTGAATCATTCTCTGACACTAAGCTGCCCTTCATTTCTTTCCATGGTCTCAAAAAGTACAGGCAGTGCCTATTGAGCAATCCCAGCTGACATTTGTTTGTTCCCAGTAGATCCACAGCAGTTCCAGGGGACAACCAGATCTCTCATAACAGCACAGGGGATCACAATGGCAAAGGTATTGAGTGTCCTGACTCCTACTGACTCCAGCAGCTGTTTTGTTAGAGCAAAAAACACCTCTGAATTCTGGACTTAGCACTGATTGGCAATCTACACCCCGAGCATCCAATCCAGTCTAACTCCCAATGAAACAATCAAATAAATGTAGGAGCAACAAAAACGAAGTGTCTGGCTTGGTGTGCGTTATTCATCTGCCTCAGTCCTATCTCCATCTCCTATTAGAAGCACAGTGACCAGTTGCTGGTGGGCAGGATGCACTGGGGAAGGGAGCACCTCTTAGCAGGGCTCTGCAGCCCCTAGGACTTGGTGACAGGGCACACAGTGCCTGGGTGCTGTCCTGTGCTAAGAACTTTCCTCAGCCCCCAGATCCATTCATCACCTGGCCCAGAGACAGGCAAGAGGCACATCCATAGTGGATTTGTGTCCCTGGAGGCCAGCAGTTCTCAGTGTTCAATTAGTGAGCTGATCACAAGTTAAATTGAAGGATGCACACCACCAAGCTCCAGCCTGAATCACCACAAACCCTCAATTTTGTCAAGGATAAAAAAAATGACTGGGATGTTTGACATCTGCTGCTCTAAGCAGAGAAGGGGACTTTTAAGCCAGAGAGAAATCAATGTGTTTTGTACAAAAGTGTTTTTTTTCCTGTCTAAATTCTCTTGGAAGACAGCCACCTCCTTCCAAATGCTCTCTAGTAGTCAGACATCAGAGGTATTACTGTTTAAATCTCATAAAGAACATTTCAAAGGACATATAAGAGTTGCTAAGAGAGTGAAACAGAAATGACAATGGATATTAAGTCAAAAGTGACACCATTGTAATTTTTACACAGAGTGTGTGTACACATATGCGTAGGAGTAGTGAGGGGTTGTGTGTGACCTTCTGCAATAATGGGCTCCTGCATAAGCTACCCTTCATGGAGTCAGCAAGGGCTAGGTTGGATTCCTGGGTGTACATAACCACCACAGAAGTTGTTTTCCCAATAAACCTCTGTGCTGGGGATTTTTCTGAGACCTGTGCTTTGCTAAGCTCTGCGAAGTAGATTATGTTTTGAACATGGTGACATTGGCAGTGATAGGTAGAGTTCCTCCCTCTCTGCAAGACTCCAAGCTCTAGGCAATGTACTCTCCAAGTACCAGCTGCAGGCCTAGCTGGCTCCAGTTCTGCTTTTTGATATCAGCAAGGACAGACTTTGCCAGTGGTAAAGGCAAGGGAGAGAGAAGACATTTGCAAAGAAAGCAGAAATATTTGCGAAGTGTTGTTAAAAACTTTCAACTAAAATAATTAAAAATTCTGTTCTGCAGAGTTGAGACCTGCATTGCTCATGGACTACTGAGGAAATTGAATAAACGGAGGAGGAAAAGCACCTGTTTAAACGAATGTGCAAGAGGAGAAAGTGACACCTGCAGCATCAGCTCAGCCACTTCTGGCACTGTACAAGGTACTGCAACCATCCAGCTGCTGTGCTGAGCCCATGCTTTCATTCCAGCCCTGCTAAACTGCACATGAAGCGCAGAGCAGGCTGTCAGCAGCCTGCCTTGCTGGCACATCTCCTTGGTGTGTTCATTCTTAAACAAAAAAAATTGAAACACTCATATCTTTGTGTCACAGACAGGACTTGCTGAGTCTTTAAGATTACTCTGGAGCATCATAGTTAAAATTTAAACACGCTTTCCAAATCCCTCCCATTAAACCACCACAAATCCCAGTCTTGCTGCAAGGTATGGAGAGCTTTCAGGCCTGTAAATCTTGACCTTCAACCCTCACCTGTCCTCCAGACCTTCCACTCTTAAGCCTGCTTTTGCACTCAGCCATCACACTCCCACAGGCAGCTCTAGGGAGGGTCTGTGGAGATCTACCTGTTTATACAGAGACATGTCACTGTCAACCTAAAAGGTCCATGATCACCAGCAGTTAAATTGTGAGGTATTATTTTAAAAAGCAGTGATAGATGTTGAATTTTCACATACTCTTTGGCTGTCAAATTGCCTGCCCAGCTCCTTGTAATGTGGCAAAGACCCTGCTCACTTTCCTTGCTCATTGGCAGGGGGTTCAACTGCAGGGCCCCACCCCTTCCTGACAGCTCATATTTGGCTAGTCCTGAGCAAGATCCAGCTCCACAGGAGGTACAGAAACTAAAATCCCTCACTTTCTGCTTTCTATGCCAGAAGGACAGAGTCAGTCTGTGAGGTACACAGCAGGGCAGATTTACATCCACATAAAGTGCACCAGCAACCAAGACCTTATGGCTCAGCTACATCTGTGTGCAGTAGATGATGCTCAGTGGGAACAGTCTCCATGCAGGACTAGGAATCCTCGTCCTGTACTGACGGCTGCACAACACTGCTGCAGGAGAATCCAGAGCAGGTGGAAATGAATGCCAGTGACACAGCTCAGATACAGAGTTTTGCTTCTGCCACTCTTCCCAGATAAACACTGTCACAGAGTCCAAACACACACCACACTACCCAGATTTATGATTTATATTTTATTTTCATTCTTTTACAAGCAAGAAAATCCCTGGACTAAAACAATCAGAATTAATCAAACACCCACAAAAATTCACCAGATATTGGCTGTCAAGATGAGGAAGCATTGGTCAGGCTGGAGTTAGTCCTGAAATCCGGCCTGAGATGTGTCACAACACCCAAGTCCCAAGCCTGAGATGTGACTTTCCAGGTGACAGGTCTCGTTACACCAGGAGGAATAATGCAGCAGCCCCACTGCCCTAAGGCATCTTGCACCAGTGGGATCCCTGTGCACTAAAGCAGTGGACAGTAAGGAAGCAGTCCAAGTTCCTGGAGAAATGAGAGCAGAAGAAAGTAACCCAGAGAGCAAATAATATGACCCAAATTATTAACTTTGGGATGTTAACAGCTAGGGAGCACAGGCTTTCACTAAGGACTCTAAAGGAAAGGGGTTTTTTTCCGTTTGGTCCAGTATCTTTGTTTTACTTCAGCCCCTCCCCAGAAAGAGAAACTCTCCATACCCAAATACAATAAGCTGAAACATGTACCATGAATTCTCTTAGGGAGTTTCAGATACAGTCCTAGATGAAGGGAACATGCTGAATCAGAGACATACAGGACTCCAGTGGAACACAGAGTGGATGGGGTGCAGAAGAAGCATATAAGGCGGCTAGGTGTGTACAGGGGGCTGAGGAGGGGATTTGCACGTACCTCAGATACAGAAGACATTATAGTCAGCCAGGGCCTGCTCCTCTGCAACAGAGCAGGAGAGATCTAAGTTATCCTTGCACAGAGCCAAGCGCAAACACGCAGGCAGCCCTGGCACCCCATGGTTCCACACTGACCTGGGTTGTAGTAGTCATAGACCCGGACATGGCCTGGCTTCAGGTTAGTCACCTCAATCTCCTGCTCCAGGTGCAGGACATATGTGTCAGAGATATGGCTCAGCTGGGGAAAAAATAAATGACAGTTCACTTACAAGCCGTTCTTTTTATTCTTCACCTGAATTTGATCCTATTAACTAACAATAACAACTCTGTAGACTCAAACACTGGACTTCAAGATGAATCTTGAGTATTCTGATCTGCTAGCCCCAGTTCTGGATTCTCCCAACAACTCTGGCAGTACCCTCCACTACTGCAGCTTCTCTAGCAGCACAGACATTCATTACCTTGTCCAAGTAGATGGCAACACCTCTTTGTGTTTTCTCAGTTCTTCTCACAGAGTGCCCATGCTGCAGCTAGGACAGGAGAGAAGAGGAAGCAATTTAGTTTTGTCTTTTGAGACGAAAGTGTGAGACACCCCAAAAAGGTTTGTCTAAGTTTGAGTGGGCAGATTCTCTTTCACTCTCTTCCAAATGTACTTCGGACTCTTATCTCTTCAGGCTGATCTCCCTACAGGGCCACTCAGCTCCTGCAACTCCCAAGGACAAGAGCCTAGGCTACTTAGCTGGCAGGGATATGCTAAAATGATACAGAAGTATCACCATCCTCAAGACTCAAAGAAAGAGCTAACAGTATGTGTTCAAGTTTGTTGCGTTGCAGAGAGAAAGAGATGGTGAGATTGCTCAAGGAAGATACAGGCAATACCTTCCTACACAACCTTCCCATGCAGCCTTCCCCTCTCCTTGGGCACAGATGGTTCCACTGACACCACATCCCCACCCTGATTCCACACTTCTTACAGACACCCCAGATGCTGGAGCCAGGGCAAATCCAGTCAGTAAGGACACCTCCAGAATCACCATGTTGGAAGTGGATTTCTTCCCATTATACCTGGGGGGGGGGAACATTAAAAAGAGAGTCTCTGGGGGAGAACATTAAAAAGAGAATCTCTCCCAGCTTTCCCTCCCCTTTACCACCAGCCCCTGTGTGCAGTGCCCTGAGCCAGGCAGCCCAGCCAGGGCTGGGGCCAAGGCAATCACTGCTCCCTCTCACAGGGTGCAGAGGATGGTTGCACTGCTCTGAGCATCCCCAGTCTGAGCTGATTACTGCACACACTCTCCAGCAAGAGCCAAGGCTCTCCATCTGGCCCTCCTGCTGAAACTGCCTGCTGCCTCCACTGCAGCCAAGAAGCAGCTCTCAGCTCTCCAGCCATTCCCAGCTTTCCTTCTCAAGTGAGATGAGATCCTTAGAGTCACCTGACATCGACATGGACAGTAACAGAGTGTGTATTGTCCTTGGTGCAATTGACTGGATCGGTTTTCACTTTCAAGGAAAAGGATGTTGCGTCTTGTGGGGAGGGGGTGTTGTACCTCAGCACCATCTGCAGGGAGAGACAAAAAGACAGACTAAGACATTGATAATTAGCTTGATATCATCTATGACACCTTTTTTTTTCCCCCACTGGCTACTCAACTCCTCAAGATGGGACCCCAGACAGTGAATGGATAAATGATATGCAGTAAGCACACTCATCCCAGTACCCAAAACAAAAGTCACTCAGATTGGAAACCTTCTAAGGGCTCCTTCTCAAACTTTCAATTGAGACTCTGCAAGTCAAGCACACAGCAGTGGGACCACTATAAGACATTTTCATCTTCCAGTACTCTTGAAAACTGTGGAAGCATCACGGTTCTCATATTTGAGCAGGCTCTGTCTGTTTCCTCCCACACACAGGTTTATTGCATTGGCACCAGGCTGGGATTACACAGTCAATGCACATTTCCTTCCACAAAAGTGCAACAGTGTTTTGGTTACCACAAGATGAGGAGATGAGGGTGGTCTTAGCAGGGTCTGTGGGAACCTACCCGAGTAAAGACACAGCAGCTGCCGTGAGCCTGCACCAAGAACTTGCCCGGGACCTCTGTCAGAGCTGCCTCCTGCACCAGCAGCCGGTTCTGGTAGGAGACCTGGAACTTCTTCCCAAAGCCTCCATGGGACTTCACCCTCACTTCTGCATCCCCCTGCGTGCTGTGTGTCAGTGCTGCATACTTAGCCAATGCCTGCAAGGCCACTACTGTGTCCTGAAAAGGAAAACACAATTTCAATTGCATCTCTGACACCCAGAGACACTCAAAATCAGCATCCTGAGGACCTCCATATCCAAGGGCTCCTTTGCCCAAAGCATTTACACTTGCATACATTGTGTGCATATCTTGCAGAGGTTTTTTCTCAAGAAACATCCCCTTCCCTGGCCATGAGTTACCTGTGTTGAGGCAAAGCCTCCATAGGCATTCTGCTGCCTGGTGAGCCAGGCCACAATGCCAGAGGCTGTGATGAGGTCAGACTCTGTGACATTTGGCTTGGAGAGCAGGGCAAGGAGGATGTAGGATGTCAGCTCCACATCCACAGACACTGGCTGTGACCAAGGCCTGGTACGGGTTCTGGGTTTGGATGAGGTCTGACTCCAGTGGATCTGCCCATCTGGGAAAGGAAGGTAGTAGAGGCAATCCTGAGGGATGTCAGGGAAGACCTCGTGTGGCCTTGCCTGCAAGACACAGTGGCTTGTGTTTGCAGAGACCATTGGGTAAACACCTTCTGGTTTGATGATCACATCACGAGGGCAGCTGAAAATCAGTGTATTTTGCAATACCTAACACTCCACATTCCACATCAAGGTGAAATACAAAAACTAATATTCCAATAATCTGCATATGCATTACCTCCCAGTTGTCCAAATTCTGTTTTGCCTTGTTTGCCAGGTCCACTAACTACCTGGTACTAGCCAGCTGTACACTGGCCAGCCCTGAGGGTCGGGGACTAACAAGATATGGGGTACCTCGCTTTCCTCTCTGGCATTTTGCAGTCCTGCACAAGAATTCCCAAGTCTCCCAAACCCAAATCTCCACTTCAGAAAAGGGCAGGTGATCTGAAGGAAATCAGCCACAGTGTTGGCAGCACACACCATGAGCTCATTCAGGGGATGTCTAAAAATCCTCCTTAGTGAAGGGTCTGGAGGGTAAGGCTGTGTTGCTCCCAGGCTGCACATTACCAAGGGCTCAGAAAGGTCACCTGTCCCTTCTCTGCTGCTGCCCTGGTGTGATCCCTGCACCTGGGTGTGGACCCTCACAGAGGACAGCAGGCAGCAGCAGGGTCAAACATGGAAGGCTCTTTATTATCTGACTCCAATAACTTATATACACTTTTTACAGAAGGCCAGGAGGCCTTGGCCTAAGGAGGTTACAACCTCCTGACTTCATTGGTCACTATGACCACCAGTCACGTTCTCTTCTCAGAGAACAACTATGCAAAACATACAGATAAATTCTAATACACATCGTTTACATGAAGCAGCGTGAGAATGGTGCTGCAAAGGTTCAAACACTTGAAAGCAAGAAAATCAGGGGTGACAGCCCTGGCACTGAGGTCCCCATACCTGCTCTGACAGCCTTTCGGTCAAGCACCTCGAGGAGCTGCTGGGTGTGCTGGGAGTCCTTGGCCAGGGCAAAGGTGTAGGCCAGCAGGGCCTGGGTGTAGGTGCTGGCAGCCCTGGGCAGGGCAGGGGCCAGGCAGCCCAGAGCCCTGCGCACCACCGTGCTCTGTGGGAGAGAGGGACACCGTGCTGGTCACACACACACCCCTGTGAGCCAGCAGGCCACGGGACACCAGCAGAAGTGTGCACTGGGATGTGCCAGCACAGAAAGCACCCCACTAAATCACTCAGGTGACTCCGTGCCCGGACCTGCACTCTCTGTATCAGTGCAGCACCAGCAGCCATGTCTTCAGCCCTTGGTGGAAGGTTCTTGACAGACCTCCCCCCTGAGCTGGTTTGGGGCTTCAGCAGTGCTCTCTCAATGAAATTAACACCTTTCCTGTGGGAATAACACCACTATGTCTTACTTTCCCAGTCCAAACACTACAACACCAAAACCACACAACTGCAAATGCGTACACATAGCCTGCTGAGCAGGGCAACTGGCTTTAATTCACCTTCAGAGTGAACAATTGTACTTGTGATGAAAAAAGTGACCTGAATTACATCTATTGCCAGAAAGAATGTTAATTTCTCTGTCTTCTTTTTTTTTTTTTTTTTTTTTTTTTTTTTTTTTTTTTTTTTTTTTTTTTCACCCCTCTCTTTTTTCTTNCCCACTGCTTTCTGTTCCACTGAAAAGCATTGTGGTTTCACTTACTTTTCTGATTTCCAGAGAACTTCACTTCTCAATGTCTACAGTTGTGTTTCTCCATCAAGTTAATTGCTTTTTTATTTGCCTGTACCACAGTCTAGCAGCTAGCTACAATCCTCAGCACTTGTAAGAGCTCCCTCTTATTGTTTTTACTTAAGCATGCAGTTCCAGCTGCCCTACAGCACTCCTTTCCCAGACTCCTGCTTTTTTTTTTTGTGAAGCTAAACCCTATTAGGAGTTACATCCTGTCTATTTACTTGACCGTGGGAGCAGCTCCACCCACATCACCATCAGCCTCCAGCTTTGTAGGACCAGCAAGGGGATGGGAGGTAGTGGGAGAGGGAATGAACAGCTCATTCCTGGGAAATGGCCAACACAGGATCTAGCCATGAAGTCCAGTGGTCCCCAGTAGTTTAACCTCACCTCCTCCCTGCCAGGGATGCCCTCCTCAAAGGAAGAGTTTTTCCTGAGAAGCTGAAAAATCTTCCTCACCCACCTTATCACTTTGCCCAAAAGCCCCTCCAAGGCAGCCTGTTGCCTACCCCAGTCACCACTAAGCTCTTTAAGATTCAGATCTTAAGGCAAGAGCATGGCAAAGAATCCCAGCATTTACCTCTGGTGTTGCTCCTGCCTCCAAGTACGCAGCAGTGATGTAGGCAGCCAAGAGCACTTCCCCATCTACACCTCCCTAAAAAAAAGCATATATATCCAAAAAGCTGTGAAAATTAATAGGCAAATACTGAAGCTTTTCAGGAGAGGTCTCACCTATCCTTGGCTTGCTTCCTCTGAAGAAAGCACAACAACACAGACAAGTGAATTTAAACAATTACCAGCACACTTCGCAAGGACTGCTTGGTGTTGTCCTTCAAGATGCACTGTCTCCTACCTTCATGAATGTGTGGAAAAGTTGTCCCACGTTTTTGAAGCAACCACTGGGAAGCTGGTGGAATTCTAGCCAGGTGAGAGCAGCTTGGATAATGCGGTTGTCCAGGTAAATGTACGGCTTGGCTTGGACAAAGCATTTAACAACAAACGCAGTCAGCCTGATTGAGAAGAACAGAAAAAAAGGCATGAAAGAAGGAAGAAAGAATCAGATAGAGGTGGAGTACATGAAAGAGCAGGAAGAATTACTGGAAAGAAAGAATCTAAGCAGAAGTTGAGGGAAAAATGTGGGAGTTCGAAACTGGTGGATCTCTCTTTACCTATTGTGCTATTTCTAATGTGCTGGTTCAAGGTCAGTTCATCCCCAGGACTAGGGATGCCACCCATGGGGTGCCCCAGTCCACAGAGCTTCTAGAGCACTTTGGATCCAATAGGATAGCAAGGGTTTCAGGCTGGAAGCAGAAAGCTGCCCACCTCCTGGCTGTCAGAGAGCAGGTAGACACCAGGGAGAGAGCTCAGGGCTTACCAAGTATTACCATACTCATCCTTGGTACCAAATTCACTGTAGGAGCCATCAGGGTGCTGATACTGCAGCTGTATCTGGTACCCTGGGAAGGAGGACAGGACATGAGTGCTCACAGTGGTATTTGCAATGAAATTACTGTGAAGGAATGGGGTGGTTGGGTGCTCCAGGTGGCAGGGGAGTAGGAACCTGGGACTTTTGGACACAGGGGAAGGCAGAGGGGCAAGGTGGGCCTGTTGTACTCACCACTGCGCAGGAATCCTGTTGCCCTGTCCTTGATCTCAGGGCTCAGCTGCCTCGTTTTCTCCAGGTACTGCAGCACATAGACAGTGGGGGCAAACAGCACCATGTTCTGCTCCCCACAGCCATGGGGCATCTGCACCAGGTGGTCCAGGTTCTGCAGTGCCATCCCCATGAGGTCCCCTGAGATAAAACACAAGCACCTTGACCACCTCCTGGGCAGTAGGATCCACCTCCTCCTACCTGTGACAGTTCCCAGCAGGGCACCAAGCAAGATAGGCCTGGCACAGCAGTGTGGGGACACCTCTGTGCAGCCACCTTCTCCATTCTACTGTTCCCCTCATATTATTGTACACATTCCCATCCTGGCAGGAAAGCTCATTTACACAACACTCTCTCCCTTGGTGAGTGTTTTAAGTTGTCAGTAATCAGGAAACACAGCCACACACATGGGAAGAACAGGGCAGTGGAGCTTTGGAAACCTCAAAAGGGGTGTGGGGGAGTTTGGGTTTGGGCTTTCCTTGGGCTAAACTCAGAGATATGGGATTTGCAAGGGTACTACCATGGCTTAATTCCTTACCAGTGACTGAGATGGTGGCTCTGACTGAACCTTCAACCACATTTAGAGGCAACACCAGGGACACAGACTCCTCTGCTGGATTCCCTGACACCAGTCAGGTAACGTGTGGAGAGAGAAAAGAAGAAAGAGATTCTGATGAAAAAAGCCTCCATAATCCCCAGAAACTGTTCAAGGATGTTTTGTGATAGCTTCCCATTTTTCTGTCAGAGTCTGCAAATCACTACAAAAATCAATGTCCCATTCCACCCTTAACTTCCTCCTTCCAGGTTCATGGTACTCTGTGCTGTCCTAATGCCCCTAATTATAAAGAGGTTGAGAGGATTTTTTCCTGGAAACCCTCACAGGTCAAAGCCACCTGTTTTTCTCTACAGAAGTTATTCCATCTCATTAAAGATTTCAGTTGCAGGCTTGTCTTTTCAATGATCCTCATGCACTCAAAATCAGCTGATGGTCCCATCATACACCATAAAATTCAAGACAGGAACAGTGATCCTAAGCCATGTCCTCCAGCCTCACCATGTTCAGTAGTGTGGTTTTGTTTACAGAGGTGAAAAAGGCCTCAAGCTGTCACATTAGTGCCAGGGATGTTGATGGTAAAAGACCAAATCTCCCCCCATCCCTGCCTAGGAGAAAGCCCTAGCTGGCACCACAATTAGAGTACACTTCTGTGGCTTCATCATGCGGACAGAGAAAATAGTTCAACACATGGAAATATCCAGAAAGTGGTTAAGCAGGAAGAGGGGGATGAATAGGGTGAAAGAAAAAAACAATCCATCTACCTTTTTCGGGACACAGGCTGGAGCTGTGAGTCTTTTCTACCAACACTCCCTCTGGCTGTTGGAGCACATAAAAGTAGCATTTTAATGAGCACCCAGGAGAGAAATGGGATTACAAGTGGATTAGAAGAAGGTATGTTCAGAATCATGGTTCAGGGTGGACAGTCAGCTGGAGTATCATCATTATCATACAAAAATGAAAACTACTTTCAGCCATTTTCACTTCAGATCAGAAACCAGCATGCATTTCCAGAATATCCTAAATTCTGAATATCTGTGAAAACAGTGCTATAAGATTCAACAGAGAACTCAGGGGGCAAGGACATGAAAGAGCGTTTAAAGTTTTCCATGGAATGAAGTGGAGGACATACCTTTACCTTCTACATCCATCAACCCTCAAGCCCTGAGATGATAATTACATATTTTGAATAGCTAACTCCCAAAACTAACACGCACAAAATCTGGGAATTGCACAAAGCCTACTTTGAGGCTTAGGTAACAGAACAGCTTAACTGACCCGGACTTGAATGAGTTTGGTGATGATGTCTTTCTGTCCTTGTTTTGGGACGAATGGTATCTCCTCACCACAGAGCTCTTTGGTGGCCACAGCCTCTGTGCTGAGGGTGATGTTCACAAGCCCTGAAAATAACACACATTTAGGTGCATAAGACACCTTCTGAGGAAACAGTTCCCATTAATACAATAGGCGTTACCTACTGACAACAAAAAATTTGGTCAGAGCCCTATATGTCTCTGTATCTCCTAGCACAGGCTTATGAGTAACCATGGCCATAGGTTAAGTGCATATAAGCACTCTCTGGGTAACAGAGCAAACAGCTCCTCACTCTATGTCAGCTCTTACAAAACATCCCCATCTTGGTCCCACCCCTTCCCAATTCCATCACCCCATCTCCCTGTGCTCCTCACCCAGTTGCTCAGCTGTGACTCTCCACTGAAAGGTCTTGGATTCCCCAGCACATAAGCAGCTGCTGTAGACACAACCTTTGCATGGCTTCAGCTGGAAGTGTGCAAACTCCTCCAGAGTCACTTGGATCTGAAAGGGCAGCAGGAATGGCAGGTGGCAATAAATAAACATCAACAACACAAAAAGGAAGCCTACAGAGGGTGGAAGCAGGGGCACAGCCTGAGAGGAATATACACAGATTGTTTGATTAGAAAGGGATCAGGTCGGGAAAGCTAAAGTCCTGAAGTCCCGGCAACCTGGCCAGGGTTATCAAGGACAACATGTGTGTCTGTGTTTGTGCTTGGGATTGCCCCAACCCAGGTGTGGGACCTTGCACTTGGTCTTGCTGAACTCCACGGGGTTTGCACAGGCCCAGCTCTCAAGCCTGTCAAGGGTTCTTCCTTATTTCTCTTTTTAAAAGTGAGGGTAATGTCTTCCCTTTTCCAGCCAAAGGGAATGCCACTGAATTGCCATGACTTCTCAAAGAGGATTTGGAACTGTATGAACCTTAAGGTCCCTTCCCCTATATTTCTGTGATCACAGGCCAGAGGTGTCAGCCATGTCCCACTTTCCTTGCAGAAGCTATCAGGGCTCACCTACCCTCATGCATTGCTGCAGGTTGTTGAAGACTGTGGCCTTCAAGTTGAAGGTCTCACCCTGGACCACAGAAGATGGGAGTGGCAGCTCCACGTGAAAGGGCTTGGAAACGATGAGCCGGGAGGCTGGAGCAAACCCAAAGCCATTGCTTCCTGTGCAGAACATTCCTGCTTTCCATTCTGTGATGGTGTCAGGCACAGTGACAGGGATACTCTTGTTCCCACTGGGGCTGGGGAGAAGTAGACAGCAACAGAAGCATTTAATTGAATGATGCCGTATGCCACGCCAGGTGACCTGCTCTGTGTCCTTCTCTGCAGAGCACCCCATCCCCTCACCTCAGCCCTACCCCTGCTGAACCTGCAGTCCTTGCAGGGTTACAACTAAGTCCTTGTAGAAGAGGGGACCCCACCTCAGGTGCTGATATCGACAGAACACTCGGGTCAATAGGTTACATGGCTGCAAGATGCCATCAATCACAGACAGCACTTGCCCTTTGCACATCTAAAAATGTCTTACAGATGTCAGCAGTCTTACTCTTCTTGGCCTAGAAATGAAGAACCAGAGACCGGCAGAGCAACAAGACTAGCAGCAGTAGGGCTTAGCAGACAGGGTTTGTCCAGCCATTCTCTGTCCTGTGAGACAGTGACAGCTTAAAGCCCAACATGAGGGCAGGGCAGAGACTTGTCCTGTGCACACACCACAACTTTTGAGAGGAGCAGACTGTTCTGCAGCTGCCACCACAGCTGACACACAGAGGAAATATCTGCTGCTAGGGGTGAAGAGGTGGATGTATCTGTAAGGACAGTGGAAGAGGGCAGATGTTGATGGAAAATATGCTCAGGATCTGGCCTGAGCTTATTTCAGTCTTCAGAGGACACACAAGAAAATCTTGAATTCTCAGATGAAAACTCTCCAGAAGCCCTCTTGGCACACCCTGTGTACATACTGAGCCTTTCTCACAGGACACAGTTTTCAGTCCTGTGAAGGACTTCTATGGACATCAACTTCCCCTGGATACCAAGGTACATCTGTGAGCACATTTTGGGAAATGCAAGCCTACAGGACTGGCAAAAGCAGAGCTTAGGCAGTAAACTAAGCTGTTTTGCTGCACCTCATGCTTTCCTATCTTCTTGTGCAACCACCAGCACTTCTAGTAGAGGAGACTGCATTTAATGCATATATCAGCTCCAGCAATGAACAGCCTACAGGTATGAGCCCTGTGATGTGTGTCCTTAAGTGCCTTGCACAGCTGCCTATGATCTAAACTCAACTGCATCTTTTGCCACTCCCAGCCACACAAAGTGACCCAGACTAAACCCCCACTGCTCAGTTTACTCACCCCACAGAATACAAATCCCACAGCCAGGTCCGGTGAAAATGCTTGTGTACTTTCTCTTCAGCTGAAGAAAAAGGTGGAAACATAGTGGGC
The DNA here is from genome assembly GCA_013397095.1 of Sterrhoptilus dennistouni. NCBI lineage: Eukaryota > Metazoa > Chordata > Aves > Passeriformes > Zosteropidae > Sterrhoptilus > Sterrhoptilus dennistouni. The sequence continues at coordinate 160,275 of VWZU01018047.1, forward strand.
TGATAGGTGGATGTTAGATGCCCTGTTGGAAATGACAAAGACCTGTAGTCACCACGGGGTCCTCAGGTCCTGGTTAAGAGCAGAGGAGCTCCAGCACAGCTCAGGCCACAGCAGATTCAGTCAGCTCTTAGGAAGCATGGCAGCAGAACAAAATGTGCTGTCCCAAATTTTAAAATCCCTTGCCTCATTTCAAAGGTCAGAGGTGCTTTGGGCCTTACTTACACGTGGAAGCACCATGGGACAGGGAACATTTCCCTCACTCCAGAGATAAAGCCTGGGATCCAGACATCCCTCTAACAGCCCTCACATTAGCACAATGGGTTTAGAGACAGGAGACCTTCTTTCTCCTCCATTTGCACTTGCAGCAAGCGCTGCCTCTTGGCTCAAACCCAAGGCTGCTTTCACACAAAAGACTAAGCCTCCCATGTAAGAAGAAAGAGCTGGTAAATGCTTACTGTTATACACTTTATGGGGCTGGGCAAATGTCAACATGGACCTGGAAATAAACATTCCTGTTCCCCGCAGCATAGATGTCAATGGAGTGGTTGGACATACTCTGGGTTTCTTGATATTGGTGTTGGATATAATTTTCAACCCCATTTCCTGTAGGAAAAAATTAATCACCAGAAGATTGTCCTCTCCTCTCTGCCCTTATGCCTTCCTGTCCCCTCATGCAGTGAGGACTTGGCTGTTCTCTGTATTCTCTTGTTTCATTATAGGAAGGAATAATTCAGATCCCCAGCAATGGGCAAACAAGGCCTTCTAAGGTAATTCATCTGGCCTCAGTCAGCCAAATTTATTCCTTTTCAAACACATGGTCATTTGGGTACTATGCCTTCTCTGCCTGCAGGGTGCAATTGCTCATCCTATGAAGATTAAACAAATTTTGTGAAATCCAGTTAAAGAAATGAATAATCATTGGCATCCTGACTCACACAACCCAAGTGTGGCAACCACACAATGATTTTTCCCTATACATTTCAAGTCACCTATTCAAACAACAAGTGAGTTACAAGGGCCTAAACTGCACCTGTTCACAATCCTGTCTGCAATGACATCCCTTAGATATTGATAAGTCAAGGGCCACATTTCCCTCAGTTCATGAATTATCTCAACCCACCAAATCAACCATTTTTACCCTGAATGCTGTAAACACATCAGGCTCATCAGAATTTGGTAACCCACATGAACGATCATCTTCAGACACTTGGTGAGGATACCTGGAGCTATAAACAGATGGGAACAGCCCATAGATCTGAGAAAGAAAGGAAAAAAAAATCAGTGCCAAATAAGCCTGGCATTCCCTTCCTCTCACGCATCCCAAGGCCTGTCTGAGTTGCCTCTGGCTACTGTGTGTGAAGCCATGCCAGAAAGCCCAGGATCGCTGTCACTTCCTGGGCTCTCCTCTGATAGTGCCAGCACAGAAGCTGTTTTACCACTGAGTGATGCTCAACCTCTTCCTTAATCCCTAATCCCTACCCACTCACTCTGGGAGTGCTGCTGACCCCTCCAGGCCCTGCTTCCAGTTTCCTGGAGTTAAGTTCTGCACAGGTGCAGTGGCCCCCCTCCCGCCTTATGTCAGCAGGGAAGGGAAAAAGTCAGAGCAGGCTCACTCACCAATTGGCTGCTCAGTACTTTTCCTGGCTTTGTCCAAAAGGCACTTGGATCCACAGCCCAGACAGCACACGTGGAGCCAGGAGCTGCCTGCAGGCGGAGGCCAACCTGTGAGCCAGGAAGAGTCTCTGGCGTTGAGAAGCTCAGCTCCACCTGGACAGGAAGAATACAGGCAATGCCTGAGTGACATTTCTAAGGGTGGCCACCCTACCACTTCCCAAGCAGGGAAGAGACCTACATGAAGAGTTTCCAAAGACCTGCTTTGGATAGAAACCCAAGAAGCCTCTCAAGAACCCCCAGAAGGTATTTAAAAAACCATCACATTGAGGTTCTAACAGGAAACACGGCAGAGGGGGAGCCATCAGTGTGCACATGGAGATGTTCCTGTATCAGAGCACAGTGCTCTCTTCTTTTCTAGCAAACCAGGCAGCCATGGTCACACATCTCAGAGCTGTCTTATGAAGACCCTTCTTCTGGGGCCCTAGATCAAAAGTAAGCCTAGTCCTTATCCCCAGGCTCTTTGTGGGATTGGTCTCAGTTTCCTGAAACTCTTCCTGTTCTTGCTTGAATCTGACTGTCTATGGCAGACAAACAGCTATGGAGCTGTGAAGCAGGGATAATGCCTTTTCAGAAATTCACCTTTGCAGTGCAAGACACAGACAAAAAAGCAGATTCCCGAGGATGTCACAATGACCAGATGTATTCAGGCCTTTCTGGTTGGCCAGTAAAATCCACTTCTTCCATCATCCACTTTCGATATCATCCCAACACCATGTACTAGCAATTCTAATTGTCTGCTGCATCAGCAGAGCAGCCCTGAGCTCTCCTGAGAACCACACAAATGACCTGCGCTGGGCTGGATTATCTATGATCCTACCAGGCTGCAGTTGCCTATGGAGACAGACAGCAACTCCCTGCCTTTCCCAAACATTGCAGCAGCCCCCACAATGCTGAGCACACACTTGGCTCCAAACATCACAGCACACCTCAGCAATCACAAACTGCAGTTCATGTGACAGCATCACACACAGAATCAGCCACACACAGCGACACAGCCCTCCTTTCATTGCAGCAGACACATCCACACTCACACATTTAGTCATTAGTCACTCAAACACAAACCCTACCTTGTTTCTGAAACACGTGGAGACGCTGAAGATGGCAGAGTCGGCAATGATTTTTCCGTTAGGGAAGATGACGTAAACGACAAGTCTTGGAGCTGGGGCATAGGTCAAGCTGAATGTAAGAGGGATGGAGAAGGAGCTTTCCAGCACTAGATGGAGAAGAGAGGGAATAAGAAGAAGTAGATTTGGTAGTGAAAATTGAGTCTGATCAGCTTTGCCATTCTGAATGTGCCTGTTTAAATCCTCTCCTCCTTTACTGAAGTCTTTCAAGACCAAAGAGGCTTCTGGAGACTGCTGAAATAATCAGCACATCTCTGGATCTGGTATTCAAGACCAGCAAAAGACTTTTCTGTTCATTGCCTTGGGGACACAAAACAGTACTTTGGAGCTCAAGCTTGGCTCCACAAAGAGTGAAAGTCTCAGATATCTTTCAAAGCCTCCTCTCACCCAACATCTCCCATCCCATCACCAATGACCTTGGTGACCTTGTCCCAAAATACTTATAATTCAGGTTTTAAAAACAAGAGCTGGAGAAATAGGCAACAATGGGTCAACAGACATCCAAATTATAAACTGTAGCATCCTAATTACCCAGATTATTTGTATATAGAGTTGCTATGGAGGGTAAGGCTACAGTTTGATGCTGCTTGCAGGAGCAGAAGCAAAAGGAGACTTGAAGACAACAGAGGATGAGCCTGTGGGCTGGGAAATGCCAAGTATTCCTCTCTTGGTACAAAGCAGGAAGGGAAAGGGAACACAAAATATGGAAAGGCACAGTGCTCTAATGCAGCTCACAAGTGGTGAGCCACCCCTACATCGCAGGGAGGTTTATGCCACTTATCCAAATAAGAGTGGATACCACAGACCACTGAGTGCTTGGTAGACATGACACTGGGGAGTGCACTTACTTCTTGGCAGCCCAACCCAAACAGTCTGCTGACCTGCATGGACTATCCCTCTTTTCCCTGTGACCTAGAGAGGAACACAGAAAGGGACGGTCACATAGTCACATAGCCTTTGGGATCACTAAGAAGATCAAAGTAACTCTGAAATTAAATTGGAAGATTAAATGGGGGTTGGAGGAGGAATATTAGCTTTGTTTGCTCTCAGCTAGTAGGGAGAGCTCAGGGATGAAGTGAGGTGGGGGAGGACAGGTGAGGCCAATACCTGCCCTGCACCTGTGCAGAGCCTAAAAGAAAGGTTCTGCCTTTGTTGCTATTACTGCAGTACCAGAATCAAAACCAGGACCCAGTCCCATGACGACTGGGGGAACTCTCTGTTCTGGCCTGAGCCAAGGCCAGGTGTCAAATATCAGGCTTGAATCTCTAAGAGATGCTGATCTTGGGCCTTCAGCTGTCACCCACTAGGGCTTTCCCAGAAACTCACAAAGTAGGAGAAAATGACACGCTTGGGCCCATGTTCCAGGTCCTCCTCATAAATTCTGAAGTCCACCTGGACAGACTGTGTTTTACCACAGGGCACTGTCTCTGGCACACGGACGATAGAGAGGAAGCTCCTGCTGGTGCTGTAGAATGGATGTACGAAATAAGAGGCTCGCTGGTAACTCGAGTCAACTGCCCCAGGCCCTCTGTCTGAATCTTGATGCAGGACACTTGCCTGGTGAGACAAAAAAAACCCAAACCAGTTAATTTCTCTAGTTAAGCAAGTCAGCTGCAAATCACCTTGGTGAGATGATCTGAGCTATGCCAAAGGACAGGTCTTTCTGTGGAGAGCTCATGAGGAAAGCAACCAGAACTTGGAGAATAAGCTCTCAGAGGAAGAGCCAAGATCTCAGCCAAGATCTAGAACTTGCTGAGGTGTTTCAGGTTTGAGTTACTCTCCCTCAGGAGATGGAAGATCTCTGTGGGGCATAAAAATACCTCTGACATGCACAGATACCCCTGCCACAAGATACACCCTTCCTCACTCACCTCCAGGGAGACCAAGGTCCTGTTCCAGGCAGAGGTGTCCAGGCTAAATGAAACTGTTCCGGAGTCCCCAGTGATGTACTTCTGCCTAAACTGCCACTCAGCACAGCTTACTACGAGGAGGACTTCTTTGTTCTTCAGTGCCTTGCCTTGGTAATCAATTACTTTAATCTGAGAACATCATAGGGAGCAAGAGAAGTGCAGAAGAATCTAGTTAGCAGACAGAATCTCAGGCTTCTCCAAGTCAGGAGCAGTGTTTCCAAAGACAGCAAGAACACTCTTTCAGTCACTAATAATTTTATCAACACTGCCACTGCTCCTTTCATATTACCACTTGCACTACCATATTCATTCACAGAATCACAGAATGGGTAAGGTTGGAAGGCATCACAGTGGGTCATCTGGTCCAACCTCCAATGCTCTCCACTCCTTCACAGCAGAAGACTTCCTGGCTGCTGGAATTCCAAATGTTTGGGTTTGCAACCCACATATTAAAGCCCATAGCTGCTCTCCCTCATGGGTTATTTGGTAAATGTCAGTCTTGGGTGTTATTCTGATATTGGACAATTCAAGAGTTCTGTCTCTGGAAGTCATTTGTGCCCTCCCAAGCCCCTGGCTAGAGATGTGGTCAGAAAAGACAGTAAGTAAAGGTTACTGTGAAATATTGCTCAGGCTCTCCCCTTCAGAGAACTGAAACTGGGAATTACCTTTCCTCTGTACATCTGTCCAGGGTGGTAGTAAGAATTCACATCATCAAACAAAGCTATCCCGCCAATCCTGGAGATCACTAATTTGCGGGAAGCATTGACCCGTATCTCTGAATGAAAGCAGCAAGACAGAAACATGAGAGAGGGAGCAAGAAAGCCAAGCACTCCTCAGCAATTTCTCTACAGAGTGACCCACTGGTAATACAGATGGACATGTTCAGCTGCACACACATTTCACATTCCAATGGTGATCTGCCCAAGATTCTGGGTATCTGGTCTTCCTCCCACTTAACTTGTAGCTTTTAGAAAGCCACCTGACACCACACTCAGAGTGAGCATGTCACACCATCAAGAGCTGCTGTCTCTGTCTCTATCGGTGAGGTTGGATAGCAGGCCCCAATGGGCTCAGAAGGCTCAAATCCCTTGCTAAGCCTGAAAGCCTCCAGTGCTTTTGGTCAGATTAGCACATCTTCACCTGCCTATTCTCAGGCCCCAGAAATTCCAGAGTTACCTGTGGCATCCTCCACCAGCGAGGCCTCTGCATCTATGCTGTCCCGATAGTACCGAAAGTCTCGGCTGAAGGAGGACAGGCTCACATTTGAGAAGAAGCAACCTGCCTCATCTGTCTGAAGGTACAGAGAAAAGAAACAAGGTCTGAGTGAGACATTTGGATCAGAAGTTATGGAAGTGGCAGAAGAACAGTGGAATGAAACCCCTGGTCTCGGGGTGCTTTCCCTTTCGGCATTGCAGCCCAGGATATGGAGCAGGCACATGATGAGGCACAGCTGACGGGAGGCAGCACCAGTAGCAGTGGCCAAGCAACCAAAACAATGGCTTAACATTGCTATTACTTCAGCTAAAGGATCCAGCAGCCTTGTCTTGCCCTGAGCCTGAGCACAAATACCTCCAAATACAGCTCATCTCTTCCTAAGCATCTCACCTGGTTGCTGAATTTGTGACAGAGATCAGGTTTGGAACCACTGGGCAGGAACGGGGCTATCTTCTGACAAAGGCTCACATGAACCTTCCCCTGGACACTTTTCCCACGAGTGTATCTGTTTGGGGGAGCAGGGAAAGGAAGAGACAGTCAGACACACTGGGAGAATACACGGCTTGCTTTGCACAGCCCCAGAGACCACTCACTGTGCTATATTCACAATATAGCACAAGGGTGGCAGCCATACAGCAGGCCTAGGAGTCCTGACCCAGCAAGTGGGATCAGGCCAGGGCTGTGCAGTGATGGGAGATCAAGGACTTTATGATATAACTAGCATCAAACTAAATTATTTTGGGTAACTAGAGGTAGGTGCTGGCTGCACTACATATCAGCATAACCTGCAATAACCCCAGGCTGTGCTTAAGGTATTCATCATCTTACAAACAGAAACATGGGGGATTCAGAAAGTGCCTTCTATTAAAAAAATCACCTTTACATGGGGCTAATTTTAGCATTGTCCTTGGATCATACCTGGGGCAATTCCTTTTTGCCTCCCCCTAGTTTCCACTTGAGCATAATCTGGAAAACCTTCCCATCATTTCCCACGAGTTTGTTCTTCAGGGAGAGGAACACCACATATCTGCTACGGCCTGTCCCACAAAGTTTCTTGTCAAAGGCTAGATTGCTCCCCCAGGTTTTTTATGTGGAGATTTGTGGAGTGTTTTTAGAAAAGGGAAATTAGAGTATCAGAATGATAGTTACAAGAATGTTTTGTGTTTCCTCAGGGTGCAAACAGCTGCCATGGAAGATTCTGGCTTCCTTTGACTGAAGTGTAGTAAATTTGCCCTTAGCTCCTCATGGTTACCCATCCAGCTTGTGCACATCAGGCCAGAAATCAACACAAGACTATCCCTCCCGTCAGAATCCTCACCTGCCACACACCCGGAGCAGGAAGGTTGTATCTAGTGCATAAATCTGATTTGGCACCTCAAAGATCACTTCAAATTTTGGCAGCACTGGAAGGAAAAAACAGAGAACTGTAGGAAATACAGGCCAGGGACAGCCTTCACAAAGAATTAACATAAAGGCAGACTGTGGTGGAATAAGGGACAGGAAATGGAGAAGGAAGGTGGTGAGAAGATGAAAGGAAAGATTTTCCATGTATTTTTAATAGATTTGTGTGTACACCCTGGATGATTTGCTCCTTCCCAAACTAAAACCAAATATGCCCATGTCCCTCCACTTCTGATAGCTGTTTTCACTTAGAGAAGGCTGGCCTCCCAACAGAGTTGATTAGGGAATAAAAGGGAAGTAAGAGGTCGCTGGGCTTCATATTCCCTGGAAAAGTCCATCCTAAATTGCTTTGTTTAATCTGACTCTGAGATCCATAGGAATCAGCTGTGTCAAAGGTCTGGGGCCATGCACAACACTCCTCCCACACACTAAACCAAGGTCCCCAAGCGGTCTCCTCTCCTGAGCCTCAGCTCAGACTCTTTTCTATGACAGATGCTACTACTCTTCCTATTTGCTCCTAGAATGGTTATCAAGGAATAAACACCCTGCTCCCTGGCCCAGGAGTGCAGGATCCTCCCAGCAGCTCAGACTGTGTGCTCATACCGTGCTCCTTAACGGAGAAGCTGCCATAGGCTCCGGCGCTGGTGACATTGATGACGTACGTCCCCAGCAGGGGCTCGTTGCTCAGCTGGAAGGAAAGGTCTGCAATCCCATCCCGAGGGACCACGTCCTGCCACTGCTCTATCTGGTTGTTCTTAGGGTCCTACACCCACAAGGAAAGAAAGAGTTGTTCCAGCATCTCATTGATCCATATCCCACAGAAACTGAGTTTCAGGATTTCAGTGTTTTAAGTTACCAGGTTATATAGCTAAGGAAATAATGAGGTTTACTATAGATCAATTAGGAAATTTTTAAGGCATGATAATGTTCAGATTCTGCTCCCAGTATCTGAGCCTCCTTCTACACTTATTTAAATTCTGATCTTAAACAAAGATCCTTCATAGTTCTTTCTTTCATAAGCATCCAAGTTGTCTATTCATTCCCTTGCAAGTCTAGAACAACAGATTTCTACTCAAGTGCCTGGGAGCACAGCCTCAAAGAAGTGCTTAAAAAAGAAGCTGAAAGGAGTATGTTAGTTTAAGAATTTAAAATCCAACAACAAAAAAAGAAGGTCTACTATTCACTCAGAGATCTGTAAAATCTACCAGAAATTGAATATGAACAGCACAGTGAAATGACTGCCATCACCATTACTCTAATGTGAGATTCCAGCATCACTCACCAGGAGAAACAGGGAAATCTGGAGAGAAAAAAAAATGCAAAAACATTAGAAAAGAGAAACCCATCAGCACCACACACAGGGTACTTCAGACTCAGACCCCTCTCTGAAGGATGTGCAACTGGTGATTTGGAAACTTAAGAGCACTGACAACATTACAAAGTAAAACAAATTCCACCAAAAAGGAGAAATACCAGGTGGGTTCATTACAGTAAGGTCTGGAGAAAGGGAAAGGAAAAACCAATCTGGAGGCCACACAGCACTTGCTAATGACTTCCCGATAGAAAAACTCAGAAGTTACTACCCAAACAAACCTAGCTCTGGTTCAGGTGCAGTCTTAAAAGGGTTACAGACGTATAGAATCATGTAATTTGGAAAGAAATTTTAGAGGCCACCTAATCCAACATCCTGCTCAAACATGTCTTCCTGAGCAGATTGCTCATAGCCTTCTCCAGCTGGGTTCTGAACATCTCCAATGATGCAAATGCCTTTTCTGGACATATTTCCACACTGTTGCAATCAAAAAGTTTGTCCTAATGTCTAAGCAGCACTTCTCACATTCCAACGTGCAGATTAAATCACTCTTCCCCACAAGAAGGAAAACCTGATTCACAATCTATTCACATCCCCCTCCCCCACCTGTGACACCATCACTTCAGGAATCAGTATGTCCCATACTTGCAATTGCACAACTATTCTACTAAGATGTGCAAGAGACATGCACACCTCTGCCATCTTCCTGGCAGTTACTGTTCCCCTCTGCATACTCATAAAACCTGCCAGGGATGACTGTGGAAAAGTTGGAGCTTTGGCAGCTGAGCGGGGTGGAAAGGAGGTAGGATCCATGCATGGTACAAGGCAGCCTCTTCCACAGCCCCCAGGACTTGCTTACCGAATCGTTGAGTGCAAGGAGCTCCTCATCCAGAGTCACAATGCGAAATTTCACTGAAGGCAAGGAAAACAGGGAAAATATTATCAGATCTCAGTTCTTCCCTGCACATCCCTGGTTCTACACGCTTCCCCAGCTCCTGTCTTCATTCTAGACACAGCTGTGCTAACAACTGACACTAATATCCCCACAGGTAAGGTACCATGGACATGGTTATCATTATCTACTGCCTCCTGTGACTCCACAGCCATCACAAGCCAGTCATGACAAACACTGAAAACACCACCCAGCAAGAGACATGGTCTCAAAGCCTTCTGTTAAGGCTGTTCATGCATTTCAGAGCATCACCATCTTTCCATATGGTGCAACCAGCAAAAAGCCTGAGACCCTCAGCTGCTCCCATTTGGATCTCACCTGTCTGCCCTGGTTCATAAATGGGCTTGTCTGTTTGGATGATGGTGCCACTCCTGGCCTTGCAGATCAGGACCTTTTTCTGCTCCTCAACATTGACCTCATCTCCTGTGATGGTCAGTTTTACAGTGGCAACTTCCTCTGTGCCATCAGCTGGAGGGGCAACCTGTACAGACAGAGAGAGGAGAGCACACAGGCCCCAGGTAATCTTATGAGAGTAAAGTGGAACAACTAACTGGTTCCCTCCCACTGTGCCAGGAGGGAAGAATCACCAACAACCTCTGACATCAGATCTCACACAGTCCTACATGAACAGCAGGAAGCCCTGCATAACACGGAATCTGTCCTTTTACCCACTAGTGACAAGCAAGCACCTGGCACTTTTGAGTCTTCAGACTTGTTCAGGAAGATGGGCAGATGACAGGAAGGTGGGAGATGGTAGCAGAGAACCAAAAGAGAGCAATCAAGCAATTGCACAGCCTCAACTGTTAGGCTTTCAGAACTACCCAGCACTTACAAGCAAGAAATCCAAAGTAGAAAACACAACCAGAAAGACTCTGGATGCCAAAGACTCCAGCAGCCTCAGCACAGAATATACAGTATAACAGAAGGGATATTGCTTAGACATGTCTGCCTTATCCCAGATCTTTGCTAAGTCCTCACCAACAATAAATAACCTTTAAGATGCTCTTTAGAAACAACAAGCATATCTATTTCCATCCAACTAGTCTTCAGTAGCTCCCAAGAGCTGAGTTGCTGCCTGACTTCAGGTACTACAGAAACTGCAGTATGTCCTGCAAGACACCATTTCCCCAAGCTTTAGCTGTGAACCTGCACAAGTCCTTCAGAAAGAGTTAAAGCTGCTTCATCTGGTCTGTAATGGAGGAGAAGGACACAGGTGGTATCCAGAACACTGGCAGATTTTAACAAACATAAATTCCATTTAAAAATTAGATTCAGAGAAGAATTTCAGTGCTAACCAACAGACTGTGTTGGGCTGTGCATCCCTAGGCACCACCCATTCCCCTTCCTGAAAGGCTCAAATCAAGACAAAGCAGACCCTACCCACATCACCCCCAGTTAGGGAGTAACACAAGCATTTTCCTGAAAGGAAAATCAGTGATGGCATTTGCCTAGGGTGGCTCACCCAGAATTTAGTGCACAGGAAAGTCTTCTTCTTCTGGATGGTTTCTTGCATTAAGAGCTCCTGTCCTGCAGAGCGCTCCAAGGCCAGTTTCACTTGAATTTTTGCTTCATGACAGGTGATATGGAGGCAGGCAACCTGGGTGGATGGGTACCGGAGAGCTGCAGGGATCACCACCAGGTAATGTCTGTGGTGGGGGGAAGACAGCAGAGGTGCTATCAGTTTGAGGTCTCAAGAGGTGCAAGAAAGCTTCCCTGCTGTAGCCAGCTACTGCAGAATCCCTCAGCAATGTGCCATGGCTTCCATCAACATTCAAAAGAAACAGTGAGCCCAGCAAAGTGGTTGCTTCACTGAAACTTGAGAAATAGTTTCTGCTTGATTAACTTAAGTATAGCCCTATAATCTTTTTCAAAACCCTTATTCCAGTAATCTCCTGAATTCTCAAAAAATATCCCATGCAGTCTTCAGAAGAAGTAGTTTCATAACCTTGTAGTCTAGACACCAGTGATTTGATCTGCATTGCAACTGCAGAGCAAACATCTCTGGGCCTAATGTCTGACCTGGAGGACCCCCAAAAAAACACCTTATATTGACCTGCAGGAGTCAAATTAAGGCATGGGAGGCAAGGTGTATGACTAAGCTACTCCTTGGGGTGATCTGATAGATCACAATAGATCTCATGCAAGAAGCATGAGAACTGATGGCATGGGATGTGGTCCATCTAGCTAAACTGATGCCTTCACAAAAGAGACTGAAACAGGAGTTCAGCATGACTCACAGTTGGTGAGAAGCAGCTGCAGCATGGAACAGAAGGCTCAGGAGGATGGCTATCCTCATCCTGGGGGTTCTGCTGCCCAATCTCAAATGGCTCTCTTCCTCTGAAATCTCTGAGGCTGTTTATAGGGGGGGTAATTTCTTTCTAGCACAGCCTAAATGAAGAGGTGGGATGTGGGGAGGAGCCAGCCTCTCCCCACCTCTCCCTCTCTCCTGAGATTCCACACAGGCAGCTGAAAGGACCAATGTACTGTGCCAAGTGCCCCTTAGCCAATAGCAGCCACTCTGGCTGCCATCCACCAGTTCAGAACATCCCCTCCTGCAAGGCTGCCATGGAGACACCTGACCAAATGGACTTCTCATGGCAAAAAAAAACAGTGAGAACTTTGCTGATCAGTGACCCAGGCCAGGTCCTGATCACTTGTCACTTGCATCCCTTTGTTTCAGCTGGAGATGGATTGCTGCTGTGCAGCCTGCAGCAAGGGCTGCCCCCTGCACACAGCAGTGTCCTTATTTGGGACAGAGCTCAGGAGATCTGGATCAGATTAGGGGGATGTGGATGTCCTTAGGCTGTCTGCCTTGAGAATGGAGCAAATCCTTCCATATATGTAAGAGAGCACTGCAGCAATACTGCCACCAGCCAGCAGCCACTAATGAGCTAATGACTTTGCCTTTTCCTTCCCTGCATACCACGAGGAAAATGGAAACAAATACTGGCCCACAGAGGTCTCCAGCAGTGCCCTGCAACACCCATTAGTCATGGCACCAACTGCAAGGAGGGGGCTTCAGGAACGGCTTCCCCTTCTTCATTATTCATGTCTGGATCTAAAAGGTCCAGGGATAGAGCCTTTTGGTTCTGTATTTGAACTTGAGGGTCGGGTTAAAACTCACAAATTAAGTATGTGGGACATTTTGTAAGCACTGATGGCGGCCTGTAGAGTGGGTAGACAATTTTCCTGGTTAACCAGTTTTGCCTTCAGAAAAGCACAGTCACCGCATAAACTGCCTGCTGTGAGCAGTCCACAAACTGCATCTGAGTCTTGCGTGAGACAGCATTAGTTAGCCTGGGCTCAAATGTACAAGGGACTGTCCTTATAATACAGACAACTACAGTTCTGTGCCTGGAAATATTTCCCAGTGCTATTTAATAGTGACAATGCAGCCTTAGGCTTTCCATACCTCGGTCCCAACATGATGTTACCCAAGCAGGCAGTTGGGATCTCTTCACCTGGCAAAAACAGCAGGAAGCACAGAAATGTTCAGTTGACTCAGGAGCCCTGTTCCCAAGGCTTTCCACAGTCTCTTCCCAGATGGAGTTGGGAAGACTGACATGCATCATAGGGGCTGGACACTATGTACAGGATGTTACTGCTAGCTAATATTGCCTTTGTCTTGAGTGAACATCTCACTGTTTGGCTGATTGAGATAACTGGCCAGAGGCTGATAGAAGTCAACCCTGAGTTGGTCTAAATCACTTTTAGGCTCCTTGGCAGACTAGACACTTTTTATTTTGATGAACACATTCTCCCCATTCTTGTCTCTTTGTGTCCTTCTCAAAGAAAGAGGTCACATTTGAGAATGACAGGCACAGAATCACAGAATGGGTGAGATTGGAAGGGGGTCCAACCTCCCTGCTGAAGCTGATTCCTCCCACAGCATATGGCACCAGATTTCAACCAGTCAGTTTTCAAATATTTCCAGTAAGGGAAAATCCACAACCTCTCTGGGCAATCTGTTCCAGTGCTTGGTCACCTGCAAAGTAAGACGTTCCTCCTCATATTCATGTGGAATTTCCTGTGCATCAGTTTTGCCTCTTTTCCTATTGCTTAGAAGTACTGAAAAGACTCTGCCAGGCAAACCTACAAATTTTTTGTCTAAAACCAGATTGTCCTACAAAAAACATTAACCAGATCTACCACAAATCACAGCTGGAGAGGTCCAGATGCTGGCAGATTTCTGGCAGGAGCTGCACCCACTGAGGCCAGCACTGGGGAGATTTCTCTGACCCTGTCCCACCATGCCCTCCTACTGTGTTTGCCCAGGTGTGCTCTCTATTCCTTGTTTAGCTTTGGCAAACCTGGCTTTTGGTCACATGAACACACATTTGAAGGATCTGCATCAAAGGCAGTGACTGACAGCTGCACAGGCGTCACAAACCCAGACAAAGTCTTTACAACAGAGAAAGCAAATCAAGCCTGTGAAGCATTTTGAGTTCTTCATTTTCTTTCTCTAAACGTACTCCAAGAAGGCCTTTGTGATAGAAGTGTTGAGCCAAGATTCCCACGGGGAGTAAGGGATCTACTCCTCCTGAAAACACACTTCAGATGGAGCAAAGGACATAGTCCACACTGGCAATGCAAAACCATGTAGATACCTCTCCTCCACAGTTAAAAACTAAATCAAAAACTGAAAAGGAAGAAGAGAAGTCTTAGTAAAGGTCATACCTGTGATAAATGGATAACATTGTCCATGGTTCAGAATGAGGAAAAGAACCTTGGAAATCACTCCTGTGTTTTAATGTCTTTGAAGAAAATAAAAAGGCAGTGGTATCAATGAACTGCATGAGAAGAGTGCTGGAGAAGTACCGATGTCTGCAGAGCACTTTGATAGGAGACTGTGCAGAGAGGAGGAAGTCCTCACTTTCTTTGAAGAATCACATCTGTTGGAGAGCCTGTAGTGCAGAGTAATTCATCAAAGCAACTGAATCACTCTTCATCCTCCTCTAGACACTTATCACTGTCATACAGGCCTTGGGCCTCCTCTGTTGTTGCCTTCTTTCCTTTCCAATCACAAACTTCATGCTCCTTATCAGTGACATTTCCAAATTGCCTCTTACACACACACATGCTCATTCCATAACAGCTGTGTAGCATTTTCAAGGACAATGAGATCTGTTATCCTTGTGTTCTGATAGTGAAGTAAACTTTTCCATTAAGGATATTTCACCGTTCATGTAAGGTTCATAAAAATCAATCAGGCTTTAGTGTTTCTACAACATGAACTAGCATCCATAACATAATGGAATCCCTTTAAAGAATCTCTCCACAATGGCAAAGTAGACTGCTGCACCCTCTTTCTTCTGCCTTGACAGCAGATTTGTCCATTGCACCAAAACCAAGCAAGGAATTGAGAACACACCTGGACAAACACAGCAGAAAGAGCAGGAACTGACTGGGTCAGAAAGCTTGAAGGAAACAGTGTAAATTGTTCTATGCCTCTCTCAATGCTTGGCCCCTACACCAAGATCATTCAAAGAGTTGCAAATCTTACTAAATTTTTTTTTTGCCCAGCTTTTAGACTGTGGGCTTTAATTTCTTTAGTTGGAATTCAGTTTGGGCAAATTTCAAAATGATGCCCAAGAGATTTTGGAAACTGTCATAAGAAGGTGCTCAAACCACAGGCAAGGCATGGATGTCTTCAAAGGACAAATGTGAACCCTGAGACCTACAACTTTGCATACTTTTCACAAAAGGGATCAGTAACTAGTGCACCAGCTAACACTCAGAAAATCTACACATGTCATTGAAAGAGTCTATTCCCTTCTGAGCCTTCTTGGCCCAATATCAAACCCTGGCTCTTGCTTCATTTCTCTTACTCACCTCACCAAACGGAGGAAATCTCAGCAGGATTCCAGGCAGAGTGACTTCTTTTAACCATAACATCCTGACTTGTCAATTCAAATCTAGTAATCAAGTCAATAAGCACTCACAGAAGTTGAAAACTGCTTACAAATTAATAAACTGGCTCAGCCAAGCCCACAACAATTTCCAGATCTTAACACAGTGGCTTAGGAATCATCTCTAGTCTTAACAAAGAATCAAAACCCAAACGAGAACCTAGTGGTAAAGTTTGGGGTCCTACATAAAGCAAGTTCCACCTTGAAAAACCGTGGTGAAGATTTAACTACCTGTAATGTATTTGTGGGAACATTTGTCAGGTCTTAGGCTAGATTCCTAATTTTGGCCAAGCCACTTACTTTCTCAGTTAACTGGCAACTTTGATTACAACCAAGGAACTCCTCAGAGGAAAAACCTAACAAAACTCATCTTCTATGGGAATAGTTCTAGCAGACTGACCTGAGACATTGCAGAAAAAAAAACTGATCCCAGGATAAAGGTCTGCAGGACTTAAGAAAAAAAAAATGCAGTTTTACAGGCTCAGATTCAGAACCAGTTTTCCATGTTCACTTGCACTATTCATTACCCTGCTCTAGTGACACCCCACCTGGAGTGCTCCATCCAGTTCTAGGGACACTGGTACAAAAATGCACCTGCTGGTGCAAGTCCAGAGGAGGCCACCAGGTTGGTCAGAGAGCAGGAGCTCCTCTCTTATGGAGACAGGCTGAGAGAGTTGGGCTTGTTCAGCCTGGAGAAGAGAAGGCTCCCAGTACCTAACTGGAGCTTATAAGAAAGGTGGAGAGAGCCTTTTTAGCAGGGCCTGGAGTGACAGCACAAGGGGCAAAATTTGAAACTGGAAGAGGGTAGATTTAGTTTGGATATAAGGAATAAATTATGTACCATGAGGGTGGTGAGACATGTTTTGTTTCAGAATACACTCAAGTAATTACAGTAAAAAAGTTAATAAAGCCCTACACATTTACTACAATGACTTAAAGGCAGACTATTGAGTAAGTAAAAGTCAGTGGTGAATGTCCAGAAAACACTTTACAAAAGTGTTCAGCCAGCTTTTAACAAGAGAGGTCTGTTCATGCCTCCACAGAATATTTCCTTTTTTTTTTTTTCCTGTTTTTTCACCTGGTTCAAAGTACTGACTAGCTTATTCAAACTGAAAAAGCCTTTGGGGACTGCAAAAGTGTGGAAATTGCTTTTGCCCTCCATATCTGCAAATAGGAACTAGTGAGGAGCTAAGCTCTATAATTTCTGAAATACTGAGGAACACATTGACCAGAAAAAGAGGGAGGAAAAGAAATCAATCAGTTAATTATTTTTTGAGTGATAAATCTTGCCCTGTTTAAATTGAATCCATGTAAATGTCAAATATGTTTAGACAAGCTTACTTTCAGTGAATCCAAAACATCTAAGGTAGCTTTACTTAATGACAAATTTTAGGTGCTGAGGGATTTGTGCAGTAATTGAAGTCTAGATTCCATTAAGCTGTACAGGAATGAATTGTGGAAGGAAAAAAGAATTATATTTATCTCATTATATTCTTGTCATGAAAAACTACAAAAAGTGAATACTTACTCTAAACCATTATCCTGGCAGGGCTGATCAAACATGCACAGCCACAGCACACACTTTTGGATAGCAAAAATAGGTTTAAAAAGCAATGTTGACAATGTTTGTTCAGTGTGTACTGGTCACCAGCTCAAAAGAAGATGAAATTGATTAAACAAAAACTTCTCATTTGTTTATTGAAATCTATTTAATCAAATAATTTATAGCACTTCAATTGCCATCAACTGACCTTGGAAACATTGCAGTTGTGACTCCAGCTCTTTTCCCAGCACTGAGACCTGCTGTCTATTGGTGTGGGGCTGGGAGCAGAGTAAGAAGAGGAAAGAGGAATGGGGAGAGAAAACTTCACAGCTAGGATAAAGGAGGAAGTCAGAACTGAATCTGCCAGATCTAACACTATTCCACTCTAGAGTCCTTCCCCAGCCCACCAAGACATGCCATCAGTTATGCCATCTAATTTGGAGGTGTTCCTGCATTCAAAAGGATGTAGTGTCCTTTACTTCAGAAGCAACTTTCCATACTTCCAACATCCTTCTCGAGGTCAAGGAGTTTCTGAAGATCCACAACAAGCCTGTCATTTCCACTACCTGGAAAAGAGTGCAGTGCATGTCCACTTGAAAACTCCCCTCTGAAAATCTTTCCCATTCCTTCATCCTCTATTAATGCCATGAAAAAATACAATGAGATCAGACAGCAAGAAGTGAAGCAGCAGAGAAATGCACCTGGGGATATCTAAATGAGTGCAAAGGTCACAGCTCGTTACTATTCATGGAAGGAAAGGAGAACCAGCAGCAGGAAGGGGTGGACAGATGATGTGGAATAGGAGGACAGCTGACTGTACCCAGTCACCACCTCCAGGGCTGTCTGAGCCAAGCACAGAGCACAAAAGCTGCAGTCAAGACCAGTTTTGCCATTGCCCACAGCATCTTGGCTTTGGCCACCACAGGCTCGTGCAGAAGTCCCCCTCCCACTTCTCACAAGGAAGTGATCCACAGGGTCCGTATCACAATCCATCCAGACTTTCTGCTCCAGCACAGGCCAGCACCCAAAGCATAGCCCTGGCTTTGAGGTGTCTCCTGGGGTGCTGCATTATAACTGCAGGTGTAAATACCCCTTCTGATAGTATGTCCCCACCTCATAGATGATTCCTATGTGCAAACTCCTCTTGAAAAGAAAATAGAAGAAAGAAATAAAGACAGACACTCAGCTATGCAGAGAGAGCATGACTTATTTGGCCATGAGATTCATCTTGGCCATCTTTAAGCATGTACATCTGAACTAATTCTTTAGGCCTTCTGTGACACTATGACAGTGACTAGCTATTTCTTGAAGGGAAAAACCCATGGCAAGTGGAATGAGAGGAGGAGGTTTTCACTATCCCTCTCCTCTATTTCTACGTTTCAAACAACAGGAGAGGGTGAAACTGGAGAGGGAAAATTGTATCTAGTTGAGTAGTTCTATCAAAAGGTTCTCAGCACAAAGCTAGTGGCTTTTCAACGCCCCTGTTACAGTCATCCCCCCTCCCCCCTGAAAAGTTATACTAAATCACCAAAATGTCCAGCTTCTCCCTCCTTTAGTCCTTTTGGCTGCACTACCCATGGGGGGAAAAAAACATCTTGTATGTGTTCTTCGTGGTTCCCACATCATATTATATCCACCTATGCACACCCACTGGGCATCTCCCATATCCTCAGCCCCCTAAGTGAAGAATAATACATGAACACTCAAATCAAGGTGCCAGCCTCCTTCCCTCCCTCTTCCCATGGTATTCCCTATGCCTTTGCTATGGTTTTGCCATCAGACCTTTCATCCAACATGCATCCAAAACTGTAAAGTACTTGAGAAAGGAAAAATTCCTGAGTATTATCAGGTAGGTGCTCTCAGCAGACCAAGCTCTGTCTAAAACTCACCAGCACAGTAGAACAGCTTCTGTGCTGTGGCTGCTATTTCCAGTGAGCCGGAAGGGGCAGAAGATCACAGATGTGGGCTTTGATAGCTCATTTTTGTAAGATTTAACAGACAGCTCAAGGTACTAATTGCCTCACCTAGGAAACATCATTACAGGACACAGCACAATGTCCTGGGATCACTCCCAGATACCTTGATTTGCGGGAAATCAAATTGTCACCACGAATCAATTCGATCTGGCCTTACAGCTCAGACTTTTCAAGTATGCCAGTTTGATCCTGGAGAAGCCCGAGCACAGTTTGAGTTTTTGTCACTGTTAGGCCCCGTTCGGGGCAGGTGAGACAGAGTGAAACTTTTTCAGGTGCCAATCGCTGCCACAAAGACAGCAAGATAACAGGGGAAGAAAAGAGTAAACAGTTAAGCAGCTGGATGAACAGCTCGTTTAGCCAGAGGAAAGCAGTTACTGGAATGAGGCTGTTCAAAGGGGAAGCTACAAAAAGTTGAGAGAGAACAAGGGAAACAATTCTCCACTGCTCAGAATGAGCCTTTTCTGAAGGTTATCTACAGATGTAAATTTTGGAGGGTCTACTGCTTGCTGAGATTCAGATTATAAAAGTAAAATTCTGTTTTACTGATGCATGCAGGTTATTTTCTATTCATCTGCCTTCTAGTAGGTTTCACAGTAGCCTGGAAGCTCCAGGATTCCAACAAAAGTTGCTTATATCCCTCTTTTTGCATGCTGAATGTATGCATATGCCTAGACCTATGATTTCCTTTGTGCCTTTAAGTCTTCTTGCGTATTTGCACAGCACTGTAACCTTGAACTACCACTACTGCGATTTTCCAGTCACAAATCTTTAGAAATCAGGATGTTGTTGGAGTCAGTAACAGGGAAGCACCTCTTTTGACACCTCTTTGAGGTGTTCAACACCTCTTTTCAATACACTTTGGCCACAGCTAATGAACCAAGGAACACAGGTTTCAGAAATAAGTTATATTTCTATGAATTGACAAGCCCATAGCAGCATATTCTGCTTTTTCCTGTCCTTGCATATAGGTCGAGTGACTTCTGGGAAGTATCCCAAGAACCACGGGAAGAGTTCAAGAAAGTTTTTAACCCCATTGCAAGGCTGATAGACACAGTCCCCACCAGCTGTTGGATGCTGGGGGTTTTTTAAGAAAAAAAAGCTTGCAATAGCTATATGAGACTTTCTCTTCACTTTTTAACTACTCCTACCTGATTCTCTTAGCTAAACAAAACTGGATGCTCTGAAAATTGTTCTACTCTTCTCATCGGCACCCTAATTCCATACTGTGTTCCCAGTGTGTCTCCAGGCATCTTGTAAGATACCAAGAATGTCTGTCCAGCCTAAACTCTTTTGTTTCAACTTGTACAGGGATGTGGCATTCAGGCCCTCAGGACATTAGAGTTTCCATGAAACCACATTTCACTGTTTGATTTATTTTAACATGCAAGCAGCTCTGGCAGAGCTGCCTGAGGATTTCCAGTTTAAAGTTAGGCAGGACAGTGAGAAACAGATAAATCAAAAAAGTCAGAGAGAGAGATATAAAGATTATACCTGTTTACAACACATTTGTCTTTTGTTTGCCTTGACATGATTTTATCTTCATAAAAAGAGAATGAATTTCAAGACAGGGAAGCAGAATCACAACCTAGAAACTATAGGAAAGTTAAGATCAAGGCAGCAGAAAAATGTTTAGAGTAAAGCTGAACAGGCAGAGTAGGTAAAGCTGAAGGATGATGGCAAATTCAGGCTGAATGCCAAGAAATCTTAGTTAGCAATAGGACTCCTCAGCAATACTGCTAAGAGCAATAAAAGCTATTAAGAAAACTGCCCCTTCATTATTTGAGAATGGAACCCTATCCTGACCTTTTTTTTTAAACATTTGAGTCAAAGTGTGGTCCACTCAAAGACCCTCATGTTTCATGACAGGTCCCCAAGTCCACATGCCAGGAGCAATAGAAGGAATGTTTTGCTTACACTGTAACCTATATACTCTGCTCTTTCCACATCTTTCTCCTTGATCTGCCTTTTCTCATTCTCTGATGTTTTATCCTTTGCCTTCTCTGCCTCCACTTCAGATCTTCTTAGGAGACAAACCTGTCAGGCAACAGGTTGAATAAAGTTTCTAACTAACTGGGATTCCAAGAAACCTCCACTGAGCACTTAACCTCATCTTTTAAGGCAAGAGTCCTACAATGACTGCAAATAAACTCTGATAACTTGACATCAATTTCCCAGGGCTTTTCCAGCATATGCAGGGAACTGTGGCCATCTTGTCTTACATGTTCACTCCCCAGCATCTCCAGGTGGTCTCTGCTCTTAAACTCTATTCACAGGCACTGTAACGGTCATAGGAGAGAGTGGAAAGTGCTTAAACTATTTGCATTTAACACCGTGTCTCCACAAATTAAGATACCCAAAAAAGGGAGGAAAAAAGCACACACAGACCCTTCTAAGAGAGCATTCATGTACACTTACCTGCTATCAGTCATAGGTACAAGACAGAGTTTCACTGCTGTCATGGTACTTGTAACTGGTATCAGTCTTCCCTTGTGATGTCTAAAAGCTGCATATTCCCAAGGACAGGTAATTTCCTGAGTAGTTTTCCTTAATTCAGAGAACCTAAGTTCATTGCTTTCCATTCAAGACTTTGCCTGGAACTAACTATTGATAACTTTACATTTTAATTTCAGCTGGGACTTAAACTACAAAAGCATGCTCAGAAATTGCAGACAACAGACTTGGAAGACAGACAACTCTGAAGGCAAAGCACTTCTCTGCCTCAAAGCAAAATGAGATCAGCTGCAGACAAATAATGAGATGTTGAATCAATTAACAAGAACAAAATGTTTTTGAAGTCAGATCAACAACAACATCAGATAATAAAAATCAAGAGACCATTTTACTATAGAAATCTTTACTGGGCTTTTAGAATCTTCCTTCTCCTCATTTATGGCCTAAGCAAAATACCTGGCACTTGGGATTTCTGCCCAGAGCTGGCTCCACTCAAATTCTGAAATGTGGATAACCAGGAACTGTTGGGCAGTTTGCTCCCTAGGAAACATCTGCTTTCCGGAGTAAAGGAATGTCACTAATATAGTTGTGCCTTGCAGGCAAACATGCCCTCTTTACACAAGGCCTGAACAGTTACTGTTTCAGAAGGGATTACCTAAGGAGATTCCATGATTGTGGCTGTAATTTTTACTTCTGGGCAAACCTGAGGTTCATTCCACGTGTTCAATAACGATAGAGTGTGTTTGCACATGTGTAGACAATGCAAAACCTGTTTCTTACACAGGCCAGAAATTACTTGAGAATCCAGGTTCACTCTAAGCAAAACTGTAGCACCTCATTAAGGGTCCTTCTCTTCACTGTAGCCAGCTGGTTTCAGCTGCAGTTACTGGCCCTGGGTCACATTCTCCAGGACTGCATTTTCCTTGCACCAAACACTTTGAAAGTTTCTGCCACAAAGTGCACGCTTTCCCAAGTATGAAGGTTGGGAACTGTAACATTGAATTTCAACATCAAAATTTTCCAGTGATCCTTCCTTAGTCACATCGGGACTGCAGCTTGGAAACAAGCACAGGCTCACTCAGAATGTGCTGGAGTTCAAGAGGTTGCTGAAGCCCCTCTGGTAGTGCTGACTAACCTACCACATATACCATCCCCACACAGCAACCAGGCAAATTCCTTTTTGTCACTCCAAAAGTGAGGACAGATGTAGCTTCAACAGCAAGAAGCAAACGCCTGGGTTGAGACAGGTATTGGCCCTGTCTGCTGAAAACCTTCACTTCCTTCTCTACGTTATAATTCAGTAAGTGAAAGGCAAATGAATTCTCAGCTGCAGAAGTGTCAAAAGCAGCACCCAGAGGCACACAAAAGGGATGGATGACTGGAAGCAGTGACTCTGAATTGCCAGACTTGGCCACAGAACTCTCTAAGAACCAGAACCAGCAGGACCGAGACTACAGAGAAAACAGGGAAATAAATTATTGGAAAGTTTATATATACAGCCAGAAGTCAAGAAAGAGAAAACCATTCAAAGGTGAGGGACAAGGAGCTCTCAGCCTGGAAACCAGTGGGAACAGGGAAATAATCATGCTGAACCACCTCTATGTTCAGCTACAACTCATCGAGCACCTGCAGATACACAGGAGCTGCACACACAGCAGCTTAGAAATATTTCTGCATCAAGGATAATGTGTACCCAACATACTTTTGTGTCCCAAGCAGTAAGGAGTAGAATTTCTTAAGTTCTTATTTTTAATTATTTATTTAATTATTTAATTTTCTTATTTTCTTTTTTATTCACTTAATTTCTTATTTTTCTAGAATATTAAAATCACAGCAAAGTACAAGAATATGTGTCACGGGATTTTCACTTGCCAAAAACCAATCATAGATCGGTAAGTCTTGGAATTCAAAAACAAACCTTTTTTTTTTTGTGGACCCCACTTATGGTAATAAGCTAGAGCCTGGTCTAGGCAGCACACTGAGTTGGGAGTTCACCTGAATACCACCCTCCCTACAACTAGTAGGTAATTGTGCTGGTTTAGCACAAAAGTGATTTTTCCAAGGAAGCTACAGCAAAACCCAATCAGTGACTAGGGTAAAATAGCTGCTTGCAGCACTCTGGAAACTGCTTAGGGAACCATGCAGTGGAAGATTTCTCTTGTCTATAGCATAAGCTATTCCAACTGGAAGTGTCTGCTGGCCTTTGATCCAAATTTTCTCTGCTGTCAAAAGAAGGTTATAATCAAAGAACCTGCTAAGGCATCTCATTTTGTTTGAGTCTTTGGGCTTAGAATGTCAATTTACAATGATGTGAACAGTTTTGCTTAATTTCAGAATGATTAGGCTCATTGGAAAAAACTCAACTAACACAAAACAAACTTAAAAGCAAAGGGATTCCTAAGTCTTGATAAAAGTCTGGCACCATTTTTTAGTTAAATGTGGGATTAGGTTTCATGTTCTGAATAGAATACTTTGGAAACTTTGATTTTGACATACAGTTTGTATTTGCACGCTGAAATAATAGCCACTAAAAAGTTGTCTTTGTTAATAAACAATAGACTGAAGAAGGAAATAGCAGTTCAAACAATAGTTTTGTGAAAGGCTGAAAGACCTGAAGTGCTACAGGGATGAAATCTTCCTTCCTTGGTCTGAGACATTGGATTTTCATTGCACTGCTAAGCAGCAGGCAGATATTGCCATTGAATGCAACTCTCTGCTACTGTAAAATAAGTTCTAACAAAGACAAACAAGATTTCCACTTAACAGTTCTGGCGCAGAAGAGCTTTGCTGTAGCATTGTCTAGGTACCTGTAAAACAATCTTGTTTTCACAGATGTCCCTCAGAAATACTCCACATTATGAGCTGAGGAATACCAGTCTTGATGGAACAGTAATTCTAAATTCTGCAACACACTATCATTTTGAGTAGCAGTAATGACTTCTGGTGATTGTGTGGACAGAGAACATAATACCCAGAGCTCTCAGGGTTAAACTGAAATTGATACCACTGAGCACTGTTTTCTCTACTCTTTCCCTAAACCCCATTTATACTGAGAGGTGCTATGTAACAGCTAAGGCAATCTCTGAAGTACCTGCTAGTGATACTGAGTTATTCTGTTAAGAAGACCAAAAGGAAGACAATCTGGTTGTCTTTGGTCAGAAGGAGGCTCACCTTGGAGAAGGTATATATTAATGGGAATATCCAGGGTACTAGAGGTGCTTTAGGATCAAAATACACCTGCAGAGATAATTTGTGGAATACACAGGATGTCTTGCTTAGATGGTCTGCCAACAGCTTGCCCCCCATGTAGAGATGCATAGCCAGTGAATTTACTGGATATTCAGCTCTCAAAACACATTAGCTCTCTAACTTAATAAATAATTTAATTCCCTGTGCTTGCTTAATGCTGTCAGATAGTACAGGCTCTTACACACGGTGCCTTTTTTCTTTCCAGAGAGCCAACTGTATTCTGGGCTGCACCAAAAGCAGTGTGGGCAGCAGATCGAGGGAGTAGATTCTCCCCCTCTACTCCACTCTTATGAAACCCCTCCTGGAGTGCTGCATCCATCCCTGGTACCCTCAGCATACGAACGACATGGACCTGTTGTTGAGAGGCCAGAGAAGGCCATAAAGCTGATAAGAGGCCTTGAGAGCCTCTGCTGTGAAGACAGGCCAAGAGAGCTTGGATTGTTAGCCTGGAGAAGAGAAGGCTCCAGGGGGACCTTGGAGCCTCCTCCAGTACCTAGTGGTGCTACAAGAGAGCTGGAGAGGGACTTTTCACAAGTGATGGCATGCAGTGATTGCATGAGGGGGAATGGCTTTAAACTGAAAGAGATCAGGTTTATATCAGGTATTAGGAAAAAATTATTTACTGAGGGTGGTGAGACATTGGAACAGAACAAGGGTCAAAGTTTTAAACTGAAAGAGGGTAGATTTAGATTGGATATAAGGAATAAAATCTTTATGATGAGGGACAAGTTTAAATGTTTCTTGGGATGATGAGAAAGCAGTAGCTTCAAAAGCTTGGTTTTGAGGAAAAAAACCCATCAGCAGTATTAACTCCACACCAGCAGAGGGAAACACAGCCTCAAGAAAACTAACTCGCCCTCCTGGGAGATGCTTTTCACCCATCACATCCACTGAAATGGACTGATTTAGCCAGGGATAAATTAGACCCGTTGTGATGCAGGAGGATATGCCATCTTGTTTCTGTATTTATTATGTACACCAACAGAAGTAAGTAAAAGACATCTCTCCTTTAAGATGTATCTGTTAATATGTGATTCAAAAATCTTAGGCTTGATTTTTTTCCATGTTTGTGTTTCCTACTCTCCATTAAGCTAACGGGTCCAAAGTGCATTTCGCAAAATAAGATCCAAGTCCAGCACAGTTAGAAGTGACTTACAGATGTTGTAATTTACCTCCTTCACTTTGGAAGATGTCATTCAAAGACCAGTCATTGACAGGTGCCTGTGACAAAACTACATCTGGAAACAGACACGACTGGCAGCTCTTCTGACACGCCAGTGAGAAGAACAAACCTTGCTGGCCCACACCCTCTCCATGCAAAAGACAAGTGCAGGGGTAGGATAGGTTTTATCAGAAACTCAGTGACTGCAGAGCATTGCTAACCTGAGGAGGTGTATCCGAAACTCTGGGAAGGTTTCCAAAACCAATGGTGAAGATAGGAACTGTAGAAAAAGCTTCCAAAAGTAGGATTGCATATGAGCATGAATTTCACCTTCATGAATTTCACCATTCTGGGCTTACAGCAGCTGCTTCCAAATCCCTCTGAACCAGCTTGCTTCTCATCCTCACTGTTCCAGCTCCTAAGAGTTACATCTGCTAAAGGACACTTCCAAAAACATGTAATTATAAGATGCTGAACTCCTCCAGGCAACCCAAGCAACACATTATGGCCTGCTTGCCAACTCTATACAAACAGAACAATGCACCACAGTGTGTTATGCTCCAAGGGACACTGAATTCAGTGACATTAAATACCAATCATGTGGGCTAAAGGAAAGAGATGGAAATTCAATCAAAAGTTCATGGCTATGACTAGTAATTTTGCAAGACTTGGATGCCTTAAAACCATGTTCGAAAATGGGTCTGCACAGTGTTCTCAATGCTAAATTCCTGTGGCTGCATCCTTGCTTTTGTTGCTGGCATCTTCAGCTGCACACAGCTCACTGGGGGCTTGCTTTGTGACAAAGAAAACTGCACCTAAGCCTGGGCAGGTGGGTCCCTGCTGCCCTCCCTGTCAGTGCACAGTTGCTCAAGAACAAACATTTCTACCTGCAAATGTGGTGCGACTCTTGCAGTAATTCCCTATAGGAAGGCGAAAAACAGGATGCATGCAAAGAATAGTGGCCAGCCAACAGACAGAATCTTGGTCATTTTTCATCTCTTTCCATCCAATGGACTCTCATAATGTACAGCTGTCACTGCACCACAGATGAGTTACAACTCATAGCTACTGACAATGCTCTTTTCCTGGGTCCTGTCACCTTTGTCATCTGCTTTAGCTATTTGCCTTCCAGAGTAGGCTTTTCTTTGGTACAGTCTATAGTAACACGTGCTCAATGCCAGCTTCATCTCAGTGAATAACTAAACTTCTAAGGAAACACTGCTAACTCAGATGGTGTAAAAACCACCAGGGGCTCCACACCAGTGATGCAAAACTGCCTTGCACAAAGGGACATTAACCACAGTCCGCAATACTGAGCAGAAAAATGTAATCCTGTGTCCCAAACCCAACCTTTCAGGCAAGGTAACAGATGCACAGGTATCTTTAAAACAATGGCCAGTCTCAAGACCATAATTTGGTTGCAGGAGAGAAATCTGCAGCAGTTAAAAACTGTCAACCTCAGAAATCGATGCAAAAAAAGACTCCTAACAAATCACAATGCAAAAGGGTATCTCGGTCGAGCAATGGGAGGAACAGGAATAGAGTTTAGACAGGAAAGCATCATTAGGAACCCTTCTCATCCTTTTGCTTCTACACCAGTCACCTGCATCTAACCAAGGCTGTACTCCTTTAACATCTCCCACCCCAAGTGACTCATGTGACAACTTATGGTATCAGAACCAGCAGTGTTATAACAAAGTAAACAAAGTTACACACACCACCCCTTAACTAAATCTGGAAGTTTAGATACTAAAACCACTTTCTTTCCTTCCCTCTACTGGGCCTCCTCTCCTGTTTCAGGGGTTGCTTGTTCCAGAGTGAAGTCTCATAACTGGGCTGCAATTCTTCATTTCCACTCACTGCTCACAAATTCAGCTGTTTTCAAAACACATGAGCTGTTACTAAGTTTGGGCTAAGACGAGAGATTCCCAATCCAAGCCACAAAAGTATTCAGGCTGCAGGGAGTACTCTGAATGATTTTGAGAGTACTTCTTCCCTCAGAGTCCTACCTTGCATATAGGACCACAGAAAGCTGCACAGAGGGATGTTACAGGGAAGATTAGACAGATATTCTTCCCTCTAACACAGCACTGTCCACAAGTCTGGAAAAGGGGACTGGAAAACTGTGGAGATTGTTATTTTATTTGTCCAAAAGCCCAAGTTCTCCACCCTGCCTTATCCCCACAGAAATGTGACTTCTGGTCCATTAGTGACATCACAGCTCTAAGAGATACTGTCCCTTCCTTCCCTGCTTTTTATTCCATACTGTTAGAGACAACTGTTGCTACTGCTAAGCTGCTGAACATGGATGGTTATCAGGAATGCTGGAGAAAAGCATCCCAATCTTTTCCCTTCCAAGAACATCACTATACCCCTACCTTTTCCTCCTGAATCTTGGGGGCTGTAGGGAAAAAAGCAGCAGGTTCTTCCCTAAAGACAGCTTAGGCAGCTGCTATATATGCTCTCTAGAAAGGAAAAGATGAGCAGAGCTATAAGGAAGACTTTTGCTTTTGTTAGAAATCTTCAGAAGTGTCATTATAAAAAATAAAAATATTTTTTTAAATTAAAATGCTGAGAATAATAGAGGTGTACTCCATCTCTGACAGAAACTCTATCTAATGTGTTTAACATGATTTTGGAGCCCAGTACTACTTACTCAACTCCCTTCCACCAACTGGGATGTTAGATCCAAAGCAGATCAGGGCAAACATTCAGGAGACCATGGAGCTTGCCCCAATCTCAGCACCAGGCACGTGCAAAGCACACAAGAGCACAGCAGCAGTGACCCAGTGACCGTTGATCTCTCTGACTGGCCCGTCTCAGCTGAAGTGCCCAAGACAGGAAGCAGTATAGGGGTGAGCTTATCAGCCTGTGCTTATCAGACTGCCCTGTGCACCACCAGCTAAACTGAGGGGGTCAGTGCAGGGAAAACAAGCACACAGGGACAGCCTCTCTCCCAAAGATTCCACCCTTGAAGCTTTTCAGGTGACCTGGTCATTGCAATGCACACTCTCCCTTCTCAACATTACCATCGCAGCAGGGCAGCCTCCAAAGTGCTGTGTCTGGAAAAATACTGAAGTGATGACAACATGGGATGAGAGTCACAGAGATGATGATGCAATGTCTGATTTCAAACCTAGATTTTGCAGACCACCTAGAGGTAAATGCACAGTGATAAACCAACTTGTCTAGACAGGGAAAGAGTTCACTGGAGAAGCAACCAAGGTGATAAGGCAAAATATAAGGAAAATTACCCAGAAAAATAAAAAACAGTGGTCAAGACATAGCTGTCTGTTTACATCATGCACAACTGGGAATGCAGGCCAGACGAGTTACAGAGGTTTTCCAGATCTAATGCTAAACAAAATTACCACCTCTCTCCAAGTCTGGCCTCAATACAAATATACCCCACCCCAAGATCTCATCACACTAAGCAAAGCGGAGTTTTACAAGTACTCTGTTTCTGTAGCTGGCATTACAGCACAATTCCAATTAATAGGAAATGCAGATGTGCAAAAGGAACTGTTTATACCCTGATCATCACAGCACAGGTCAGTATTATCACTACAGAACTATTATTACTGTTTTCACTACACTGTACAAGTAATGTCAAAATATTGTGATATTTTTCATTATATTGGATATCATGAATATCCAATTACTATTTAATTGTTGATAACCCTGTATTTAAATTCAAAGGAAGGTAAGAAAAGACAAAGGAAAGCAAAACTTTACATGACACCAACAGATTCTTGACTACAGCTCTTGAACTGGAGCTTTTAAGTGAGGTAAATAAAGAGATAGATTGTAGGACCAATCCTTCTCAACAAAGATAGATAAATGAGAGCAAAAGCCAGGAACTGTCTCCTTAGTATTGCAATTTGCTAACTCTCACTCACTACTAAGACGTTACACAGTGATAAACTGCTTTTAGTTTCTATTTTATTTCTAACACTTTTAGGGCTGTGAAATACCAGAAATAAATGTGTAGTAACAAACCATTTCTCACTCTGAAAAAAGGAAAGCACACTTTAATACAAAGAATGGTTATCTGTGATAGACACTGAGTAAGAAATATTCTTAGGCTACCATATGTGTATGTGTGCTTGGCACAAAGAACATGTGGGGTCAGTTAAGAGCAGAAAAAAGACCAGGAGGGAAAGAAAAAAAAAAAACCAAAAGAAGAAAAAAAAAAAAAAAAAAAAAAAAAAAAAAAAAAAAAAAAAAGAGAGAGAGAGACTATGAACGCAGGAGGAGCAAACTTGAGGCAGCAGAACAGAAACAGAGAACACTGAACACCCACAAAAAATAAGAGAACTGAAATACTGACAGGGCCTAGAAGCAGCTTAGTAAGATGGGATATATGAAACTAAAGAAATGTAGAAAGTTCTCAGCTATTCTACTTTTTTAACATGAAGTATTAAGGCAGAAAAGCACTTAATGAAGCATCAGCATATGCAACAGCACACGAACAGGCACTGAACCGCAAGAGATGAAATGGCCACTGTAGGGGGGCATGCTGTGGGGTGGGCAGTCATTCCACCTGCTGACAGAGGTGCCAGAGGAACGGTGTGACACACAGATTTGCAAAAAAATCAACCATAAAATGCAGCTACTAGAACAAAGACATAGCTGCAGACAGACTATGAGCCACATTCCTAGGTTACATTCACATGTAAATTATTAGAACAAGCACATAGAAAACAGGCATTAAAATTTACATGAAATGAATATCCATGAAACGAACAGGAAGACTGTCAAGGATAAGAGGTGTTCACTGATAATGTACCAACTCAGCATCTTGCTTCCCTTTTTTGCTTCACTTCTGTAAATTCTCTACAAATTTCAAGTAGGCACATTATGGAAATGCCATCAGTATGTGTCTAATTCTCTACAGTGCTTCACTAACAACAAAACAAGAGAACCATGTGCAAGATCTATAACCCATGGTTTTAACGACCAGCTGTCTTCAGAAACATCAGATAGTATCAATGTGCATGCCCATGTCTTTAACAAGCCCTGCCACTATGGCTTCAAAAATCCAAAGGCACATTATCTCTGGTAGGTTAACCAAGTTGTTTCTCTTTTTCTCTAGCAGCAACCAAAGTGACCATGAAGTAGAACATGATCTGTATGGTGACTTCACTTTTAAAACTCAGGAGACTTGTATCCTCAGTGACTTAGGTGAACTCATAACATGACTGACAAAGCCAAAGACCTGATGAAGTTTCTAAGGCATTTGGGAAGATTATTCATGTCAATGTTCAAAGCATTTAGAACTTTTAGGAATATAATTCCTGGAAGGAAAAAAAAGTTAATAAAATGAAGAATATCCAATAGGTTATACTCTGCTGACTTAGCTGCAGCTTTGATACAATATCAACAGATTTCTGAAATTAACCAGCCCTTCAAGAAAGGGGAGACGGTGCAAAAGGTAACAAAAAAGAATTCCACACTCTCATGAATTACAGTTCAACTCTTTTATTCAATTCTCCAAGTTAGCAGGACAGGGATCATGACTGTTAACGCCACATGTGGACATCACTCCATTGCACATCCCTGCTGAGCCATCCTTTCTTCCCTTCATGGTGAAGGAGGCATTATCAAAAGGCTAAGTGTTCCCACGAGAAGGAAGAGAAGACTTCCTGCTGCTGTAGAAAAACCTAAAGAAATAAATCATTGAAGAAGTTAGTCTTTGCTCCAAAACATGAACATCAGAAATCATAAGAGACATCAAGTAAGCAGACATCATAAAAAAAATCTCTGTATCCCAGCACCATCTGGCTTCCCTGCTGCATCCCAGACACACCAAGGATTAAGCCATGGGTACCAAACTCCTCTTCTGACCTTGGAAAAGGCTTTCCAGGTTAAGGAGTGAGATTCAGTGAAGGTTGTGTTCTGAAGATAAGATCTAGTTCCTTTTACCTTTCCAGTGGGTAGAGCTCAATGTCTGCACCTGGTGATCCAGCATCTTACACACGCATTAGATTCCTGTGGAAATATTCCATGTGGAGGAAAAATTGTGTAAAAGTTTAGCAAAGTAAACTGCAGACTTTTCCTGCCTAGTTCTCCCAATGATAAAGCCTCAATATTTGCCATCCAGTAAACAATCATTTCCATTTGGGCATGGACAAGCATTCCTACATCACATTACAACTGCACTACTCCTCCCATACAATGTTGTAAAGGTTGGTGGGCAGGGTAACTATAACATTTGTGTTGTTTTTGTCGCCTTCTGTTTGTTAGATGCATGGGAAAATATATACACAAGCACACCAAGTTTCCTCCTAAAACTCACAAAATGCAAGTCTCAGGCTTAATGCACAATACCATCCAAGAGAAAAAATCCAGAGAATAAAGACTACCAGGCAGTGCTTTGCACAGTAGCAGCGAGGAGGGGAAACTGCACACACCCTCTTGGACAAACCACACTTCTTGTAAATGAAATGTTTACAGATATGAAATATGTACAGCTGCACAGTCAGCGTGACATTCCCATTCCTCATCAAGGTATAACTGAAACACTGGACATTTACAGATGTGATAAATTTATTTATTATTTTATATATTACAACAGTGAATGAGGTTCATGTTGGACATGAGGACGAATTTGTTCACAGAAGGGTTATCAAACATTGGAACCAGGGAGGTGGTGGAGTCACCATCCCTGGAGGTGTTTAAGAAAAGACGGGATGTGGCACTTAGTGCCATTGTCTACCTGACAAGATGGTGTTCATTCAGAGGCTGGGACTTGACGGTCTCAGAGGTCTGTTCCAACCTAACTGATACTTGATTCTGTGAAATTAGTTTCTTGCTATTAGAAAACTTTATTGAAAAAAAATCCAATGACCTCTAATAAAACATTTCTTTTTTATTCCTGTATTAAAAACCTCAATTATATTGTAATTTGTCTAAGACAAAAATGCTTTCTCTTAACTATTCAGCTTCCTATAGAAATGGATAACAGTATTATATATTTAACTGCCCAAACACACTTCTCTCTTTCCAAATAAGCAAGAAATATCTACTACCCTAAGATAGAATACTGTACATAGCTGCATACAGCAACCTCCCTCCAAATAAAAAAGCAGACACGCTGAAATTCACATAAACCTTTTATAAACCCTTCATGCAAAGACTTGGCAGAGCTTAATACACTAACATATTACTATGTAGACTCTGTATTTTCTAGTAACACTTGTACTGTTTCTAAAGGGAACAAAGGAGGGATGCAGAAATACCTTGAAAATGCCTTGCATGGGTGCAATGTGAATGTTAACTTTTTTATCAGCCTAATCCATCACCAACTATTCAGTCAGCATGAGGAACCTATCCATTCCCTCCTTTCACAAATATCACCCCTTGCCTGCCTGTGGAAGTCTGTAACAAGAATGGAAAATAATCTGTCTTCTTCAAATCTCTACCACATCAAAGCTGCAGAAATCAAGATGCTTTGGTATGTCACATCTAAAAGAAAAAAACAACAAAACCAAAACTCTTTGGTACTGACAGTCACATGGAGAACCGCAGAGGATCTGAAAGTGTTCTAAATGCCTTCCTGCTTGTAACAAAAACAAACAAAAAAAAATCTTTCCTGACCAGGTGACTAAGTCACCTTGGTCTCTGCTCACTAAAAAAGTTCACATCCATCTATATGCCTCCATCTCCTGCTACACAGAGAAGCAGCAGTTACAAGCTGGGACAAACAAGCCCTTGTCCAGGGCCAGAGGAACACCGTTCTTCCCAAAAGTGACTGTCACATAAACTCAGTGCAGTAACACCTTTAATCTACATGACCATCCATTCAAGTAGGCAGGTGATACAGTTAGTTCGTTCATCAATGGAACTTTCAGCTCTTCTCCCCAAGATCCAGCTCCCAAAGGCCAGTATGCCCAGCATCCTAACATATACTATGTATGGCAAGTCTGGTGAGATACCTCCTTAGAGCAACAGCTGGGAATGCTCAAGATCAGTAGAAGCTGTTTTCCTGCCTCATTTTATCTCTGGTGACAGACTGACATGGGCTTCAGACTCCTTTGCCTCTAACATCAGGAATTATTTCTCTTCATCACATCTCCAGCCTGACTGGATTTAAAACTCTTTCTCTATGAGTATGTCTCACATAAAGACTTTGCTCATTATTATATTCAACAAGATTCTAATCAATTCTTTATCCAAAATATTTTCCACTTTGCACATGTAATCTTGTTTCACTCTGTAAAAATTCAGTTCTGGGATTTCCAGCCTGTGATCCACAGAATATTTTCAAAGGCTGTATGATAACTAAGAAGCTAATGAGAAAAGCAAACCAGTTGTCCACGGTCCTAAGTGGTAACTGATGTGCACTGGAGACTATTAGTTGCCTGGATATCAAAATTCAGATCCAGCTTAGTCCCTGTATATAAGTGCTGTTCCTGATTTTAGTGTGAATACCCCAGGTAACAAGAGAAAACAGAATTTAGAATTTATCAACTAATGCTTAGGTGTAAATTAAGTAGAAACATTTATGAAAATACAAAAGCTACTGCTATATTCTGCATATTAGTATATATTCTGTCACAATTCCTTTTTCCCAATCCACTTGGGCATGTTTCTCCATATTTCCAGCTGATCCAGATTCAAACTTCTCCTATGTCAGGCAGTTCATCAGTGCTTCTAGTGCTGTTCTCTCCTCTCATTTTCTTTTCAGAAGGAGCAGTCATTCTACTAGAGAGTCAGCATTTTAATCTCTAGTAGGAGAATTACTTAGCATAGAGGTTTTGTTATGATGGAACATCCTGATGACATCTGTAACAGTAAATATTTATGGTGTCTACATCAGTGGCCTCCAAACAGGAGCCCACATTACCCAGGGAGCTTTGCAAGATAATCTGTAAGGCTGCAGGGTGAAAATGGTTTTTCCACCATTAATAACTAGAGTAAAGTAAATAAAATATAAGTTTTCATTTAATCTTTATCTCATCCCTTTTTAACTTCTTGGGTGCATGTAAGTTTTACAATGTATGTAATGTAGTAATTACTACAATGTAGTAATACACACATGTAACTTGTAAAAACTATTTATTGGGGTGCACGCTCAAAATGTTTTCTCTGACAGGAAAGTGCAATCAAAGAAGTTTTAGAGCCATTTAGAACTGAAGAGGTGGCTGAAATTACCAACCCTTAACTAACTCGGAAACATTATATAATTTGTATTTCCCACTTCCAAAAAGAATTTTAATTGTTGGTGATTCCAAACCTTTTCTTGCTACCTTGAGATTTAGGAAATCCCCATAAATAACAACATTCTTCAGTTCTTCATTATCATGGCATTTCTAAGGCACACACACACATACACACACACATATATATATATATATATATATATGTTGCTCTTAAGTAGCAAAAAAAACCAGTTGGGATCTCAGCCTATGAAGCTGATCACTGGCTGACACTAAGGATGTTTTTTACCTCCATAAAATAAAATTCCATAGGATTGCAGAATCTTCCTCATGTATTCCTTGGTTTTTAAACTAGGTTACAATAAACATTTCATCAATAGCACAAATATGACCAGACTTCTGTGGAGCAGAGAATGACTGGGTTAGATAAATTCCTTTCAGCCTTACCTTCCAGTCCTCTAAATATGTGGCAATTTTGGCAAAATTTAATTTTTTAAGACAAGTACTGTGCCTTATAAAGGCAGAGGGGAAACTAAAATGTTGAATCAAAGATGAGAATTAGGACATCAGGTAACCAAACACCAACTGAGATAAATCAATGTGCCTCTTGTATTACAGTCTTTTGATGGTCAGAATTCTGTAAATCAGACTCACCATTCAAAGGGACAGTTCAGGGACTCTGCCTCTCTTCTCCATTCCCCTTACTCCAGTTAGTATTTTGCAATCCATTTCTCCCAGTACTGGAGGTTTCTCAGGTCACAGTCATGAGTGTCTTCTGCTGCTGCCACCTACCAGTTTTATTATTCTGTTGCAGCAGAAGGGCATATAGAAGAAGTTCTTGTTCAGCATGGACATAATCATCATCCCTTGTCTAAGAAGTCATGGCCTATTCAAGTTCTCCATTTCCCCATACACTAGGCAAAGCACTGGGCACACCAAGATCAATAACAAGGCTTTGAAAGCCATTCCATAAAGAGGAAGGAGCATGATCTGTAAAACCACCTTTCAAGCTACATTAAATATTAAAACATTAACTATTGCAGAATGCAGTAAGTTTTGGTCAACTCTCCCCAACAAAGATCAACTGCAGACTCTGCAAAGAAGTAGTACTGTATTTCTTTCAAGAAAATCTTCACATAACGTGCATCTAGAATCAGGTTAGAGATGCAAAACTGTGTTCCAACATGATTTAATTAATAAATCTGAGGAAAAGAAATTCTTATTTTTAGACATTATTACAAACCCCAAAAAGACACCCAACCACATGCCTGAAAGTGTTACACCCGTGTCCTATAGCAGCTGATGCACAAAAATATACACAAATAAAGGAATAGGCCTGCCCAATGCTGAGACGCAAGAAGTGGGTGGGTCTGAAAGGAAAAAGCATTGGAAACATAAGTTTAACAGGTTTGTAAAATTACCTTGCAAGTAAAATTAAAGACACAAATTATACACTCAATTATACCAGTGAAATCGGATATCACTCCACTGACTTCCACAGAGTGATTCCAGGTTTATCTAAGTGTAATTGAGAGCAAAATTTGGCCCTAAAATTATTCCCTCCCACATTAATTTGAAGCTGCAATTTATTATATTGCTGGCAAGTTTGCTTTCCTTCAGGAAAACATAAACTGAGACTATGAAAAATAGACTGTTTTATGATGGTATAGAGGAGTAATTAATGCACACAGAAAAATAATCTGAAACAAGTGCTAATTCTTTACAGATGTCATGGGAAATATAATACTGCATCAGGAATCTTGAAAGCCTGTTTGTAGGCCAATATTCTTCAACTTGAAATGGTATTCCAATTGTCTGATATTTTGCCTCTGAGTAAAATACAAGATTCTCCCCCTTAAATTAAGTAAAAAAATATTTAGTACCCAGTACTTTTTGATTGTTTGAGATTAAGGGAGAGAGTTACCAGAGAAGGATAAAATGTACAAGCGCTTCGATATAGCAGTAAGGGCAAGATAAAATGTGTCACTCCATTCTCCACAAAGAGAAATCATCAGCCCAACAGCCTTTTTCTGCAGCACACATATTCGTCCATCTGTCCTCTTTACAGGATCCTGCTCTACTGAATTTTAATAGAATTAACATTCTTAGTGCTAGTTTTTCATTCCTGTCAACTACTTACTTCTGCAGTTATATTTTATTAGTTCACTTAGCAAATATCAACGTATCTTTCAAAAAATCTAAGCTAAAATAGTACACTTGAAGACAAGCTATCTAGAACTGATTCTAGAGGAAGTGAAATTAATGTATTACAAAACTATCCCTCATACAGTTGCATGGGGGACTCACTTTCATCTCACCTGAGTAAAGCAAAGCACAATGAGTTTTCTTAAAAGTCAACAAGTATGAGGAGGGGAAATAAGCAAGTAAAGTAGGCTTTTCTCTAAATCCGGTTAAAGAAATCATTCAACAAGTATCACCAAAATGAACTGATGGGAAGAAAGGAAGGCAGACAAGTTAGCAAACTTACGAAGGTTAGAGTAAGAGCAGAAAAGTGTCAATTTACCTGACAACAGGTCGGTTTTGGATGCCACCAAACTGCTGCGTTTACCATTTTACCCGCTGGCATTACTGGGGGGAAAAGTTTAGGAAGGAACATTCGCAAGGATTTTTCATAAGTTCTCACTCTTGCCATCGGAAAGGGGAGAAGGGGTTTTCTCTGGATTGTTTGACTTTTTTGGTTCCTGAAAAGTTTTGCAAAGAACAGTAACAAAGTGTGAACTGTTAGAACACATTTCTGTAAAAAAAGGGAGAGCAAGTCACCCAAAACAGCGCAACAACAAATCCCACCCGAAATGTGCGCAGCTGATTTGTGTCATTGTTTTAAACAAATAAACAAAACAAAAGCTTTTCAACTCAAATTAGAAACATGAGAGGCTTGGAGACTTCCAACAGCAGATCCACCATCAGAATGCTCCAAAAGTCACCCTCAAGGTTAAGAAAGATTTAAAGAAATAAAACAAAGGAAAAGGCAGCAAACACCTTGATATAAATCCTGCAGTGTTCAGTTTAAAACAATTCCTAGAACAGTGAAAAAATTAAAAAAGACAGTAGCAACAGAAGTTACCTGTCCGAGCACCTACTATTCCATAGAGAGAACAGGAGTGGGTCGTGTGTCTCACACCAGCCATAAAGCTCATAAACCTTCTCAAAAAGAGTGAGCCATGAGAAAGATACTGTACAATCTGTTTTCAAAGTCTCTCTAAGCCCTTACAGTCCCTTCTGTATTTAACTGACAGATTTTTGCAATGAGGGAATTTAGCAAGCGTCACTGGTTTCATTTGTTGGATTTTGTAGTCCGGTGTAACAGCTGAAGAAGCATCTTCTTTGTGTCTGACACACCCAGATGTTCCAGAGGTTATTTCCTGAGTAAATATCACATGGCAAAATACAGCACACAAAGTGGGAGAAAAGGCTTCAAGATTGATTCAGAACAAAAAAATGTAACAGTCAGTGTAAACATCAAGCATTGACACTGTTTTACAGATAAGGTGTTGTAACATTACAAGAAAGACTTTATAAAACACATCAAAACAATTAATACAAGGATAAAGATACAATCCATACATTGACAGCAAGACACATCAATTACAAACACAGTAAGTTGAACAGAAGAAAATCTGCAGTGTTACAAAGAACAAAATTTCATCAGATGTAGTTTA
This sequence comes from Sterrhoptilus dennistouni, assembly GCA_013397095.1. NCBI lineage: Eukaryota > Metazoa > Chordata > Aves > Passeriformes > Zosteropidae > Sterrhoptilus > Sterrhoptilus dennistouni. The sequence continues at coordinate 198,994 of VWZU01018047.1, forward strand.
AGAAACTTATTCTTGCAAATAAGAGTTTCTAACTGGCTCTTTCAAACTTCAAAATATACAAAAATACTTGTATCTCCATCAGCTGTATTGGCACTACTGTAATCCACCACTATGTTGACCATTTTTTCAGCACATGCTTCCAAACCCACATATGGAGGTAGTGTTAGTGCAACTGTATGAAAGTTTAGCATGTGATTTTCAGCACACAGAACTGAAGAAAGTAAAGTGTATAAAGCTGACATCTGTGGAGTTCACCTTCAATGGAAACACTGTCTGGTTACCATGGGCTAGCTTTGCTGGTGTTCCTTGCACCCCCAGGCCATTCTTTGCACATCACTGTTTCAAGAGCAATGGGTAAGTAGAGAGTAAATACATGAGACAAGTGTGCCCATTTGTACAAATGAACCCTCAAGCAAGGTTTTCACACAGCATCAATACCCAGCGTCCAAACACATGTACATGACATCTCAAATCCTGTCTCCCTCTGTGACCACTATGCATACACTTATCTCCAAACTAGTAATGGAAGCACCAACCTGAGGAGCAACTTATCAGAAGAAAGTCAAACTGCAAATCTCTCAACCCACCTGCTCTTTTTTAAAAAATCTTATGTTTGCTTCACAAATTTTACAACTGTGAGGTGTAACCTAGACACTCTGAAAGGGTGCTAGAAATGTACGGTTCCTGTAAGCTACAAGATACGATGAGGACTCAAAAAAAAATCCAGAATATTCAGTTAACAGCTCTTTCCTCTAAAAGATGTTTCCTGTGATAGAAACACAAAGGCCCACAAGTATACCAACTAGCACATGTTTACTCCCTGCTGTTATTCCACATGTGTATGCCACAGCTAGAAAGGGAAGGATTGATCCTATCAGCCTCTCAAGGAATGTAGGCACCTACCAGTAAAAATGAATAGACAAAAAAAGAAAAAACAAAAACAACAACAACAACAAAAAATCCACCCTCCACCCCAAATTCCCCTTGGATAAACAAGCAAGGGAAGAAGAGCTCTTGGAAGAGACAATTTACTGCCCAGTGACTAGAGAATTAGGTTACTTTCATGTTTTGTTGTTCTGTAACTCTTCATGGAAGTTGAAGACCTTTATATTCTTCAGGTGTAACCTGTGCACTTGAAGGCTCAGTAAGAAGGATTTGAAAATACCTTTACTGCTGAAGATCCCTTTTTTGGCTGGACCAGCTGGTCCACCCTCCTGCTTAACACCAACAGTCAACCTTTCACTTGATTTTAATAATAATATTTAATTCTACAAAAAAAAAAAAAGCCATTTTATTACATTCCTTTTAAAATAAAAAAAAAACCAAACTGTACAAAGAAGCATGATCAAACCTCCATAAAGTAGGTTAATACTGTTCTGTTTATTGCCTCTTGAAGACTCTCTGCATAGTGTCCGTGAGTTGTGTTTAAGGTCCAAGTGAAGGTAAAACAGCAGAGCAGCAGAGAGGTGAGGAAGGGCCACAGAGGTGGGCAGTGCAGAACCTCAGAGGGTACATGGGACATGCTCCATTAAAGTATCCAGAAAACAGCAGCATTGCACACACACAACCCCCCTCCAAACAAACCTATTTTCACAAGATGATTTTTCAATTGTAAACGTTTTACTTTTTGTTTTTAAAAAAGAGGCTTATCTTTATATATATATTTATATATATATATAGTTCCAGGGCTTTATGAACCCCGAGAATAAGAGGGGAATGAAAAGGGAGAAGGAGAAGGAGGAGGAAGACAGGGACTGAAAAATGGACTCAGTATCTGTTTTGGTTATCTGTTTTCCAAACCAGCTCAAGGCTAATGAGAAAATGCACAGCCAGAAGGATTAAGGAAAATCAGGAAGTCTGGAAAAAAATTAGGAGCTAAACAGCCAACACCCTCAAAAAAATAAAGCAAAACAATTATGCACACACAAACACACACGAGTGTGTGCACTCACACCACACACATATAAGGGTCCAGGATCAATCCCTTAATTGTTTGTGGACCTATGGTTTGTTTACTTTTCTTTTTTTAAACTCTGGCTGAGCTCTCTTTTTTTTTTTTTCCTTTTTTTTTATTTTTTTTTTTCTTTTTCAAATCTGCCACGTTTTCCAAAGCTAAGAACTGAATATTTCTCCCCAGTTATACTCTTTGGATTTATGCCAACATCGTTTTTTTATGTTCAGTGGGGAAAACGTAAGCCTGGTAAGTATTGTATGAACTGCAGCTTTATTCTGAAGTTCCTCTGGATGACTAATCACTTTTAACCAGCTCTTCCCTCCTCCAAACCTTACCACATTCCTCCCTCCAAAAAAAAAAGCAAAAAATAAAAACAAACAAACAAACCCCCCCACCAATGTACAGGCTATAACTCAGTGTTTTCTTAACAAACAGTCTGCGGTGTTTTCACTTTGGCCACTGTTAAAGATGCAGGCATAGAGAAGGGAGTGTTGGACTAGCATGTATTAAAGAAAAAGGAACATTAACATTGCAGATCTCTCTCAGAAAGACTAAAACACTAACAAATACAAGTCGATGCACGTTTGCTTTAAACTAGTGTAATTCTTTTTCACATTAGATTAAACATCATTTTGTATACCAAACATTACAGTGCTGTTTATCTCCTCCAACCATGTAAAAAATAGTTAAAAACGTGCCACTTCTGCCCACAAATATAGTATGACCAATTCCCCTATATACCTTCCAAAATCAGGATTTGAAATGAGAAAAACAGAAGTATCCTCCTTTAAAAATTTTATAAAGAAATTTAGACACAAAGCTGCCACTTAATACCAAGATGGTACAATTTACAGATTTTTACAGAAAGTTCACATTACGTCAACTGACACTTCACTCAGCCTCATCATTTGAAAGGCCGTATCCTGCAAGGTCAGAAAGTGATGACTTTAAAAGGATCCTGAACTTACAGCTCCCACCTACAAGAGCAGGAACAGTATGTGTCCAGGAATTTTGAAATACTTGGTATTTAACACCTTCAACTCACATAAAGAATTTGAGGCACTCAGCAATTTACAGGATCAAGCCTTACAGAGGTAGAAGAGACTCAACTGGTGCAGTAATTCACAGAAGTTTCTAGAGAACTGCCAGACAACTTTCTGAAAATCTTCAAGTGTGAATCAATGCTTCAATGCTTGCCTGTGAAGACACATGAACTGCAATATATCTGGGGACCAAAGCGGCATCCAAATAAAACTGCCGCCTGGTTATCAACTGAGCATCTCCACTGTAAAACTGATGAAGAATGAACACAATTTAATGTTCCACAAATGAGTAGGGACAGCAATCACAGCACGTGTGCCTTTTTTTTACTTTTGCTCTCTTGACTGACACACCCACCCCCCTTTCCTCATTCCTCTGAGCGTCTCTGATAAACAGCATTGCAAGTTGGTTTAAAAAAAAAAAATTTACAAGAGAGAGTTCTGTTGGTCACCTATTTACACGTGGCATCACTCCACAAGGAGCTTGATCTCATTGGCTAATAGCTGGTTCATGTTGAAGAGAGCCCCCGGGAGCTTGGTGAGCAACTCTCTCTCCGTGGTCTCAGGGTCGCTGTCGACAGAGCTGGAGCTAGCACTCATGTTGTCGACAGCGGCCCCAGCTGGAGGGCCCAGCTCTGGCTCGCTAGTCTCGCTGGCCGTGGACACCACGGAGAGCAAGGACATGCGCCGCGTCAAGCGGCCGGGGGCCAGCAGGGAAGCGGCATAGTCCGCTATGATACCAGCTACATCTAAATTACAAGCCTTGTCAAAGGCAATGAAACCTACATTTGCATTGGCCTCGCAGACGTAGAATGAGCCGTCGTCCTTCATCAGCAGGTCAATGCCGCACACATCCATCCCCAGGATGTTTGACACTTGGACTGCCAACTGCTTGCCTTGTTCGCTCAGCGAGCACATCATTCCTACACCACCTGGAAAAAGTGAAAAGAACTTGCTGTCTGCACTCAGGTCACAGGTGACTGATATCTTTCTCAGCCAGGCGGTGCTTTTCAGTTGGGAAGCTCCAAAGCAAGCCTGCAAGCACACTGCTGATGACTTATAAAGTGACCTCCTTTCCACGGTGACTACTAATGAACATGATGCCACACCAGGATTTCGAAAGATTCTGACCTGCCTTTGGCAGGTCAAGATTATGACTTGTTTAAAAACAGTTAAGCGATGACTTTTTAGTCAAGAAAAAATACAGATTTTTATGATTTCAGGATATTAAAAAAATGAATTAACAACTCACCCTTGTTCCTTCTAAAGTAGAGGCTTTCCTTACATGTTTTTAAGTGATCACAAGAAATATTTCAGCAAAATTAAACCTAGAGCTCTTGTACGACTACAACTCTAACTGTAGATATAATTGAGGGGGATGGGGATTAAAACATTATCATCTTTCACATCCCTCTCAACTTGCTGTCACAGGTTACTGTCTCTAAAGCAAGAATTAGGCAACATTCGTGTCTGAACCTCAGCTAGACATGTTCACAGTCCATCACCTAAGTATTAACTGGCTCAAGCTTCATCTATCACAATACTTAGATATAAAAACAACCCAAACAATAAGAAGCAAAAAAAAAAAAAAAAAGGCAAAAAATCTTTCAGGCTATATTTCCTCTGCATGAACTAGTAACTAAAATCTCTCAGGCATTTTGACTAACCAAAACTGCACTACATATGAACATATTTTATCCCATCCATGCTCAGGTTCAGTACAGTTTCAGCCAGATACCCTCAAGTGTCCTTCCTCCTTTTACCCTCAGAAACCCCCACAGCTCTGCAGAATCTCAGTTCTGAGTATGCTACAATCAATGCAGTAACCTTCTCTTTCTCCCAGATATGGTCTTTGGGGGAAGAGGTAGCAGGGAGGAACCTGACAGACTTAAGGCAGCACAGAAAATGCACAGTGCAATCCAACTGTGTATTGCCTTTAACAGTTTCCTCACTTAACATTTTCTCCTACTCTCTTGCCAGCGGACTGACCCCTCCACCTCCTTCAAGTGTTGCTTTCTGTCTTCCTTCATATTCTGTTCCTCTCAACAGGATGAAACAAATGATAACAGGGCATTAGCATCAAACTGCCATTACTGCATCAGTTGCTCCATTTGTGTTCTAGAACTTTCCTCTGCTTGTCACCATCCCATCTATCAAACACTTTGAGCAAAGATCGTCTCTCCTTCTGTGTTTGCTCAACATGCTTCTTTCTTAATCCTTATTCTCATGCTTCCCCTTTAAACCCCCAGCAGCAAGCACAATTAACACAAAATAACACCTGCAGCTTATTTCAGTCAGCTTTGTGATTTTTCAACTGGGTTGAAATATTCTGATCAAAACTATGAGCAATGCTTTTCCTACCAAGTGAGCAGTTACTCTGCATCCTCCCATCTGTCGAGCAGCGGAGCATGGTGCCCACCACGCGGCCTCCCACTACGATGACGCGCACATCCTTGCCATGGGACTCCTTAACGTACTTTTGAAATAAGTAAGGGGCATCGTGACGGATCAAATGGCTTAGGTCTGCCAAATGGTGCTTGTCTCGTGCCAGGAACACAGCTTTACCTGTATGGAGGAAACAACATCGGGATGTTGAAAGCAGCTACCATGTGAGCTGCATCAATGATTCAGCACATGAAAGTAAAACCTCTGACCAGCACATGGCCCATTCTCAGAGGCCCCATCTGTAGCTTATATCCATTTACAAATTCTTCAATGGACAACAGTGTTCCACTGATTCAGTGCTTTTAAACGTTCAAGTACTGACAGAGCTGAGTTGACATGAGTTTAAAAAATAGAAAAAGAAAGAAGGAAAAAGAAAAAAGCTTTAGATAAAGGAGGTGGTCTTGCAGTTTTAACTTCTTTTGGTACAAGTCCTTAGTGAGAGAAAAAAAAGGAAGAAATACTTTAAGAGCAGCCAACATATAATTAATAACAACTTTGTTCTTCCAAGAGGACAGGACCCACAGCCTACAGCTTTGACACAGGAATCAACAACACGAAACTGTTAAACACCGGGCATCTAAGAACTCCGAAGTCTCTAGTGTGCCACTGCAGAACCACCCACTTCTCTGTTAGGAAGTTTCTGAGAGCTGCTCTTCTCAATACTTAAAAGGCATCACAACTACAGAATGAGGTTTGCAGTGGAACAACATTCCTACATTCAGAGGAGAACATTCCACTCCACAGTATCCAAGATAATTTAGCAGAAGATTCCACATGACATAAAATGAATTGATAATCCTACAACTGAAAAAAAACCCTCCTGACAAATCACTAGCTTTTGTGTAAGCAAACATCTCTAGGACTTGAATTTCTTAATCTAAAGTAAGTAATTTCATTCCCTTTCATTTTTAGAGCACACTGAAGACTTTTTTGTTCTTTTCCAGTTGTATTCATGCTTGTTAAAGTCATCCCTGAAACAGACTCTACTACTTTCTATCCAATTTCCAGTCTCACTAGACTGCATCCCTTTCCATCTTTATTTACATTTCCCAACTTCTTTTCCCCTGTCTTAAGGGCTCTATGTCATATTAGATTTATGTTTTGCAATAAGGCTGCACACGTTCATTTGTAGAAGAACTGTCATTCAATTCTGTTATGGTGTTAACAGAGTACAAACATAAATTGATAAACTGCCCCTCCTTAAGTAAGAGAACAGAAATGCAGCAGTAGCAAAACTAGGATAAATAATGTGTAAAGAATTCCACCAAGTGCTCCTATGCCCAACTAGAGCAGCCTCTGTTTAGACAAGATTTAAGGTCTCCAAAACACAGAACACTGCTTGAGGAACATGGAATTTCTCATTACAGAGACATGAGAATGTAAGCTTAAAATTCACAAGTAAAAAGCCTTCATGTCCTTTCTCCCATAGCAAACTTTATCTCTTCTACAGGCAATTAATAATCCTATTGTATTCCTGAAATGGAATAAGAAGAATGATGCCTTGAAGAGGAACTCCTTAGATCTTGCGAATTATGCAGCAGCGTGACAGCTTGGCAAAACCAGGACTGGCCCATGTGCTGCAGCAGCAAACTGCACAGAAAACTGGCCTAGAAGAGTATAACATTTATTCATCAGCCAGTACCCATGACCATGTTTGCCCACTTATTTAAATATAATCTGCAAATAGCTGATCTTCAAATCATTTGAAAAAGTTTCCCCAGCTCTCTTAATATGAAAAGATATGTACTTTGCAAAAATTTGCATTAAAATGCCTGGACTTTAAAGTGCTCTAAAGCAAAACTTGTAAACACATTTACAGGAATCCTGGCTAAAATAGGGAGAAGAAAACCAATAGCTGAAACTCTGAAATTATCTAGTAGATCTTCACAAGAGGCAGGGTTAAGTCAAATCCTCTGTCTCAGATATTCCACAGCTGTCAAATTCACCTTGCTGCAACATCAGACTCCACCTTGGCTTTAGAGCTGCACCCACACTTTAAAACCACACTAACAGGTATTGCTGCCAACAGCAGCAGATCTTGTCTTCCTCAGCCCCAGCGTTTTGCTCTCTGCCATTACATCAACACAGGCATTGGTGCAAGTAAGGGCTAAGTCATGTAAGGAATTAATCTGAGTAAAGATAACCCATCAAGATCCATACAAGATCGGTTCCTGAATCCATTTACTATATGGCTACAGAACCACTCATGCCAGCTGAAGAGAAGCATCAGAGCAGCAGAGAGTGAGAGCAAACTGATGGACAGAAAGAAAGAAGAAAGAGTGTCCTCTAGTTACGATTTTGTTTGAAGTAACTTCTGGTTTTGTGCTTTAACTTCATTTTTAGTCTCTTTATAGATCTAGTATTTAGTAATTTGTTTTAAAGTATATTAAAAACAGAGCAACTTCCTGAGTAAATAATCCCTGAAATTGATTTAAATATTATTTCCTTTAGTAACCACTATCTAACACTAAATCAAGTTGATCTTTGTTTTATAGTCAACACTTAAAACAAAAGACAGAGCAATTTTATCTGAAACTGTGGTAACACTACTGACATTGTCAGAAGTATTTTTCTGAAAAACAGAGTTTTACAAACAATACATAAGATTTTATTTAAATCAAAATCCTAATTATAGACCAAGCTGAATAGGAAAAAAGTCACTGAATGAACTGAAATTTCATTTCCTAGGCCTATTTAAAAACATCCCTAAAATCCACGTTGGCTTCTTTCGACTTCACAAAGGCCAGACTTCTCATTATTCCAGTTCAAAGCTTTCCTCATAGAAGCCACCAATGCACCATAATTTTGAATCCTTTCCCCCCGCCTTTGCAAGACTGGGTTCTACTAAAACTGCTTCCCAGTGCTGCAGTCTATTTAACATTCAGCATTCAAGGGTGTAGAATTTAGATGTGTTGGAAAAAAGTCCAACACCTAACAGGTCTTCTTAACTATCATTCCTTGATGAGACAAAATCTTGGAGTGCTGCTCAGAATACTCCTCGCCCTCACCCCTGACCTCACACCCACCTCGATGACCCCGCGTGTTCTTCACCACCATAGGGAACTCCAGCACTTCCGCCTCATCAATCATTTTGGAAAAATTCTCATGACCACCTGGCAAAAAGAAAACCAACAACATTATGTGCCACCAGTCTGTTGTGGCCAAATTTGGGATGTAATTGCCATACATTCTTCCCACCCTTACAGCTTAGATAATGCAGAAAAAATTATCAGTTAGGAGGAACTTGGTCATGGAGCATGATCAGACTTTGAAGGTGTTCGTGACATGCGGGATACTAAGACCTACTTCCTCTGGAAATGAAGACACAAGTTGACCAATGCCTCTTGATCATTATCCCAATAGGCTCAATCTAATCCTCCAAATCTGAATGTCCCAATTCTACCATCTTGTTCCAGTTTATCCCTTTTACTTTTTCAACTCCCATCTTTTCAAATGTCTAACGGGAAAATAGCAGACACATAACACTAGTAACAGTTCCATCCAAACTACTAACCAGGAAAGCAACAGAACACAATGACAAGGCAATAGCCATAGAGCCGCAACAACCCAGACCTTGGTTAGTCCACCTCCCCCCTTCTGAAGGCTTAAGTCTCCTAAATGTCATTCTCCCTATATCCTGAAGTAGTACTTCAACCTTTTAATCCATTTCATCTGTGAGGACCTTAGTGAGTAGCTTTTAATGGCCATTTGCACAGTTATGGTCGATACTTCAACGTTACTTGAGCTCAATTCAAAGAAGGCTGACCACAGCACAAGAAATACAGAAGAGAGAAGTCAGCAGACAAAGGAACAAGCCCCCTCTAACACATTGTGCAGTAAAGTGAAGAACTCAAGCCAAGACACAAAAGTCCCAAAGTCAGCAGTAGCCATCACGACCCTGCCATGGAGTTTAATGCATGTCATGGAGTAACATGTCATCAGCACAGCCTGCTTTACATGGCAAAATCAGTTCTCACTGATAACTTGATACTTGTGGTTTGAAAAAACAAAAAAGAAAAAAGAAAAAAAGAAAAGAAAGTCATGCTTCTGTCAAATTCCAGAGGCAGGCACTAACAGAAGTGGGAGGGTGTTATGATCAAATAGGTATGTTCTGCGATTATTAAGCATCATTCATGGTCTCCTCTTCCCCCCAAAAATTAAAACCTCATTCCTTTCTCAATAAGTTAGAGCAACTACATATACAAGAAAGGGTAAGTTTCTTCTCAAATGTGTTTTCATGGTAATTGATGGGAATAGTAATTGATAGAAAGCAATGGTTTTGTCAATTTTTTTTCTCATTTTTCAAGTTGCCATTACAAAAGCCTATTGATGCAATCACACAAAGGAAAGGAAAGCACTGGTATTCCCAGAAGGAACACAAGGTTGAGAGGCATCTGCAGTTCTTTAATAGATTGTAATTAAAAGCAGAAATAGCATCAGGGTAGCTCAGACAAATGGTTCCTCTAATCTAGCACTCTGTCAGGAACCAGAGATACCAGGGATTCCAGAGGAAATAATAAACAATAATTAACTTTTGGTGGGAAACAAAGCCCAAACAATTGTTAAAAGATGAACACAAGGGCTCGTATTTTTTGCTACTTTTGTCCTTTCACAAAAACTAATGTATTTGCAGACACTTTTATGCATATAAGAGTTTAATCTACTTTCAGGTTGTACCAAAGTCTAGTTTTCTTTCCTGTAGTACTTATGACATTTAGTACCCCAAGCTCTTGTCTGTTGTTTTGGACAATTGGAAAAGAACAGAAAGTATTATAGCACTAACAGTCGAAGTCAGTTGCTTGGAAAGCTGACATACAGTTCAAGTACCCTTTTCAAAGCATCAAAAGCTGATCAACAATGATAAAACCAGAATCTGGGTGCCTTGACTTTAACTTCCTTTTTGGTTACTCAACACTAAGCTGTGGACCTGGCTTCATGCTACTTAAATTTCTATGGATTTCCAAAACCTATACCTTTTGCACTGCAAAAGTGTAAGCTGTCTAGGCAACTATACTACCCTTTTGATCCAACAGCCTTACCATATGAAAAAGTGTCTGGGAGAGGCACACCATGGCCAGCAAGTTCTTGAAATGTCCAGAACTTGTTGACACAGTTGAGGATGGCTTGAGGACGATTCATCAACCGACAGCCCATCTTCTCTAGGTGGCGAAGGACTGTGATGTCGCTGTCACTCTGGACCCAAGGTGTCGGCACACGCACAACCACCACTTGGGGGTAAGCAGTGATGAGCTCCCCTTTCACCCGAAGACCTGCAGAAGGAAGAGAGAAAAACATCCCAGTCTTAAGTCATAAGGTCTCCAGGAGCAGGTAAACAGGCACAGAAATACTGCCCTATCTGCATTCACAGAGATACCAGACTTCAACAGTGAGTGTTAAAACAGCATAACTCTCCCTAGCACGCATCTTGTCAGCTGTGCTGTTTCATTCATGTCACTCTCAACTCACTTAAAACTAGGACCAAGCAAAAACCAGACTTAATTAGGGCACAGAGTCTTGGGCTCCTTCCCAAGGTGAAGGGCATTTCTTTATAGGTTGACACTCCATCCTTTCTACGGGTGTTAGCTGCGCACTACACTCACATCAGCTGTATCAACAGCTCAGGAGGTTCCTGCTTCCCACTGATGGTTCTTGCCTACAGGATGCAGTTCATACCTTTCCCTGGCCCAGCTGTGTTGATCCCTCTGTTTGTGGTACCACATTACACAAAATATTGCCAAAGTAACAGAGACTAGATACAAGACTTTAAAAAAAAAAACACAAAAAACCTGCAGTATTTTTACAATCTGATTCATATTAAATTAAGCACTCAGAAATAACTTTATCAGCTAACAGGGAAGCACCCTGTGACAAAGGCAGGAACTAGAAGGAAAGCCAGCTTTGCCACCAAGATCAATATATTACTTAATCACAACCTATAGTTTTACAGGCTAACTCTCTGAAAAAGAAACACTGAAAGACAAGCCACAGAAATAGGAATACAACAGGATTGGACAGGAAGGCATCAAGCTCAATAGAGACAGGCTGGCATCTGAGGATGGGAAAAGACAAACAAGGTTTGATATTCACTTTATTTATCTTATGTTCAAAGCAAAATTTTATGACTTCAGCAAAAAATACTCAGCTCACACTGCTGCCAGTACCTTTTTTGTTTGGGTTTTTCAAAACAAACAAACAAACAAACAAACAAACAAAGTGAGAGGAGAAATCACAGTACATCTGCATCTTGTGCCTACCAAAGGCCACCTGTAACTAGTGTGATCTAACCAAATTTTATTACCTGATTACTGTGTTCCAAAGATGTTATGTTACAAATACAGACTTGTATCTACTCTACATGAATGCACCCATTGCCAGGCTAAGTATTTCATTTCAAGGTGCATTAGAATTAATTGCGGGGAATTGGGAGGGAGGGAGGGGGGAGAGAAGAAGGGGTGTTTCCCCTCTCTGTCCTTCCATTTTTTCTTCTCTTCTCTCAGCCACGACGTATTTTAGAGCTTGCATTAAATATAATGAATCAACCACCTAACTCCCAAAATGGAAGTTGAAATGTGCTGCCCGGTCCTCAGGAGAACACAGAACCACACTCCGGAAAGGCCAAAACAGAGCCACATCCAATACAAATCCCTTTTTCCAATCCCCACAGCCATAATTGCACAGAGATGAGCAAACATAAGCAGACGGGTGCTCTGGCTGCTCACCTCATTAGCACCAAGCACTGCCGCATTGCAGCTGACATGACTCGCGTGTTTAAGCAAGCAGGCTTCAGACAGACACACACCCCCCATTTTAGAGAGGCATCTCAAGCAAGATTAAAAACAAGACACTGCTACAAACCTAAGCAGACTGTGAACATCACAAAATGGACTACCATCTCCTTTAGCCAGAAAAGGAGGACAGATTCAGCAAGCAAAATATTTTTTTTACTTATTAGTCAGATTCCACCTTACACATGTATTTTTCCATTTAGGTGCATGCCCAATTACACCCACTTTTTGCCAATGTAATTGCATGCATGTCCTGATCCACATGCAAGCTGTGCAACAATCATTTTTAAAAGGACTGCATTTTCTACACAGCTCCAAAATCGCCATCGTTATCTGTGCTGTGAACCAAAACGACACAGTTTTCCAGTTCATAATCTCTCAGCCTATTTGGTTGTTTTGCTTTAAAGTCACGCCACACGCTGAAGTTTTGCACCATGGAGTCTGAAAAAGAAAAACAGCAGTTTGAGGAGATGTGTTTGTCTCACCTGGAACTCTCCTGAATACCTGTGTTAGACTTGACTATCAGACTGGTGTACATTTAGCCAGGCCACCATCCCCCCTGAAGAGACTTTAGAAGTACAGCGATGTTATCAAGAGAACAGTCTGAGCTTTTGTTTCAGATTCAGTCATACTGTCTGGTCTGGATACTGCCCTCCCCAGAACAAAATTTCTCGTCCCTTATAGAAGGCAGTTTACAAACAAAAAGAAGAGCTACTCAATGAAATGTATAATTTGAATCACTACTACTGACATGCATCATAAAAATTAGCTGCAGTCTCCCAGCAACACAGTGCTGCAAACAGAAGCAGCTTTATTACAGTAAAAAGGAGAGGCAGATTCTGCCATTTTGAAACAAGCGTGCATTCAGCACTCCATCTGAGATCCATCAGTTAACAATCAGGTTAATGGTCATTATTGCCAAGTAGGCTGGTAAAATAATATGTATTCACTCTGATATGCTGAAAGCAGTAACACAAAAGATACTAATGCATACGTGTAATTTTTTTCCAAAGAACTGATTCAAGAATGCAAAGAGGAATAAGGGAAAACAAGACTATGGAGATGTTACTCAGTGGTTAAGATATAATCTTCTTTTTTCTCTTTTTTTTTTTTTAATCATAGACTGTGCTAAGTTGAAAGAGACCCACAAGGCTCATCATGTCCAACTCCTAGCACTGCACAGAACAGTCCCAATAACCACACCATGTACCCAAGAGCACTGTCCAAACATTTCTTGAACTGTCAGGCTTGGTGTTGTGACCACTTTCCTGGGGAGCCTGTTCCAGTGCCCAACCATCCTCTAGGTGAAGAACCTTTCCCTGATATCCAACCTAAACCTCACCTGACACAGTTTCAGGCCATTCCCTTGAGTCCTGTCATTGATCACCACAGAGGAGAGATCGGTGCCTGCCCCTCTGCTTCCCCTCATGAGGAAGCTACAGACCACTCAAGGTCTTCCCTCAGCCTCCACCTCTCCAGGCTGAACAAATCAAGTGACCTTTTACACAGTGTGGCACACAAAATTGCACACTGAGATGGGATGAATCCTCTTTTCTTTGCACTTATAGAGCCATCCTGATCCCAAAACAGTAATAGCAGGTTACACTCACTGATGCCTGTGGACAATGAACTGACCTCACACACAGAAGGCAGACACTCAGATCATACAGAAATACCTTGACAAATAACTAGCTGATCCATTGTTGACTTTTTTAGTGGATGCCCATGACATACAGACACAGCAAAGAGACAGCTATACAGCCCTTTGAAGTACCAATACTATAAGCAAGGAAAGGGAGATTCCAAGCTTATGCAATACCGTGAACTTTCTCATAATATAACAACCATTTTACCAGTGCCTGAGGAACTATTTTTTAGGTTATCATAAAATATTTGGGTATTCTTTGGTTCTATAATGTTTGAATATCACACAATAAAAACAGATGTAAACCCTGCTCTTGAACAAGACCTATTCTTTCACTCAGTTCCAGCTGTCTTTGTTCTTCCACTGCAAGACAGAATTCTCCAAAATAGAACACGGTACACCCATATATTATACACCAATCATCACAGTATTCAGAAAAAGTACAAAAGGAATTTTTGCAATATGAACTCTAATCACCCGAGAATAAACTTGACCAGCTCCCACCACATTCCCAACAGGAGCTACCAGGGTCTGGGAACTTTTAAATATATTACCCAGATCTTTCCTCAGAGATCTGGATGCTACCCTGAAGGTCTCCATCTCTCAGAACTTTGTTATACAAATTTATTCATCCACCCATCCATGGAGCTGCTAACGTTTCCCAAGTGAACAGTCACTCAGCAAGCAGGCTATAATGAATTCAACTCAGTCAGCTGGGAGAAACAGGCAAGCCTTCTATCACACAAACCTTTCCTCGTATTTTGATGATATTACATCCTGCTACTTGCTCTCCACAATTCATCAGTTGTTCTCACAGACATCACTGAATATTTCTACAAGCCTGGACTCATTCCTGCTCTCAAATCAGTGCATTCCTATTTCTGGTTCATTTGTCCTCCCCATATCTGTCACCCACAAGACACTGCATAATATTTGCATTAAATCATTATAAAGTGTTTAATAATTACTTACAGTTTACTTGCAGGAAATTAAATGTGTTTCACCCTAATTGCCACGTTAGAGCAAGCTTAAAGCTCAGAAGGGAGATATCCCAAACTTTAATAGCAGATTACTGCAATAACAAGTTATACATTCCCTCACTAAATTCAACCACAACTAAATCTCTAAAATTTTCAAAAGTCCGTATACATCAAACATACATTCTGCCTAGACTGCGTCAGAATTTAGGAATAATTAACAGAAGTAGAATCAACATTAATGAAATACCACTCAATACCTCAAAAGCATGCTGCTATATTGATTTTTTTTTATGTATCTATCCTATAATCTAACTATAAACAACATAAAATTCCCAGAAATTGGGTGATAAACATGATCTTTTTCCAACTTCTTTTTTCAAACCGTGTTTGAAAAACATAACTTCATTGAAATATAGAAGTATTTTGGAGCAATTGGCAATTCCTGGGGGTTTTCCCAAAGACAGAAGCAGTCACTGAAGTCTGAGAAGTGGCTGCTTGTGGCAGCTGTATGCTAGATAAAGTACCACAGTTTAAATGCAATTTTATGTGAACCAGAACTTAACCTCTGAAAGGCAGCTAAGCACTGAAATTTTAGAGAACTACCAATTTATTAACACTGAACTGAACTTCCCCTTTGAAGTTGCACAGGAATTTTCTCTGTATCACTTATCACCTGACAGCCACAGTTTATTAGTCTGAACATTAAGTTGTCACAATTCCTCCAAAATTTCCCTGCCATGTAAAAGCCCCTTTGGTATCTAGTATTACCAAGCCATTTTTTTACTCTACTGTCCACAGAAACAGACTTCTACAATAGTTCTGTGCCACGTGTTTTAAGTTCATATTCTCTCCCTTCCTATCCTGCTCACTAGTTTTTTCAAACCAAACTAACAAGTGCTAACATCCAACCCCATATGCTTAATATGCCCTCACCCTCCTTCAGAAAAACTTAACCAGACTTTCCCACCAAAATACACTTCCATAGCTCAGCAGTGCCAAGGAAATCACACAGCACAGAGACAACACTTATCTCTCTACAAGACTACTGTGCCACTGTATTCTGAAAAAAAATATTTTGGAAACCAGAAGCTGTATATTTAGCAAGGTCTTATGATGAAACCTTTACCTAAACCCACTGCTCAGCACAGACCACACTTTAAAAGCAGACATCTGTTTATAATCCAGACATGATATTTTTGTTTCTATGTGGTTTAGGTGAGGCCTCTTGTATCTCATTAGGATTTTTGTACAATAGTTCCACAAGGCGACCTTAGAACATTCCTGGGTCACATAGGCATGATTGACAGTGTTTTAGAAGACTAAAGCATCCTCAACTGGGAGAGCACCCACTTGTGGCAGGTCAAGTCACAAGTCTATTGAGGGCTTACCAACACTGAGAGCCTTAGAAATAAAAAATTCTGGAATCCCCTCCCCAACTCAAATGCAGAAAGTCATAAACACAAAATAATCCCATCCTATTTCAGTGTTACAGAACAAGAAGAGAGCCATAAAATCCTTAAGGCTGTAAAAACCCTTTAAAATCAAGTCTAACCATTAATCTAAAACTGCTAAATATATGTAAACTAACCTTACTGTTAAACTAACTCCACTCTTAACACTCAGTCAGTCTTTCCCATGCTTTACATATGCTGTTTCTGCTCATTCTGAATAGCAGGTGAAAAAAAAAATGTTAAGGATACACCTGAAAAAAATAAGGGTGATTGGAAAGGTCTTTCCAAAAGCAGAAAGAAATGCCAAGGAAGATTTCAAGCAACCCATAATGGGTTCTCCTCCCATCTGAGATGAATCTAATCTTTTTCCTGTAATATCAAAGCCTACTAAATACTTTTAAATTGCCTAACATAATGCACCCCATCTCTCTGCCACCAAACAATACCTTCTTACATTTGTTTACCTAAGGCAAAGTGGAGAAGCATCCAACACGAGTTTCCAACTTGTAATGAAGACACAGATCCTTCCTGTCTGTCTCCCATTACATAAAAGATACCCAGAAGAACGTCTACACTGTCAGAAACTTTTAATAAATTCTATTCAGCTCTCTCTCCTTTCCAATTTTTTCTAAATATAGCTGAGCCTGAATTCTGGGGACTGGAAAGATCCCCTCAGTTTATTGTTTTGTCACTGCAGTCTCAGGCCTTCCTAGCATTAAATTTATGAATTGGAAGCACTTATTTTTGGAAACAAATGCATCCTTCTTAAAGGAAGGAATTTAGCTGTGGTATTCTGGGAAAAAACTTGCATTAAAACTGACTCTAAAGCTTGCAAAGATAATATCAATTCCTGTCAAATGGGAGAGTCTGGGGGTTTTTTAATGTGTCAGAGAAAAACTTGTACTTGGATATATAGTATACATCAGTTTCAAGTGCTATCATGAGTACAGTATTTTCCTACATGAACACTTTCAGTCCCCTAAAAAAGTTGCTCTAGACCAAAAGCTATAACCCAAAATTTCTTTGTTTTTATGGACATTAACATAAAACCATACAATATCAAAGCTAGAGAAGGAATTCTGTATTTCCCACATCTCTGTAAGCTCACTGAGCTTGTCTCCTCTTTCTGGCTTTAGAGGGTTAAAACTACACTGCAATAGCTGTACACATGCTCCATGCCCATTCTGTAATGAAAATACAGATGTAACACCACAGTATTATTTTGAACCTGATCTGGATGCAGAAGCTTCCACCTAGTCACAAAAACATGTTAACTAATTAAGATACTTATTTAGTATGCTCCTTAATTAAAACTCCATACAATCTACAACTTTCTTCTTGAAAGAAAATGTTCCTCATTATTCCACAGTCCTTCCAACCAGTCCAGCCAAATAAAAAACAATCATGTAGGGGTAGTACTGTACTCACAGACACCACTAAAGCAAGTAGAAGGGATATCCTCCCTACTGTCAGCTTGTTTTGACCTTTGAAGGCAACACATTTAAGAGATCCTCCAATTTACCACTAATCTCTAGGCTGGAAGGGTAATTCTGTGCTTACCAATCCCTACAAGCTGGTAAGTATCTTTATAAACATTTAGTCTACACTACAAGATCCAAAGCTCTAGTCTTTTCTGAAATAATCACCCACCCAATTTACAAAGAAATAAAAATCACTAAAGGGCTACAGTTCACATTACAAAGAAGTCAATGGCAGAGAAGAGAAGCAACCACTTCAGGTATAAGTCTGCTTAGTTCACTTATCTCTTCCACAGATTACTTGAAGAATAGCCTTTAAATATCTGCAGATTATATTTTTCTTCAAGTTTTTCCATTTTACAGCAACATAATCATGGAATTTCATTACTGAATGCCATTCTTCATCTGCTCTTAGTTACCGAACTGCAATTTAAATTCATTCCTAGACTTTGCCTTTAACAACTTAAAAAGCTTAAAAACTCTGAAAGGAAAAGGTCTAAGAGCATGCTATGAACCTTGGAAGACCTAAGGAAGAAGGGAGAAGAAATGAGCACCCCTTTAGCAACTCCTGTGTAGGAGAAGGCACTCACATAAGGTTTTGGTTCTAAGACAATTGTGACTTAAATCCTGTTGCTGCCAACAGTTTTACTCTCCAGCTCCATGCAATCCTACAGTGGCATGTAGTACCACCCACTCCCTATCACTCATACACAGACACACTGGTGAGCTGGTAAGCTTCCTAGACCAGCAGGAAACTCTTCTGTTCTTTTGTGAAATTCACTTTCTGCAGGTGTTGCAAGCTGAACAAGCTCACTGTGGGATCTGATGAATCCAGGTGTCAACTGCAACAGAGAAATCTGGATCACATCAAGGGCAGCAAGGATCTGAACAATTTAAATTGTCCAGATAGTGCTGTTTTGAGACTGGAATTCTCTGTAGTGAGGTGGGTATTCTCCTTTGTGCATTTACCATGCTAGCCCAGCCTCCAATTTTCTAACAACAAACCAATCAGACTGATTTCTGTTTCTTCAACTCCTATCCTCCTGACCTATGCAGGGAACACATTCTCCAGTAGCTTTCACCCTCTCAGGTTAAGAAAAATTTGCAGCAAAAACTGCTACAAAGGCCCAGCTGCCAGAGTTGTTCGAGCAGGACTAACAACTACAAGCAGTAAGACATGCAGTGCACATGTACAGTAGCCTTCCTGCCTGCAACCACTGAACTCAAAGCATCCTCACCTTTAGTCCCAAGCGTGTAAGGAGGAGTGTACAAAGAACCATTTCAGTCTTAGGCCAGAATGATCCTGGGAAGATTGACAGAAAAACAAAAGGAAGCAGGATATGAACATGCACATCTCAAAGATTTCCAGTCAGTATTAAGCTCTTTCTACCTGCACTTACACCATGACTTCAATCCATAATCTCTCCTCAATTGGCAGCTGGATAGTTTGCATGCCTGAGGTACTGTGGTGAATGGATAAAGGCTCCTTTAAAAGGACTGTGAATATGAGAAGGGTTTGTGCCCCACACAAAGGAGCAGATCACATATATGTAGCTCTGCTTTGGAGTGCACCCAGCTAGACAAGAGCCCAGCAACTGATACAGCACGCTGACACACTGTGACCATATATCTGGACCACCCACTCTGTGAGGGCGGTCTAACTTCATGACACACTGCCCCCCGAGAGGCTGTGGAAGCTTCATCCTTGGAGATATTCAAAACCTGACTTCCTACACCCCAAGCAACCTGATCTAACTTCAGAGCTGGCTCCAGCTTTCAAGTTGGCCACTGTGACTAGAAGGTTGGTCTCGATGGCTTTTAAAGGTCCTTTTCAAACTCAGTTATCCCTATGATTCTCTGGGGCCTACTCCTGCAGTATGCCTGGGCTCTTACGTTACTTATTGTTATGCCTGGCTGTAACAGTAGGACACTTGCTCCACAATGCCCCGTTTCACATCTCAAACTAGATCTGTGGGTTCACTGGGCAACATCCTGTCTTTCTTTTGCATTATCAAGATCATCTGACAAGTTCTTACAGTCATTAAAAAATTAAAGATCAAGTTCTTTATGCTGGAATTGGAAAGCGCTTTCATAGGTTTGACAGTCGCAGGGGAGAGACAGGACCCAAAGTCTGATTCTCTGGCTACAAGAAAACTTGGGAAGAGCTCAAAGAAGAAACTTAATATATGATAAAGGCAAATCCTGTCTGGAAAGCAAAGTAACAAAGTGGGGAAAGAAGTTGTACGCTTTTATTGTTAAGCTCTAAAGAAACAACTGAAAACGGACCTCGCACACCATCATTTCATTTTCCTGGTGGAAGCAGTCATCCAACAAGATAGGCCTTCACAGAAAGATAAGTTTTCTGCAGGTGCAGAAAACTGTCAGGGACACAAAGGGTAGTCCCCTTTAGGTCCTAAGCTGAGTTTGAATCTAGTTTTGTGGAACAAAAACTACTTCAAACCTTAAAAGGATTTTTAAGATACACTTACCAAAACTCTATCTCATGGGGAATAAGCAGAGATGGACTGCACTCCAGACAAAGGAGAGTTAAACCTTTACTGTGAGTCTACAGGATAATCCTGAATGTCGTCTGAATCAGGGGAACAAGGACACATAGCAACACTAGCAGGAGAACTTGGTATGGCCTCTTCTGTTATTAACAACAACCTTCATTGCAGAAAAACACATAGGAAAGAAAGATGCCCCACAACACGGAGAGGCAAGATTTGCATGGCTCTGCTTTCTAGAACAGTGTGGTTGGTGCAGGGAATCCTGAAGCTTACAAAAAATAATTTCATGATCATAACAACTAGCTGCCTCTGCCATGGCAGGCTCAGCCAGGCTCACTAGTGCTCCCTTCCTACTTCATATTAAGAAAAATCTCAACTCAAAGCAGGGCATCCTGCCTGACCACGAAACTAAGAATGTAGCTCAGCCTGTGAGTCTGTTCCTCATCCAGGAACAGAAGGCTCAACACTTCATGTGGATATCCAAAAGTAATATATTACTTTTTTTATATATATGAAGATATCCTTAACCACAAAAAACAGCTTGCAAGGTACCTCATAAAATATGAAATATAAACACTGAAAGCAGCACTGTCAAAAGAATGTAAACTAAATTCCAAGAATGGAATAAGCCAATTTCCAAAGTAGCTGAGTAAAACAACAACAGGGACATGACAATTTACATATTCATGAAACAAGTATGAAGGAGAAGAAGGTACAAGAGCAACTTCCCCAAGTACTTAGGTAAAATTCCTCAGTCTCACTGACATAACACATATTATCTTCAATGCAAATTGATCCATGGACTACTATTGAAAGGCAAGAGTATTAGGTCACGCAAGTAATTAGTTATCATTCCAGCACTTCTGGTTTCCTCTACATCTACATTTTTCAAAACCTGGATAGTAAATGGCATTGATGCATCCAGCACAGTCCCTATGTGCATGTACTTTATTTACAAAGAATGTAGGCATTCAATATTACATTCAAAAGCTACATTAAGAGAAAATTATTGCAGCCAAAAAGTCAAGCACATAAAGCTTAGAAAAAGCCACAACTAAGGATGTCTCTAGCACTGATCTACAACCCCACACACTTACTGCCTTCAATTACACAAACAAACATTATTTTTTCCCCAGAGCAGATACCTGATGTGCACAGAAGAAACAGCATCCACTTAACAAGCAGTGACTGGGGACTGTATTTTCTTTTACATTGTTTAATGCGTAACCCATGGGTTGGTATACCGAAATCCGTGTTTAAAACACACCACTAATAGTTCCTTCTTGAGTTTTATGTATTGTGCTTATCACAATAGTATCCAAGTCCTTCATAATCATAATTAATTTTGTTAACACCACAGGAAATCAGTGAATATTCTACTGATCTCCCATATGGGGGAGAGAAACCTAGAGAGAAGTGTTGTTGAAGGAGTTCTAGATGCCACATTTGGGAGACCATGATTTCTCAGTTGCTCATGCTGTTCTGATTGACTTCATTTGTGGATCTAAGTATTCAGCTCTTTCACAACGCTGATCCTAGCATCCAAAGTCTGGGCACTCAGAAAATGCAAAAACATGCAATTAAAGGCAATTTCTGAGCAGTTCAATTTAAATTACCAGACTAACACTTTTCTTCCAGCAATGTTCTGCTTCAATTGTCACAAATTTTTGTAATCACAAAAAAGGCACCCTACAATTGTCCTCTCCACCATACTGCAAGTTACATTTCCAGAGCAGAACACCATGTACTTTAAGGAGGCTGATAGAAAAATAGCAAGTAATTAAGTAATTTAAAATGTAGTAGCTGAAAACAAATACACAACAAAGAAGATAAAATTCCAAATCTGATTTTGCCGATTTCTAAGTTTTGGTCATTTGCTGCTGCTACTCATAACTGAATTTTATCTTCATACTTGCAGATAATCAAAAGCAAACTTCATCCCTTGTAACATCTGACAAGGTGGAATAGCACGTGAGGGTGAGACCAGCTTGCTTTGCCCCAAATTCTCAATCCCCACTCACACCTCCATAGCACTGATCCCCCCCTGACATTCCAGTTAATTTCCAAACCACAGATTTCTCCTACTGCAATGTAGTTTCTTTGCTTGCAATTTTGAATACCACTGTAACTGCTCACTTTTCTGCCTCGCCTTCAAACTTTTTTCCCACTTGAGTCTCCTTGTTCAGTTTGCAAGTTTCAACACAAAACCCGTGCCTCCACCAGCTTCAATCTCCAACTTCCTTCATGAGGGAAACAAGCCTTTATCTAGCAAGAGTTTCTCTGCAATCACTTCCTATCACCATTTCTTGTTCAGCATGTTTGCCAAGTACACTGCCTTCACACCAAATTTTTCTTCACTGCCACCTCAGTGCCCAGTCCCAAACCAATTTCAATCGTCTTGTCACCAATATATTTGAATGGACCATTCTGGTCTTTGTGTCAGAGAAAAGGTATAACCAGTATGAAAAAAGATCTCTACCTTAAACTGTGTGCTTAGACCAAACTGCATCTCTCATCCCACAGCAGACATAAGGCCACAACACCAGAGGTCCTTTCTTTTGCCTAATACACAGCTATGTCTCAAATGTTTGGCTATGAAGCGGAAACAAGTCTCTGAGATGCTTAACAGATTACTTTTTGAAATGGTAATAATCTGGGACAGATTCATGTCTGCTTTCACCACCAAAAGCCACTTCAGTTCAATTTAGTTCCTGTTCAAGCTTGTCCTTCCAAAACCATCCTTACAGATTAGGGGGAAAATATTCTTTTTTCCTTGAAGTGCCCTCCTTCCACTGCATGATTTGGCAAAAAATTCACAAGGCTCCCTTAAAGAGACATTTAACACTTAAGAGTCAGATGTATATTAATAAGGAAGGACAGATTTTAAGTGATAAAAATCTGATGCAAAGGTTTAGCCCACTGTAATGTTAAGATGGGTGATGTAAGACCCACCTGCAACATCAAAAAACCCTCATTCAATGTTTTATCAGATATAAATACATCACCTAAAACAGAACCAGTACTAAAACGCAAAATTTCCTTGCACAAACTAAGCAAAGTAGCAGTTTTGCACCAGTGTCACCTGTCTGGTCAACAGATGAAATTGTGGTTTTATTTTGTTTTATACATAAGACAGAAAGCAAAACAATATGCTCTTCTTACTGGAAAGCAAGGAAGAAGGCATTATAAATTAGGACATGTCATCCATTTACCATCTTGAGTGTCTCAAATTATACTTTTAAATAAATCCTGACTTTACCAGGAAGTAAGCATAAAGTCAGGGCATCAGCAATTTCAGCAGTTAGGTCAGCCATTCAAATGTCAAAGCAAGTAACTTCCATTGCGGGTGGGAAAACCAAAAGAATCTATTCATTAATTCAAGACCTTCACAGTACTATCTGGAGCATAACGAGAAACTTGGAAGAAGCAGCTTGACTTTTCACACTAGGTTCACAAAGGGATTCTGGCACTTCTCACAGTAAGCCAAACTGGTGGTGAAGATACCCTTTTACCTCGTCATCCAAGGACAGCTACTTGAATATAGAACCCAAATACTGACACAGTCATCAGACCACAGAGTCTTCCTAAGCTGATCTCCCTCTGTATCATATCACTCTGTGTCCCATAAAGCATACATCTAGCACATCAAAAATGAAAATATTCCATCTCTAAGGTCAGGGCATGAACTTGGGAAGAATTATACTTACTACTTCAAGCAAAGATGTACGCTAAACAAGTTTAACATTGATGTAAATGCCTCAAACTCCAGATTCTATGTACTCACAGCTCTCTTCTCCACGTGATGGAGCAGTAAACTCCTGGGAAGGCTCAGCAGAGATGAACAAATGTGATGTGCCTGTGAAGCTCTGGGCAAATGTGGGCAGTGACCGACAGCTGTGGCTAAGAAAGCTGACCTTATCATATGATGGCTAGAGGGGTGGAGCACCCCTTCCCTAAGGAAAGACTGAGAGAATTGGCAATGTTCAGCCTGGAGAAGACTTTCAGGCGACCTAATTGCAGCCTTTTAGTACCTGAAAGGAGACTACAAGAAAGATGGTAAGTACTTACAAGGGCATGTAGAGACAGGACAAGGGGGAATGGCTTTAAATTGAAAGAGCAGGTTTACTTTAGATATTAGGAGGAAATTCTTGACTATGAGGTGCTGAATCAGTGGCACAAGCTGAGAATTTGTGGCTGCCCCATCCCTGGAAATGTTTAAGGCCAGGTTGGACAAGGCTTTGAGCAGCCTGGTCTAGCAGAAGGTGTCCCTGCCCACAGCAGGGAGGGTGAAACGAGATGATCTTAAGGTCCCTTCCAACTCAAACCATTCTATGACTAAAGAAACCGAAAGGTGGCTTTTAAGATAAATGAATGAATCAATTGCATGTGTGTCTGTCCAGGAGAGCAGCAAGAGCCTGAATGTCTTCCCAAGGTAACCAGACCAGCATGGGGGAGTGTATCCAGGGCTCAGCCCAACCTAGAGGATAAAAAAGAATCATTAGCCAAAAGAGTTTTGAAGAGAGCAATGGGTTTGAGTTGACTTAAACCCCTTTATGCCTTCCCAGGGACTGGGAATGCCCAGTGTTGTGATGGTGAGCATATCAAAGGGATCTGGAATGAGAATCACCTTTGCATTGTGCTCCAACAGCTCTGTCTATGCTCTATTTCTAAATTGCTTGTCAAACAATTCATAGCTGTATATTTTGAACAGCTAAAGAGAACACTTACACAGCCTTTTACAAAAGACTTCTTCTGTCCTTGAAAAACCTTAAAAGTAAATCATCCCCCTCAAAGCTCCCCAGCATCGTACCAACATAACAACACAACTGACACAACACCTAGAGGATACTTTCAAATCAAGTGCTTAGAACTCAAGGGAAATATTTATTGATCTTCTGACTGCTGTGTTTCCCTATCAGATGTAATTGTTCTTTAGACAGAAATTGCCAAGAAACAGGATTTGATAGCATATCATTTCATGAGTGTTACTTTACAACTATTATGGTGAACAAATTATTTTACCCTAATAACTGTGTCAGTGCAGTCTAAGCTCCTTCTCACCTACAAAATCAAGAACATTGACATACCTAGTCTTTTTACTTCACACCCTGACAAAATGGATCAAATCACTAGTGTGTCTCTTCCAATATCTGTTCTTCCACACTTTACTCAGATGTGTCAAGATGAGTAACAAGCACAGCAAGACAGTGCCCAGCTCAATACCTGCCCTGTATTGAAGTACAGAGCAAGAAAACCTTTCTGTATAGTAGGAAAGGTTTCCTACAAGTTAACACAATTAGTGTAATTCGAGCAGGGTATCTCTGACAACATAAGCAGAATACCTTTGCTGTCAGGTATTCTGCTCAAAGTTGTCAGAGCACATATAACACATTCTGCTTCAACTTGCTCAACTTCGGACAAATAAAAAGGCATTCTATCACACTTCTGATCCTAAAATGGACTAGACCTTTAGAGAGATAGAAATCATGCAAGTTCTACCATTCAAAGAAAAATCATTATAAGGGCACCATTACAGATTTCTGTGAAATTGTGAACATTAATTATTTACAACATAAGGAAATAAAAAATAATTGATCGTTTCAGTAGTGACATTGCTTTTGTTGTTGTTCTGCTCTTCATTCCACTCTTTCCATGCAGTAAAGGAAACTGTAATTCTTAAAACTGGTATTTCACCACAATTTACAGGTAAGAGTTTATAAAAATAAAAAAATAAAGTGACTTGTCCACGGACACTGGTACTCCTAGAAGTCCGTATCAATCTAAACACAGGAAGACCATCTCAATACTGGTAGAAGTTCAGTAGTACCAGTCTCTCTTATATTCACAGTCACTGAGAATCAACTGCCCATCATTCACAAATGGACAACCACCAGACTTGAGGAAAGGTGGACAAAGCCAAAGCTACTGTCATTGTTTAAAGAACAGGTGATAGAGTACTTCTCTGATCACACATCTGGGAACGCAAGCACAGCTCCATGAGATAAAGTTTTTCGCATCAATATCTGTGCTATCTTCTAATCTCTCCCACTCCAACACACAGTTTGCCCTTCTGATTTAAGTACTGAAGAACTGTTCGTGCAGCCACGCTGTTCCCTGACTTGGAGGACTGATGAAGCCTAAAAAAAAACACCTGCCACCAAGAACAGACTGGTTTAAAACCGTATCAGTATGCAGACCGGGTTCGCAATACAACTGCTCAGACAAATGTGCCAGCAAAACTTGCTTAGGTGACACAGCACTGGAACAGGGATTGCTGGAAAAGTGACACACAAATCCCCAGCCAGTTAAAGCCTGTCTAGTGAAATGTTAGGCTAATTTTCATTTCTTGACTAGGATGTATGGAAACACTTCTTTCATCTTGCTTTTGTCCCTTTTTATGTTGTTTATCATCCAGATGGCCACTCCTGAGAATTCTTACAACAATAAAAATCTGGCAATGCTTTTTGGCATTTTCAGATATGATGACATGCACGTATGTTCAAGATGATGTGCCCTACAAGTCTGATTTTCCTGGCTGGCTGTTCTAGAACACATGCAAATGAAAAACTTCAGACCTTAACACGGTCCTCTGAAATTAACATAATTTCCATGCAAAAACATTCTTACCCCTCCACCTTGCCAAGGTGGCTCTGGACTGAGCCTGTATCTACCACTGGTGACACACTGAAGAAACAGAACAATTTTGAAAAGATCAAATTCACTGTTAGCCTTTGTTATTTTAGCATCAGTTTAAGATGACAATCATTCACATAAGAATAGAAATCCCTGACAGGAAGGAAGAAAACTGCAAGAACACCCAGGATCGTTACAGAGTATAAATCCTTTCTTTCTATATGCATTGTAAGAAAGTTGTCTTTGGTGTCAGTTCTGAGAAAAAAACAGACCAATTCTTCTTAACATATGTGGCAGCTGCTGAAAGGCACTATTATTACAATACGATAATAAAGCAAATGTTAAGTTTTTTCTATTAGAGATGTGTTTGTCTTGGGTATCTAATACCAGGGTGTCACATACTAGATTACACCCACCTCTAAACACAGCTACCATTCCATTCCAAAATCTCTGTATAGTCCATAGCTGCCTAATAGTAATGCTTATGGCTTTAACATCAATCAGACTGGAAGCGATCAATTTTCACAGTGAAAGAACATCAGAAACAGTTTCAAGTGATTCTGAGCCCAGCACTTTCCACAGCACAAAATCCGCTTCATGTCTAACCACCTTCCAGGCCTTTGCACACAATGCAGTTCCTTCTCCTGCTCTCACTTGAGTCACAAACCAATTTCCCAACTCTGCAGAGGAAGTAATGGCTGCCCTGGCTGTAGTTAATAGTAGGAAACAGGCCAACTCTGCAGTGCTCAAAAAGGCACCTTGCCAAGGTTGCTTCCCTCTATTCCATCACTCCCAAAGCCACTGCTGCATGCTGCAGGAAAAGCTCTTACATTAAGGTGCACTGCTGGACAAACAAGTGCCAGGGAGCTACTGAAACGGCCAGAAGGAAGAGGAGGTGACTGTGTTCTTCTTACATTGTTTGATAGAAGACAGTCTTTAGGTGACTTAAAAAGATATTAAGACCTCTGACATTTAGATATGGAAACCATTTAATGTACGTGAAAGCCCTCCCTTACCATGGATCCAGCTGATTCAAGTGTTTTTCTTACCGTTACGTGAAAACACAGCAATTAGCTATCCACCCTTACCTTTTTTCCCCCAGCTTTCTATACCTGACAGAAATCTTTCAACTATGCCAATTCTTCCATGTTTATTTCAAATGATGTCTAATCCAGTGTAAGAAAAAAACATCAAAGATCACAACTACTCATTACCAGTTCAAACTAAACAAGAAATGAATGACAGAGCATATGAAACAAAATCACATCTTGCAAGATGAAAGACTTAAAAAAGACACTACCTTCTATTGGCAAGTTCAGGCCCACACTGGAAACCCAGATGCCTAAACCAGCACACCAACCTTTACCAAATTAAAAGAATCTATCCTCTAGGTACTTCCTCTGCAGAAAAAAAATGACAGTAAGAGATCTGTTTCCAGATGCTACCCATCTGACTCAAGAAAAGCCAGCTGACTGTGCACAATGTATTACTGTTTTAGAATACATGACTATTATGCCCTTTTTATTCCTCACCTGAGCTGACCATTTGGTTTCACATTCCCAAAGGAAATGCCATTAAAGTCTTAGGAAAACTTAATACTTCGTTTTATACTTTAGTCACTCCAGAATCTTTGACAGTTCAAAGTTTATGAAAGCAATTTTCCTTAAAACTATTTTCCTTTACAGGACAGTATCAGAAAATATGGAGATTCCAAAAATCTACAATAAAGGTATCGGTAAATTGCTGACTCAGTGAATTCCAATTTCTGCTGTTCTGGTAGCAAAAAATTTTAATGATAATATTATTATATATCATTTTAATGAGGGAAGGATCCAAATTCCCCTAACATTTTCTTCATCAAAGAATCGTTCTTGAACCATGTTGCTCTACAGGTAAGGTGTGCAGTCTGTGGGGAAAGGTACTACTCAATCCTAAACACAGGGAAGAAGAAAGAATATTCAGAACGAGGGGACAACCCATGGATATACTTTGTCTCTTGTCCACAAAGTGCCCCCTATAGGGTGGGATTTTCCTTCCTTCACCTTCACCTCATCCCACACCACATACTGTGCTCACATGCTTCAATTTATCTGCAAATTCCTCAATGCAGTTACATCACTGCATCAGCAAATTTAGACACATAGTTTAAAAGTACACATTTTGACAGGACTGACTGCTAAGACTTCAGATAAATGTCTAAAAAATGTCCTGCAGAGTTTTGTTACATTACTTGCTATGTACTTCAAATGAATACAGGAATTGCCAAACTAGATTAGAAAATTAGACATTTCAGTTTGTAATCCTTACAGCGGTAAATACCAGATGCCATGCACAAACAAAATAATCCTAAAGCTGACATATTCAGACATCCCAATCACAAGAAAATTCCTATTTTCAAGTATTTCTGGAGCTATAACTAAATCAACATAAATACAAGCCATTCCCTGAAAGAACAACCCCATTCTTCCTCAACTGTGTACCAGAGCCAGGAATTGTGTGACCACAAGAAGGGCTGGTGCAGCAACCTATTCCAACAGACAACTGTTCATTATTTGGTGGAGTTAGTCTTCCATTGGGTTGGCCAACTCAACTCACACAAATGCCAGAGCCTGCAAAGCAGCAGATAATTTGGTAAACTTATTTTTTTTAATTAGCTGAGGTACAACATGAAAGCAAACCAAGAGAGACATGAAGTCCTTTACAAGGCAAGCAGCAACAGCAATGCTGGAAAGGGACAAGAGGAACGTGGCTGCTCCATTGGCAGTAGATTGTCCTAGACTGGTTTAGCTTCAAGAATTTAGCTCTTAAGAAACTTAGACTACAGCTACAGGTGCAAGTTTAAATCAAAACGGCCCAGTATCACCCTCCATTTTTTTCCACACATGCATTCTTTTCCATTCCTGTGCAACAATGTTGTGCACGTCTGATTCAGTAACCATCTCAGCAGGTTCAGCCCACCATAGAAGCAGAAAAAATTCGTTTCTACAGCTCTACTTTTCCACTTTTTTTTTTTCTCACCTTTCACCTTGGAAGTCTACAGAGTACTACTGTAGAAAAGTGGAAAAGAAAGCTACTGTGGAAAAGAAAAAGGAATGCATGGCTTGGGTAAGCAGATACCTATTCAAGTAAGGCATAAACCACAGTTAATTTCAAAAAATACTTGTTGAACTTACTTCCAAAACCGTTTAAGCCTAAATCAGTTTAAGAATTTCCTTTTAGACTAAAAAGGAAAAACTTTAATTCCACATCTTTTAACTTGCATTTACAATCACTTCTGGACTCATGCTGTGTTGAGGTATCTAATGTGGATCTTGAGCTGCATGCAGGCTCCTCATGTGACCAGTGATACTGGGGTTGCATGGGGTACTTGGGAAGTTGGGCTATCCTGAGTTTCAGCTGTGAAAGAAAAGGAAGCAGCAGGGATTGCTGAGCCTACACTGTTGGTTTGCCAACACATTTCCCATCCAGCCCTGCAGTACAGCAGAGACCTGCCCCAGGGAGTGGCTGCTGCTGATTCCACTAAGTGAAACAACCCCACCTCCTCCCCCTTTTTTCCCTTTGGCCATGGCAAATCTTATCATTTCTGACAGACACAAATTTTGTAAATCTCAGCATCACAAAAGCTTTACGCATCTGTCTGGCCTGGGCATCAATGACACCTGCATCACTGTGCTCTATTGTTAAGGTATAAGCCAAGTGGTTTGTGGAAGGAACAATTTTCACATGTATGTATCCCATGGTTCTGCTCAATTTTCCTAAACGTAGAAGTGTATTTTCCACTCTAGCCCTGCGAAGTAAATAATTTTAAGCTTTTTAATATCTTATGCTGAGTTTTTGGTCTCTGAAGTTGACAGCCATGATCCTGACAGTCAGCAAGGCCACAGCCACAAGAAGGATTACTGATTCTATCATCTACAGAAATACTACATTTTTGAGGTTTTAAATAGCACCCTGTAACATCCAACTCGACTGTGGAAATTTAACATTTTTCTAACAATTTACTTAAGAAATTGCCCTGGCTTTAAAGGACAAAAAAGGCTCTAATCCAAGTGTGACTATGTGGGAAAAAACCAAACTATTACTTCCTCCGATATCATGTATTACCTTCAGAGTTTGAGCCTTGAATTGCCAAGCTTTCAAGACAAATAATGATAGAAAAGGAAGCAAAAGCACATTATTATCCATTGAAGATACATTCTCTTCATCAACTCCTCTATGTCATAGAAAATTTTACTCAACCTGGATCCCTCACACAGCAGTAGATAACAAAAAGGGTACAGAATGCACTACCTCCTGGATTTTGTTCCTACAAAGGACACCTTTTCGTAGGCCAACTGAGGTTTTTAAAAAGGAAAATGAAATACAAAGCTTTTGCTTGTGTCCTCCACCAGAAATCTTTATCAAAGCATGTGCAAGAGCTCTAGAAAAAGCACAACTGGAAAATTAAGATGGAAGATTCTTCATTGCTTCTCAAGAGAAAGAACTGTTTGATAGAAGACAATTCCCATCCCTCAGAAAAAAAAAAAAAAAAAAAACAAAAAAACCAGCAACAAAACACCACCACAGTTAGACAGACCGGACTACCTATAACAAAATTTCTATCCACAACCTTTCAGTACTTTTATCTCACTCCTTTTCAAATGGTAGGTTATTTACATCGTATTAAATGAATATTTTATATGAGGATAATTTCCCTTTTCTTGCACTTTTTCTAGTAATTTTCTTCATTTTTCTTGTTCTTGTACTACATATTCCTCAATATTAGTTTTCCAACTTGCATTACTTTTATCTTTTTCCTTGCAATAGACACAGCACTAGGAGACATTAGACAGAAGAGAGCAGCAAGGTCCACAATTTACACTTGCCCTATTTAATTCCCCAAAAATAGACATAAGACAGAAAGGAAGAAATCACCAAGAAATAAAAACAGTACCGAAATGCTGAAGGATTAATTATGTATCTCAGAGACTGCAGCTACAGTCCAGGATGGCTGTGTTCCCATTACACACTGTCCAAAGGAAAGCACACTCAGAGCTCAGACTTCCTGATAAGAATTTACCTTGATTTGAAGACATCCTACAGAATTTCAATTTGTGATAAAAATCCTAAGACTCCTCAGATTAAAAGACAAAACAGGTAAACAGAAGTTCAGAAATACCAGAATAAATAATACTCATTTTACCACGCATATGTTTTATACTTGATTGATTCATGCCAAATTAGGGTATAAATTCTGACCAAAGTTCTTCCCCAGAGTCAGTTTTATGATTCCTTCCCTACATATGATTTCCCAAAGAGGAACAAGGTATACATGGAAGCCTCTTCTTCATGGCTGAGGGTACTTTCATATTTTCTTCTCACACGAAATTACTCTAATACAACTTCCAGAAATGTAATTCTTCCCTGGGTCTCCAGCAATACATTTTTGTGACTGGTAAATGAGGAAAAGAAATGATAGACTTAAAGATTAAAAAAAAAAAAAAAAAACAAAAAAAAAAAAAAAAACAAAAAAAAAAAAAAAAACAAAAAAAAAAAAAAAAACAACCCCAAAACAACACTGAAATCTCCTTGCTTCAGGAAATCCAAATTAAAAAATGTTGAAAAAAAATAAATTTAAGTGTTACATAGCTTGACATTGGTGGTATTAGTATTTTCCTATCACATAAGCTTACTATCTAGAGAATCCTTTTACTTAACATTTCTAATACAGCTTAACATTTTACTTCTCCTTTTTAAATCACCAAAGGGAAAAAAAAAAGCTAGTAGGAAAATAGAACAGAAATCTTACCATTTAGTTTAAAATACTGTAAATTGTAGTAATAGCTCAATTTATTTGATGCACATACTTTATCAGCACTGTTCTTTTTTGGAATTCACATAACTCCACATCCGTATAGCAATGTGTTTTAGTTATGTCACATTATAACCTCTAGTTCCGTGACACTTTGTACTGTTCATTGAAAATTCCTCTCAGATTATTTCCAGTGTTTTCTATTTTGGAGCCAGAACATAAACAGAAGAAAAAAGTCCCTCTGAAATGCTTAAATGTGACCCACAAAGTTCAAGTACTGAACCAAAAATTAAGCTCCACGATTCCTTAATAATTCAGGGGTCCTGTGGTCCTTATCCTGGACTCATCAAAATTAAACCCTCTCCTCTTTTCTGCAGAGGAAAGGCAAAAGTGGTTCTAATGCAAATTAGCAAACTGAACAATTATATTTGATTAACAGAATAAATTTTTTAACAATTGTATGATGTACATCTACATGATTAAGATGATGAATGGTAGGTAGTCTGACATACATGGAATTCATTATTAAATAGTACTCCATAGTAGATGCTCCATTTTACAATCTTTTTCCAAGCACCCCTTCAGTACACTCCCAGCCTTAGCTCATTCTCACCAAGATTTCCATCCTCAATGGTCAGCACCACTTCATCCATCACCAAGGCCCGGAAATCCAGCTCCTCTTCACAGCACTTGGCCTTCAGTGCTCTCAGGATCTCCTGCTGAGGATAATCTTCTCTGATGCGACGGTCTGTTAAGAACCACAGCCTGGGAGCAACTGAACTGCACATCTTGGACTTGTCTTGCAACCTTCAAGGTCTCCTTCCAGTGGAACTGCTAGACAGTGGAGAAGATGAGACCCTGTTAGAGTACACATGCCCTTATATTCACAGTCCCTGCTGTACTAAGTCCCACGTCCCCTGCACAAGTCAGTCCGCTCCAACAGACTGCAACTTCCAATCTCCAACAACCAAAATAATGTCTACACCTACTCTGCAACCAAAAGTACCAACAACAGAAACAAATCCATTTGCATTCCATGGAACGTTAAATGCTAGAAATTAGGTCTTGGTCCTCATCCCAGCTTTCTCCTCAAGAAGCACACAAAGATGTAACTACTGCTACTGGCAGTAGCATTCCTCTTTCATGACAGTACTAAAAAGCATGCAAAGAACTGAAAACAATTTCCATGGCCATGTCTGAAGGCCAGAATTTCAACTTCATGATAAGGATAATTCCTTCAACTGAAGTAACTCCGCCCTTCTCCCAGGTACTGCTAAAATACCCAGTGACAGACTTGATTTGTCTCTTTCCACCACATATGGAAGAGTAGAAGGTGTCAAACTTTATGTTAAAAAAGCAGACCACAAAAACAGAAATTCATTACCACAGAATCTTCCAGGTAACTATCTAGGACTGTTCTGCTCTCACAAATTTCACATCTGCTGTGAGATATACTTAGAAACATAAGTAGTATCCAGAACACACAATAATGGAAAAACCAATGGAACAAGGAGCACCAACAAAATGTCAGGAATACAGAACATTAACACATGTAAAATAAAACAAAATCAAGCCCAGAATTTCAGTGGTAGCCCTTTCTTGCTTCAAATCAGTTTTTCTAAAATCACCTTTATACATAAACAGCACTAATTAATTCAGGACCAAGAACAAAAAACACAGTTCAAATTGAAGAATTTCAGTAGGGTTAGAACTGATAAGAGCAAGGTACTGCTCCTTTTGCTTTCAATACAGATGACAGATGACTTGGGCTATTTTTGACTGAATATATTTTTACTGAAATATTTTTAAAGCTGTAAAACAGTTAAAAGTACATTAATGGACTACTCCTTTATGTTCAAGAAAGACAAGTATGGTGTAGGGAATAGGAATTCTGGAGAAAACCAGAACAGTTTTCTATATCACCTTTAAACTTTTCAATTAAAATAAAGATGCAAAAATCATCACTTTCACCAATATAAATGACACGAGTTTATGAAGTCTGAGATAGAAACAGGAGTTTTGCCTGGTAGTCCTAATGACTGCTGCCAGCAGACAATGTAAATAGAAAAACACCTTTAGTACATAATTGCTATCACTTGATATTACAAAGAATTTTAGTTTCTGCAGCAGGTCTTGGAACAAAAGGATTGTTTAGTTACAACCATAAGAACCAGCTAGGTTTCTCTAGCATTAAAAAACTGATTCTTTTTCTACAAGAACAGCTTTTTCTTAATAAGAAAATAAAATTTTAAGTGTACATTTTTATTCCTGGTACTGAGAACCAAAGTAACAACACACACAGTCTGTGACTTTCTTTCCCTTGGTTTGGTAAATGAGGTGCTACAGTTCTTCATACTAACACACTGAAAAAAAGGCAGGAGCTAAGGAAAGACATCACAGATCCAGACCAGTCCTTGAATGCAGTCAAGATGTTCAAGGTAAAGCAGGAAAAAGAGCGTTTGCCCCCTGCAGAAAAATGGGTGTGGGAGGTTATAAGGAGTATCTTTTGATCTCTCAAAGAACCTCTTTGTTCTTCAAAGCAGCTCCAAGTGAAAAGGGCAAGATGAGGCTCGGACTAGCAATGGCTGACATCTATCAGATCCTGCCCCACTTGTGTCTCCCTCAACAATGGATGTCTGGACGCGGTAGTTTACACTGAACTTCCTGGAACGACATCCTGGTCCGGGCAGCG
Source organism: Sterrhoptilus dennistouni (assembly GCA_013397095.1). Lineage (NCBI taxonomy): Eukaryota > Metazoa > Chordata > Aves > Passeriformes > Zosteropidae > Sterrhoptilus > Sterrhoptilus dennistouni. The sequence goes on from VWZU01018047.1 coordinate 234,398, forward strand.
GGACAGACTGTGTTTTGCAGGAATGCCCCCGCCGCAGGCCCAGCCCGGAGGCCCCGGGCACTGCCCCGCAGCGCTGCCATTTGCAGGGGG